>JAUTXW010005245.1:957500-1283697 GCA_030620095.1 Kuschelorhynchus macadamiae
CCATTCATGCAACTTTCACCAAATCAACGCAGGCGTTCCACACGGTGAGTGTGATTCAGTGTTGGCACCTACCCTATTTCTCCTGCATATCAATGACCTGCTTTCTTCTACCAGCAATCCTATTCACAGCCATACTGACGCTGGCACTCTCCACTCCAATATACAATTTCCCAAACCGGTTTCCAAGATTGAAATTGATGATAGGCGTGGAGTAATGACTTTGTCCTTAACCGAGGATTTCATTAAAATAGTAAAATGGGGAGCAAAGAACCAAGTTTAACGCCACTAAGACACAGTTGTGTTGACTATCTCACAGTACATCTCCCAGTACCCACATATCTGGTATCTGAGACAATTAAAAAGTTTAACAACCAAAAAAGAGTTCAACCACCTAAAAACAGGTTACTACTTTATTTTCCTCATGGAATGATTTGTTCTCTAAATCCGGGCCTTCATAAACAAAAGTTTTTGTTACGCTCAATCTTGCGATACAATTTTGGTTCTTAACTATAAGTAAGATTGGCGGTTCTGGGGCAGGGGGGTTTAGCCGCCAATACCGAAAAAAAGGACCTTACTTTCTACTATTTACCTTAAATAAAAGGGCTCTGGGGGGGGGGGTGGTTAGGTTAGGTTTCTGATCATTACGCTGTATTTCTCTGTTTAGACATAAACCCTACTGAATCTACTTCACAAAAAAATAGCTTCATGAGTAGAAGTTTTACTGATGGTAACGTTAATAACTTTTTGGATCTTTTGAAACATGACACTTTTGCTGAGGTTTATAGAATTGACTGTCCAAATGAAGCATTCAATGTTTTTGCTAGAACTCTTTTGTATTACTTTAATTTATACTTTCCGTTAAGAAAACACCATACTAGTAAAAACTCTAAAAAAAATCAAGCTTAATCCTGATTTAATTAGGCTTAAAGAAAGAGTTACAATGTTCACTGATCTAGCAAGGCTTGACAGAAGATACCTCTACCCTAGTAAAGAAGTAAATAATATGTACAGGGAAACATCGAAATTAAGAATCTTAAATTTAGACAATAAGTCAAAAGCCATGTGGCAATGTATTAAAAATATCCAACAAAACCAAAAAAATAGTCAGATCAAAATATTTGATAATGGCGTTCAACTCTCAAATGGCAGAGAATTTCAGTAAACAATTTGCATTAATTGATGATAACGATACTTTGGACTTAACTTTTCTTGATGGCAATGTACCTCTTTTAGACAAAACTTTTTTCATAGCACCTATATGTAGCAATGACATCATATCATCATAATGATTTTGAAAATTATCGGGGGATAAGCCTTTTATGTAGTATTTCCAAAATATTTGAGCTGGTAATAAAGGATTAGCTGATTTCGTTTTTTTTTACAAAAATAATCTGTTATCATTATCCCAGCATGGTTTTACACTAGACAGAAGCATTGAAACGGCACTCTGCCAGTTTCAACGAACAAGAATGTTAGTACTGGTTATGTTTATAGATTTTTCTCGCGCATTTGATGTGGTGCTTCATAAACTGCTGCTTTTAAAGCTTCTTTAGAGTGAGGGGGGAAGCCTTTAGATCTTCTACCGTCCTACTTAATGAATCGAAGACAGTTAGTGAGAGTCAATTCGAATCAAAGCAGTCTTAGAACGGTGGAGACAGGGCTCTATACTAGGGACCGTTTCTTTTTTTGGTTTTTGCCAATGACTTGATCAAGTATATTGAGAGTACCGCAGATAGCATCTCGGTGGCCTCCTTTCCTGATGACACCAATGTCCTGGTTGTCAAAGACAGTTACATTTCACTGCGGGCCTCCGCGGAGGAAGTATATACTAGAATCGAGTTATGGTCGGAAAAAAATAAAATTAACTAAAAATAAAACCACAATAATAAACTTTTCGATGAGAACAAACAAAGCGGTATTTTAATTTATTTATTAATTTTAAACTGTTTGAAGACTCAGAAAATTGCTTGAATCTCAGCAATCAAACTAAGTTGTTATGAGACATGTTCGACGAAAACCTTCAATGGTCTCCTCAAATTGAGGAACTGTGTGGTAAGCTACGTAGCAGTTGCTATGCACTCAACTTTATCTCTTCACATTGCAGCCGGGATGTTCTTTTAACATTATACTATGCAAGTATCCATTCCAGAATAAAATATGGGATATTAAATTGGGGTATGAGCCCCTCTATCCACAGAGTCTTTATTTTGCAGAAACATGCTATCCGTTTGATTGCTGGATCGGGTTTCAGAGAATCATGAAGGGATGCCTTCCAAGGTTTGGGGGTTCTGATAGTTGCTGGTATCTATATTTATGAACTCTGTTGTTTCGTTTATCGTAACAGATCCATTTTTCAGGAAGTGAGATCTGCACATGATTATGACTCCAGAGGGAAAACTCTCTTGTTAACCGAAGCACATCACTCAAATATGTATCACAAATACATTTATTCTACAGGATGTGTACTGTTTAATAAATTAAGCAATGATATTAGAGATGCCTTCAATATAAATATTTTTAAGAAACGGCTAAATAAAACATAACAAAATAAACACCAAACATTGTATAGTATAAGTGAGTTTACTTAGATGTGCGTTTTGTTTTTGTGCTGTCATTTATCTGTCTACATTTTGTCAACTTTTAATTTTAGTTTTTATTATTTGACGTTTTCTTCGATTATTGTATTTTCTAAATACTTTTCAAATGAAGAAATAAATGATTTGATTTGATTTATGATTTGACAAATAATAAGTCAGTAGAAGTGTCTAAGGACAGAGTTACTATAGCTAAAAAAAATTATATGTAGCTAATTATTTTTGTTTCCCGTGGAAGGTTCACAGAAGATACCAATAGAGTCAAGCAAAGTTTAAATAATGCTACTGTCCAGCACAGCTTTCTCAGGCTATTGTTTTATTTAGTAATCAGGTTAACACATTATTATACAATATTGGCTTGCATATTAGTGATGATATAAAGTCAACGTTGAATAAAGACACAGTCAACAAAGGTACAATGAGTTGTTAATTACTGTTAATTTCAGGGCTTACTCCCGAGTATAATACAAAATGGTGCTCAGGCGCCATCTTAAAAATTCAATTTACAAAATATATACAGAAAGGAGTATTTAGTCTAATATTGAAGTGTGCCAAATTTTAAGCTTTTATTTTAACTCATTCAAAAAATTAAGATAGCGAGACAAATAATATCCGTGGGCATTAATGCCGCACTGTATGGCTTTCACCCTGTATATAGGTTTTCACGTGATTAAAAGTCTATTATACTTCTGATTTAATCGGGTTACTTAATATAATTAAATTAAACATACCCCAATCTTAAAACAGTATTCTAAAAGGTTATAAATTAAAAATAAAGCCAGTATGCCAAAGCTCACGGAAAAAATTATGAAAATACGTCCACTTAATTTAATTAATCGATTTAATTATGATTTTTTATTATTATTCTACAGCTTAGATGATATATAGGATGCGCAAAACTCAGTGGCACATTGCTGAGTCTCTCCGTAGCAAAATCCGTTTTTTAAATGAGACGTCCTGTATATTATCGAATTCATGAATTCGCGTAAACATTTTAAACTCCGTTTTTTTGTCGTATTTCCTATACCTAACTTAAACTATTATTTCCAAACCACGTAACTTGGAACAAAATGGATCGCACTTTCCTATTTTAATTTTTAGTTATTGATCTACTGACCCTAATTTCCAATTTGGCAACAAATTTCAGGGATTATTAAAAACTAATGTAGGAAAATCGAATCCATTTTGTTCCAAGTTAAGTCTTTTAGGGGTTGTAGGGATTCGAATGGCCCAAAACGCCAAGCGTCATTTTCTCGAAACCAGTTGAATTTAGGTATAGAAAATATAATACAAAAAGTAATTGGAACGCTCAGGAAAATACAATAATAAGTAGGCAATTCCATTTAGAAAATGGATGTTGCCACCGGTTTGGAACAGAAGCGGAAACACTGCAAATTAAAAAAAATATATGAAACTTTATTTTTATCTGTGCCCCGAGCCAAACAGTTGGCGCAGCCTGTAGATAATATAATGTGAGGTTAATATTCTGAATTATTTTGAAACTGTTGTATGTATTTTGTTTCCCTTAATCAATAATGAATAAGGATGGAGGAAACTGATGCAAGTAATATCGGAGTGCCTGCCTTTGGCTTTAATTGTCCCAGGGGGGGGAGGGGGGTTAAAAATTAAAACCCATAACCAAAAATGGATGTTCTGACTGTTAAAAACCGGTGTTGGTGAGGACTAAGCTGACAGTGTTAGGGAAAAAATCGCTCTCTAGTGGAATTAACCTACCGGAAATTTTCGTAAAAAGAAATTGTCCTCCGCTTGGATTTTAAATATGTTGCCACAAAACCAGGGATCCTGAGTTTTTGGATTACAAAACGACCGGACGCCGTATTTTTTGCCTTTTGTAGAAAAATGGCGTTTTCAACATTTTTTTAAACATATATAAGTATTGCTACTTCTACGGGTCCGATCGTAACCAAACAAAAATCACCTTCTTTTTTTTGATGTCCCAACAAACTGCAGTGGTTTCAGACGTCTAGGTTCAGTTCATAACATATAAAACAACAAAAACCACATAACATACACAAATTTCCTAAGAAATGTTACTTGTGTTTAATGAATTCTGATAAAAACTTGTGTAAGAAGGAACTCCTAGTGGTTCGTAAGAAGAATACCCAATATTAGTTGTTTGTAGTATTTGAAATTGAATCGTCCGTACTTTTTTTGTGCCAATCGGGCAAACTTAATGTTTCATTTTTTTATTCTGCTCAAAGTAGAACTAAAAATTGTATTTTAAATAAGGAATTTTATTTGATTTCTTAATTAATGAAAATTCATTAATTTTGGTTTTCTACGTTTTAAATATGTAATTTTACAGGGTGGGCCATTAGTATGTGCACGGCTGATATTGGGCTTAGAAAAAAACGTTCTTAATAAAATGTATGCGGATCAACTTGATGTATATTCTAAAATTCTTTTTATATATGCAGGGTGTTCCATAAAACCGCACCGTATCAAAGTTGTTTTTTTTTAAATGCTACTACCCATTTTTTATTGCAAATTTGGATACCTTGGTCAACTCTAACATGACTTTGTGTAATATACATGGTGTCTGTAATGAACCGTTTTCCTGACATTTCACTTTTACGAAAAAATTGACCTTTTCAACAAATGGATTAACTCGAATATCCTTGAATTTAGGCAACTGTAATTTTGCAGCTTCAATAGGCAATAAATATGCTAATTAAAGCCAGTTGTGAAGCTTCTCAACATTTTTTGGTCCTGAGCAATCATTAAGGGAATTTGGAGTCTATAAAATCATGGATAATCTGGTTTTTTCAAATGGCACTACCTAACTTTGAATATGCCGTTGAAGTATCTATCTCTTACGGTTTTGCTCCAAATCCTATGTTTTTTAAATTTTTTGCGCAATTAAATTAGTCCACCATTTTAATAATAAAAAACTGTCAGAAAATGTTGCTTTATTTTCTTATCATTTTCTGTGTTTGCTTGTTGTTTTGTTGACATAAGAAAAACTGTTAATGAAAATGAACAGTAATTATTCGCAATGTATGTTCTTGGAGAATGTTTTAAAAATCCCCTACTGGCGTGTCGCATGTACAAAGCGAAATATCCCGAGCGTGAGCGTCAACCACGAAAAATATGTTTCCAAAGGATAATGGAAAGGTTTCATAACACAGGAAGTGTTCATTATACTAAACAAAATAGAGAAAAAACTGTAACAAACGAGGAAAACGAATTTCGGGTTATGTTGGCTATAAGGGAAGATCCCTATGTAAGTACAACAAAATTTGCTCGGGAATTAAAAATCGGGCGAACATTATATCGAAAAATAAATTTCATCCTTATCGAATACCGGTACATCATGAACTAATTGATATCCATTTAATACTAACAATTAATTTTTGTCTTGGATACAACAATTAAATTCAAATGCATTTTTTGTGGATTCCATTATGTTTACGGGCGAATGCACTTTTCACCGGAATGGATTTGTCAATAGACATAACTTTCATTACTACTCAGATACGAATCCGTTTTCCAGTACACAGCCATAAGAGATGGGCAATGAGTGTTTGGGCTGGAATTTTTGGAATTATTATCAGTTGTCCTTTTTTCTCAATGGTGCCAGGTACCTAGAATTTTCGCAACAGAACTTGTTTGAATTCTTGGAAGATGTTCCTCTTTTAGAATAAAATATATATATTTCCAACAAGATGGTGCACCACCCCACCATGCACGCACTGGAATTACTTGGCTGAATATACAATTCCATGAAAAGTTTATAGGAAGTGCAGGACGAATACGTTGGCCTCCGCGATCCCCCGACATGACCCCCCTTTTGATTTGTAGGAGGTATGTCAAAGATAGGATTTATACTGAAGAACCAGCAACAGTTCAAAATATGCAAGAACGAATTAGAAATGCTTTTAGTACAATCACGCTGGAAACGTTAAACAATGTGCAGCGATCCCTCTGTACACGAATTGAATTTTGTTTGCAATAGGAGGGTGGTCACTTTGGACATTTGCTTTTTATTTATTCATTTTAAATTGTTTTTGCCAATTAGTAATAATTAGTTCTAAATTCTTGTGCAATAAAAACAAAACTCATTTTTTATTTATTTATTATAGGTTGTTAGCTAATTAGTAGATTTGTGTAGCGTACGTATCCTCCCAGAGTGCCTCCGATTTTGGAGTTGTTAATAAAACTTAATTTCAAAAAATATCGGAAATAATTTCATAAAATTGGATTTGGAGCAAAAGCGTAAGAGATACCTTAGATCACTGGAAAGCCTACAAAATTCTACATTCATTCGCATATTGAAAGTTAGGTAGTGCCATTTGAAAAAATCAAGTTATCCGTGATTATAGAGACTCCAAATTCCATTAATAATTGCTCAGAACCAAGAAAGGTTGAGAAGCTGCACAACTAGCTTTAGTTAGCAGATTTAATCCCTATTGGAGCGCTGCAAAATCGCAATTGGCTAAATTCAAGGATATTCGTGTTAACCATTTTTTCGAAAAGTCACTTTTTTTTAAAAAAAGTGAAATGTCAGAAAAACGGTCCATTACAGACACCATGTTTGTTACATAAAGTCATGCTAGAATTGACCAAGGTATCCAAATTAACAACAAAAATACTCCCCATTTTTATCCATCTGTATAAATAACAATCATTTTAGAATATGTAGCAAGTTGATACGCATAAATTTTATTAAGAACATTTTTTTCTAAGCCCAATAATTTCAGAGATATCGGCCTTGGCCATACTAATGGCCCACCATGTATAATCAAATGTGGAGAAAAAAACGATTATGTATACTCAAAATAAAAGTAGAATAGTTATAAAAGTTAAAAAAATCGGTAAATTTTCTTAAGTCGAATCTTCCCTCGTTATGAATCTCTCGCAATTTAGTTCCCCACATAGTCATTTAGTAACAAAAATATCTTTTGAAACATTTTTATTGGGTGCCATCTCAACTAAATAAGATTCTGTTACTCTAATTTTGTTATTACACTTCTTAATGCTTGAACAAAATGTGAAATGTGTCTAATAAGTTATTTTTTTTCGGCTGATTTTTTGAATGGATTTATAACAAACGTCTTGGATTTATAACAAAATGTTATCAGTTCATTTCTATGTAACCCACGACGTTTATGCAAAATTTGAGGTAAATCGCACAATTAGTTTTTTAGTAATAATTTTTTTAAATTTCTCCATGCCATCATTTTGCTCCGCTACACTGGATTTTTATCAAAATGTTACCAGGTCATCTTCATATGACCCTTAATTTTTGAGCAAAATTTGAACGCCATTGTGCGCCGCCATCTTGGATTCGTACGAAAATTTAAGATTCCCACGCAATACTTAGTTTCTGTGCAACATTTCAGGCAAACTGGATAAGTAGTTTTTTAGTAATATATATTTTTTACATTTCATTAGGCCGCCATTTCGTTTCGCCATATCAGATTTTTGACAAAATGTTACCAGGCCACCCCACATGTCCCTTAATTTTTGACTAAATTTGAAGTCCATCGGATAAATAGTTTTACTATTTAGCTACGCCGCGAACAGACAGGACGATGAAATTGAGAAAACATCTTCTTTGGCATCTAGGGACCTTCAAACGTGAAGATCTGTAAAAACCTGGAATGGTGAACTTTTCACATTACAAGACTCCCCTTTTACGAAAAAAGTAAACATATATACATATACAGCGTGTGCGTGGATTTAGGTAACCTATGAATAATTCCTGACATAACTATGAAAAAAAATTTAATAAGCAAAAGACCACTAACATTTTTTATAACTTTAAAAAGGCTGATTTTATAAATCTTTACTAGCATATGACTAATATTAACTGGGACTTTTTGTGAAGCGCCAATGACGTAAATTCTGCTTGTGAAATGGTTTATTTTAAAATTTATGAAATCCTGGATCTTTTTGTTCTAAAAACACGAAAGCGTCTCAGAAACTATCCACCTTGGTTCAATTCTCAAATAATACGAAAAATTAGACAAAAATTCAGGGCATGGAAGAGGTTTAGAAAGAACTAAGAATGTTACTCATTTGCAGGCATTTAGAGAACTTAGGACTCAGGTTAAATTGGACATAGGTAATGCTTATAAATATTACTGCCAAGGTATCGAAAATGATATTACGACTAATCCCTCAAAATTTTGGCAATTAATTAACAGTAAAAAAAATAGTAAGCAGCTTCCAGAAATAATGACATTAGGCGAGGACAGTTTTAAAGAGCACACATCGATTGCAAATGCATTTGCCAATTTTTTCCGGTCCTCGTATATTGTGCCTGATAGTGATAAGACTAAATCCTCAAGAGAATAAAAAAATGAAACCGAAAGGGACGGTAGGTCCAGATAAAATACCATCATTTTTATTATGAGACTGTGCATGTCTTCTTGCAAAGCCTCTTACAATACTTTTTAATTTATCAATTAAAACATCGCAGTTTCCAGATTGTTAGAAATTATCTAAAATAATTCCTGTTTTTAAAAAAGGAGATAAAAATAAAATCGAAAACTATCGTCCAGTAAGTATAATTAACAACTTTTCTAAATGTTTTGAAATATTCCTGAATAGAAATTTGTACTTTCGGGTTAAAAATAAACTCGCGGATAATCAGCATGGTTTTGTCAAGGGAAAGTCAACAGTCTCCAACCTTGTTTTTGTTACGCAATTTATAGCAGAAGCTTTGGATAATAATTGTCAAGTTGGCGTAATATATACAGATTTTTCGAAAGATTTCGACAGGCTTGACCACAATATTTTGCTAGATAAACTTAATTCGCTTGGCTTTTCTGACAATCTGATTAGGTTTTTCCAATCTTATCTAACCGGTAGATCGCAAATAGTGGAATGCTGTGGTCAATCATCCGTGCAGTTGGAGGCTACTTCAGGGGTACCACAAGGGTCTATTTTGGGTCCTTTAATGTTTAACTTATTCATCAATAGCATAATTAATAATCTGGATAATCACACGCTTCTTTACGCAGATGATATGAAGATTTATGCCCGTATAAAAAGCTCAGAAGATTGTAATACTTTGCAGCTGTCAATTGACAAAATTTTTGATTGGTGTAATAAAATAAATTACCGTTAAATATAAAAAAATGTAGTATAATGACATTCTCTTTAAAGCATAGTACTATACTGTATGAATATAAAATTAATAAAGAAATGTTAGGAAGAGTGAAGTATTTTCGTGATCTTGGTGTTGTATATGACAGAAAGCTTTCTTTTGCTCCTTATATAAATGATCTTATAAAAACATGTTTTAAATCACTGGGTTTTATCATAAGAAACTCGAGGGATTTTAAGAATCAAAGTGTCTTAAAATTACTTTATTACGCTTTCGGTGTGTGAGGCCAAGACTTGAGTATGCCTGTGTGATATGGTCGCCTTACTATCAGGTCCATGTAGGCCGTATTGAACGAGTCCAGCGACGTTTTCTAAAATATTTAAGTTTAAAAATTTACGATTGGTATCCTGAAGTCGGCATCCCCCAAGGAGAATTATTGCGTAGGCATTCGTTTCACTCCTTGGCTGATCGGCGCACTGTGTTTCAGCTAAAGTTTCTTCATAAAATCTTACATAACAAGATTGAATGTAGTGATATTTTGAGCCAGCTGCAGTTTCTGGTACCTAGAACGTCAGCTCGCCATTCTCAAACTTTCTATGTACCAACACCGCGCACAAATATCTATAAGTACTCGCCAATAAATAGTATGTGTAATGCATACAATTTTCATCAAGACAAATTTGACATATTTAACTGTGATTTGGCCCAGGTAAGTTTGATATAAAATTTCTTTGTGGTTCGCCTTTGTATTGCATTATTTTTGTACATACATATATATTTTTGTATTTCTTAAGTCGTAGTTGTAGGTAGTAAAATTGTATTATTTTCAGTGATGCTTCTTTATATACATAGAAATTTACTTACAAATACTGTTGTGCTTGTACCCACTAGTTAATTGGTTTTTGTAACTGTATAATGGGATTAATAAATAAATAAAAAATAAAAAAATAAACTCCTAAATAGAAAGTTTTGCGTTTAAAAAAATAAGTTCACTGCAAAAAAATTTCATAAAATATGAATTTGCGCAAAAAACATGCACAAGCAGGTAATTAAACAAAAAATCGGAAAAATAAAAAATTCTAAGATAGCCGGATTAGAGAGCTTAAAAATATCAGATAAAAAGTGTTATTTAAAGTTTTTTTTGTACGAGGTGCAGTTTTTAGGTAACTTAATGATCAATAAGTCGAAAAATTTAAACTACGTCTTTTATCAAAGAACTTTTAGCCAGCAGGTGGCCGAAAGCGTAAAGCTTTGGGTTAACATCTGAGTTGGCATGGCATATCTGGTTCGAATCTTAGGTCGAGGCACGACTTTTCAAGTCTGCTGTTAGTAGTGCTTAAAAGTTCAACAAGGAGGAGTGTACAATGAATTTCACTCTAATAATATATACTAATATTCACGCCGGTAATCAGGTCGGGGGAACCGGTTTGGACTCTTCGAAAAACTGTAAGGCCCGTCTGGTTGACATTCCCCAGACATAAATTCCTTTCCTCATCTTCGAAGGGTGATTCTGGTCTCCCTTTCCGCGCACCCTTCCATCTCCCCTATATGTATGTCAGAATAAAAAAGTATACCACTAGGATGTTTGGGCAGGGTCACGAGGCCCGACCAGTCGTGAACATCCACGAGATAAGAAAAACTCTCCAAACCGGAATAAGGTGTGAATCCTCTGTAAGGGCCGTCTCAGCTCTGACCCAGAGGGAGAGAATTATGGGTAAATGCACAAGTTTGCGAGCCCACAACCTAAGCAGCAGCAAAAAACTTTAAAAAGGTTCGTGACTTGTATTTGGCAGGCTCATTAATTAAGATGTCTTAAAAGTCTGAATATCATTTTTTTTTGTTTTATACCCTGTATATATAATTACATTCTTTTTAAAATCAGTCGTATTTTTCAGATAACCAAAACTTTTTATGAAGAATAACTTTTCGCTTAAAATCACTAATAAAAAAAGTTGACCACAGGTTACCTAAATCCACACCCAGGGGCAGATTTAGATATTGATAGACCTGGTGCTAACAATTTTTTACGGGTTCTTTTTCCTTATGCCTATGTGGAAGAAAAGATATCCAAATAACAAATATATTCCCATATAATAGATTATAATTACAGTTAACCCAAAATTTAAATCTTTACACTAATAAAAAAACAAATGTTTATTTTTATTGGTAATACAGAAATTTTAAAGTAAATTAATGTCAGTTTAGCCTAATTCATTTTAAATAATGTTTCTTTGTTCGGTTTGAACACATTTTTTATATGTTCCTAAAAGTGCTTTTTGAAACTTTATGTTGCATGCAGCAAATTGGCAACGCTAACAATATATTTAATCTCATTAATGATCATAATATATTTTCAGTAGATGATATTTTCAAACAAGATCTTTCTAAATCACAGTTTATAATGCATATTGACAAAATCTACATAATATTTAAAACAAAAGGCGGCTTTTTCTCCAGTTTTGACAGTAGCTCTACTTGACCAAATTGGATGTTTTTTTAAAATTATAGCGTTTATCCGCAGACGTGTTGTCACTACTTTTTATTTATTTTTATCAAACATTTTATATGAAAAAATAAAGACCAAATAAATTATTTAACACTCTGACAAAAAACTTGCCACGTACATAAGCAATCTTATCCTATAGCTAAGGCGATCATTTCCCACAATCCCTTTAGAATTAAGTTCTTGTAAATGCGTGTAGATTTTATTAGCAGTATTTTATGAAATAAAATTTTTTATTAATACTACACTCCAAAAGACCTGAATATGAATATTTATTTTTCCTTAAGATACTTTAAGGCTGGTAAATGTCGCGACGATATGTTTGGCTGCACGTAATGGGCGATCTAATGGTATATACTTTTACCGGCGCGGTTTACGGCCCTAAAGAATGGCGAAAAACAAGTCATGCCGTTACTGTCCTGTGGGAGACCTGCTTAACAGTAAATTGAGAAATAAGATGGCAACGTTGTGCAGCCTGTCCAACTTCGGGAAGTCCCTGCACGAAGTCCGATAGGTCACAATTGCGACCATGGAGCTCCTGCTGACTACTTTTTTATTTCATAATAATATGAATATTATTAGTACCTGAATTTGTAATCAATCCTTCCTATTCATTGTGGCTTTAAGGTCCCGGGAGAGTATATTGAGGCAACCGCGAAGTAAAGTTGCCCTATATGAAGGCGATTATAATTTTTCATTATATTAATTATGGTTTCTTTTGTATTACTCTTTTGGAGTTATTATACAGTTAAAATATATATTTGTATAAATGCTATTAAAAATATTTACAAATTACGCAAAAAGTTATAAATATCCCTACAATCTAGTATTGACAAGGTGTCATGATTTATTTTATAGTTTTTACAGGTGTAATTTTAAAACTATACCTGCTTGCCAACGAATTTTATCGGAGTTTCACTCGCATACTTAATATTATACATGTAGCTACAATTAGCCATTAAATTACTTTAATAGTTTGTTTTAAAATGCCATTTGTATTTATCACTGCTGTGTCTTTTATGTTTGGATAGATGATTAGATAATCGTAAAAAAAGTAATTTCTTTCTACAGGAAGTCGTCAGTGCCGATATAAGACAGATTTTATTTGGGTCTCGTTTCTGTAACCGTAATAATATTTATTTAAACACTTGGAATTGAAATATTTTTTCTCTTTTTCTCCCCTGAGATGAGGCTCGGTGCTGTAGCACAGGTAGCAGTACCCAAATCCAGGACTGGTGAAGATAAATTTTATTTCAAATTCAAACAACTAATAATAATCATTTTTATTTAAAAAATAATACTTAAAAATGAAATATTATTAGGTATTTTTTTTAAATAAGCTTTCCTTTTCCTTTTTAATTATAAAAAATTAAATGGAATTTTTTATTTAAAAAATAATTTTCAACACCATTTAAGAAATAATTAAAAAAAATACATTCAATTTTCAAATTAAATCGCAGTTTTTAACCGTTTTATTAGATACAAAAAGACCTAAAATTTGATATACTTATTAGAGACCACTGGAGTTTTTATCAAAATGCATCAAATACAAATAAAATGAAAATTTGCAAATTCATTATGTCATGAGATTTTTCTCATTTTGTAAGTAATGTATTGGACATAGACGTCTCACACCAGGGCAGTTTCGAAAAAGAACAAATTTTCTTTTTTGGTAACAGTCGAACCAATAGAAGCCGCTATACTGATATCGCCATTTTGCGTTTTGCAAAAGTCAAAAAATTATAGCCTTCGGTCATTTGGAACGGTAAAAAACGCAGGATTCCCTTCCTCTGTGACCTAACCAACAAGCTTATACAAAAACCTCACAGGAAGGGCATTTTCTTTTTCCCGAAAACTTAGTAAGTGACTCCACGATTCGGCAACTTATGGGCGAGACAAAGTGGTTCATCGAAATTTTGATGCGAAATTGTGAAAGTTAAGTAATGTTAATGATCCACTCCGTCACACACAAAAAAGCATTTGCTGAAATAAAATAAGACTGTGGCGTATTCTATTACTATGGTAACCAAACAGTTTCAAGGAAGGGCCGATATTTATTTTCATTTCAGAACAAGTGAATTTGACTTTTTCTATATATTATTTATATATAGAATTTTTATTTTCTATATATTATAAGAATAAATATTAATAAGCATAAATATCTTCATTACTAAATATTTGAAATAAACTGCTCAAAAATATAGTCGTCACAGCAATTTTTTTCGTCATCTTTAGAAGACTGTATCTCGGAAACGCCTTAGCCGATTTTTGAAAATTATAAAGATTCTGAAAGACCATTATTTTTTTAATCAATAGAGCGGCCTTTGACAAAAATAATTTTTTGTGTTATACAGGGTGTGAAAAAATATAATATAAAAATGAAAAGTTTTAACTCTCTGCACCTCTTGCAATGGTTATTATAGAACTTTCATAGTAATCACATTTAGAAGCTTTATTATATCCCTGGCCGTATTTAACGGTTTCTTATTTTTTTTATTCGCTCAAATGTCGGCAATTATCTACTATTTGACCCTTAGTGTCAACGTCAAGTGTCCATATGATCAAAATTTCGAAATTATTTATGCTATGATACTGTCATAGGTGACATTCTGCCCGCCAGCCGAAGCAATAATCACAAATTCTAAATGATCTTTGGTATATTTTTTAAGTTGATAAAAGAAAAAAACAAACTGTTTGGTTACCATTTAAACATTTTTTTAAAAATACCAATAAAAAAATTAAATAGAGAATCTACTACAAAACCGTGATTTTTAAATTTAAATAGTGTTACTGTATATGTGACCAATTATTATAAATAATGTAGATTTCACGACAAAAACAATGTGTTATTTCGAATATATTTTCTTAATTGCCTACTTCTCCTATCAGCAATCTTACCTACAGTTTTGCTCCACTCCAATACACAATGTGGCAAAGTTATTTCCAAGAATAAAAGTAATAAAAAGCAAACAGTAATGTCTTTATCTTTACTAGAGGACACAAAGCGTAGAATCAAAGCCAACGAACCTTGTCCAGTTTAAAGCTTATAAGATACAATCATAATCATTATAAATTAACCCCCAATACCCACACCATTCAAATCCTTCAAATCCAAGATTGTTTAACCCTAATTCGTATCGGTTTCCCATAGAATTTTCGGTGACGGGATAGAAACTGCCTTTCCTTTTTTGATGCCGATAACAAGTTCCTTCTGCTAACTTGTATACTCTTTACATATCTCAAATCAGATCCAGCCTTGAGCACTGGTTTCATATTATGTGGGAAGCAACCCCTCCAAAGTACAAATATTCCTGACTGATCACCCAAACATCACAAGGAAGCTAGTCTCCCTGAGCAGCATCGAATTGTGGGCGACCTGCCTACCATGGAGACTCGTGCATCGACTCACATGCATCCCTTCACTATTTAAGTAGAAAGGCCAATGACCTCTCACTTTGTTCGCTTTTTTATTCTCAAAATGTCGAGATTATACAATATGTTACCAACTAAAGTTCTTTCTTCTCCTAACCTGAAAGCCTTTAAACAAGATTGGATAAAAAAGGTGTGCCACATACGCCTCATTACACCGTTATGGTTGTCGTCATAAGTGACTCTTCCCTGTCCTCTTTCGAGGGGAGCCCTAAAATGTAACTAGCTAGGTGTAGAGTTTATGTAGTTCTGTTAGCTAGGTTAAAATAATAAGGACCAAGATAGATCCATTTATCAATAGATATACACCCTATATTACAGTATATAGGGTGTCCGAGATTGGCTTATTATATGAGATAGAAAATGGCTAAATACACTGCTGGACATATCAAGTGCACTAACGAAATTTTTGATTCAACTTGAAAGTGACATACCACAGAAACTAAAAAAGATATCGCGATGCGTCTTTCAACTTATTGTGGGCGATTTCTTGTAGAATCGACCTAATGGGCGGTTTTCGCGAAGCCATACATTTTCTTATGGTGGTTTTAAAAAACGATGAAATTTTTGTAAAAATTCATTTAAGAGACGATCTTGAAAAAAGTGTATAAAACTTTTTTTATATCTTATAGGGTGATTTGAGAGAGTAAAATGATTTCATAGGCTTTTCGATATCCCCTCCATTTTTGGAAATATGATTTTTTTCTAGCATTGCGAACCCTATGTACAAATTTTAGTGAATTATTTTATAAGCAGGCAAGTATTTATTACCGAAGGCCCAAGTGGTAACTCTGCAGGGTGAGTCAGAAAATCCACTATGTAAGGCAATATCAGCTTATAAGAAGTCATCGAAAAGAAAAACACTATTGATAACACTGGCCGACAAGATTTTTCTAACAAAGGCCAGCTCATTATTTTCACAATGGAAATACCCTCCCAATAATAAATAGCCTAATTTAAAACCTTTTATATTGGCGGGTAAACAATTTTATTGTTGGGCGGCTAAAATGGGTGCATTTTACAACGGAAAAATTACCTAGACTGGAAATAAACGTTAAACATCACTCTTCTGTTGAGTTTCGAATTGAGTGGTTTTCTGTGTATCGATAAGCAAGTATATGTGAAGACCAGAATGTCGAGGCAAACGCGCCGAAGTTGCAAAATTTTTCCTGACAAATTTTGTTATATTTGTGGAGAATTTCTGGTGAAATCACAAGCCGGGCCATTTTCCGAAAATGTAAAAAAAGCCTACTTTAAATATTTTGAAGTGTTAATTGGCGATCAAGTTAAGCGGTGGGCTCCTCATTTATGCTGTGTTAGTCGTAGTGTATCATTGGACCAGTGGATGAAGGGAAAGTCGGGGAATTATGACGATTGTTATTTTTGCCTGACAAAGACTGAAGGTTATTCCAAAAAGAGAAAGCACAATATAGAATATCCAAATTTGCAATTTGCCATATGACCTGCTCCTCATAATACAAATTTGCCAGTGCCGATTGCGCTTTTAAATTGGCAAGCTATTGATTTAAGGAGATAATGGAGATAACGCATCATCAGGCAGCTCAGAAGAATAGTGCACCGATCCCACTTTTACCACAGGTCCCAGTTCCGGCGAGCCACGTTTGATTGTTCAAAGTGAATTAAGTGATTTAGTACGTGATTATCCAAGCAACAGTCAGAACTTCTGGGTTCCCGTCTTTTGAGTGGTTTTCTGTGTATCGATAAGCAAGTATATGTGAAGACCAGAATGTCGAGGCAAACGCGCCGAAGTTGCAAAATTTTTCCTGACAAATTTTGTTATATTTGTGGAGAATTTCTGGTAAAATCACAAGCCGGGCCATTTTCCGAAAATGTAAAAAAGCCTACTTTAAATATTTTGAAGTGTTAATTGGCGATCAAGTTAAGCGGTGGGCGCCTCATTTATGCTGTGTTAGTCGTAGTGTATCATTGGCCCAGTGGATGAAGGGAAAGTCGGGGAATTATGACGATTGTTATTTTTGCCTGACAAAGACTGAAGGTTATTCCAAAAAGAGAAAGCACAATATAGAATATCCAAATTTGCAATTTGCCATACGACCTGCTCCTCATAATACAAATTTGCCAGTGCCGATTGCGCTTTTAAATTGGCAAGCTATTGATTTGGGGAGATAATGGAGATAACGCATCATCAGGCAGCTCAGAAGAATAGTGCACCGATCCCACTTTTACCACAGGTCCCAGTTCCGGCGAGCCACGTTTGATTGTTCAAAGTGAATTAAGTGATTTAGTACGTGATTATCCAAGCAACAGTCAGAACTTCTGGGTTCCCGTCTTAAGAAATGGAACCTATTGGCCAAAGAAACAAAAATTACGAATTTCAGAAAAAGAAATGCTATATTTTCTGAATTCTACAGCATGGAAAATTTGTTGTACGCGTGTACTGATATAGACAGTTTAATGCAGGAACTTGATATTAAACATTCTCCCCGTGAGTGGCGCTTATTCATAGACTCATCTAAATATAGCTTAAAAGCTGTGTTATTGCATAATGGAAATTTAAAACCCTCTATACCAGTTGCACATTCAGTTGCAATGAAAGTATGAAATGAATGAATGTTATGAAAATATGCGCACGATTTTGGATAAAATAAACTACAATAGGTATAAATGCAGATAAGTGGGGACTTAAAAGTTATAGCGATTTTAGTGGGACTTCAGGGGGGATTTACAAAAGATTGCTGTTTTCTTTGTTTATGGGACAGTCGTGCGATAAATCAGCATTGTGTAACAAAAATTTGGCCAGAAAGAAGCGAATTTCCACCGGGATCTCAAAATGTTAAATTTATACCTCTGGTTGA
This sequence comes from Kuschelorhynchus macadamiae, assembly GCA_030620095.1. Classification (NCBI taxonomy): domain Eukaryota; kingdom Metazoa; phylum Arthropoda; class Insecta; order Coleoptera; family Curculionidae; genus Kuschelorhynchus; species Kuschelorhynchus macadamiae. The sequence continues at coordinate 975,939 of JAUTXW010005245.1, forward strand.
TCCCAAGAATGTCCTTTTGCCTCCTCTTCACATTAAACTTGGACTGATGAAAAACTTTGTGAAGGCTTTGAATAAAGATGGTGATGGATTTAAATACCTAAGACAAGTCTTTCCACAGTTAAGTGATGCCAAATTAAAAGAAGGCATTATTATTATTGGGCCACAAATGCCTATAAAGCGTTTGGTGCCAGAATGTCTGTCATTTTTTCCTAAAAATTTGGGAGCTGTTAGTGACGAGCACGGTGAAAGCTTTCACCAAGATATCAGAACAATGGAAATTCGGTACCAAGAACGATGGGATCCAGTCATGATGGGTGACTACCGTTGTTTTTTGAAGAGAGAAGATAGGACCCCTCATAAACGGAAAAAATAAAGTTTAATTAGTGTTTTAAGTTAATATTTTTCTCGTTTGCTTTTGTCTTTCTTTCTATTTGTCATTTTCGTATTTGGATAGGTTCATTCTATTAGATTATGCTATTCTGATTTGTGTTACAACAAAAAATTTTTTTTTGTCGGTCAGTGTAATTATTTCGAAAATTTAGGGTTTCATATTTTTGGATAATATGCTAAAATAAAACACCGAATTTCTGGAATATCGGTTTCCATGGTAACAAACATCAACTTTATTTTTTAAGGAACTTCCTGTATATTTTTACTTGAATTGTGCTTCACATTCCAGACACATTTTGTGTTACATTTCCTGTAACTAAATTCAACAAGTTTTTACAAAATGGCGTCTGAAAATTGGCGTATTTAACATTTTATAAAGCTATAAATGCCAGGCGGCTTAGTTAATTACAAAACGGTTTGCACTTCCAATCAAATTTTTCGCGATCTATCTATTTGCATTGACTGACATTATATCCGGAAAAGTAAAAATTATTCTGATGATCATAAATTAACTATTTTTGGTTTTATTTCAGTTTTAGCAGTTTATCTTGTTAGAAACTTTGTTTAAAATCGCAGAAGACACAGAATAATTATTGCCTAATAATAACCGGAACAATAATTTACTAATGCTTTATTAACGACGAGATGCTGTACCAATATTTATTAAAATAAACCAAACAAACTCACCTTGTACAGTTTTCAATTTGGGTCTTCGACAATAAATACTTGTCTGCTTATAAAACAATTCACTAAAATTTGTATATATGGTATTTTTTATTCCTCATGATACAAGCCAAGCCTATTATTAGTGTACTTCCCTTGTTTGTCAAGTTTCCAAAAAACTGCCCAAACCGTGCCGAGACCCATAGAATAAAAAAGTTATTTTAAAATCAAAATAGGACGTTTTGTTTTTTTTGAGTACGTACGTTCAAATTCCTTAAATAATATTTTTCAAATTGTATAAACTTTTTTATTTGAATGTCGTAAAAGCATTCGTCCTATATAATTACCAGGACGATGTCATTAAAGTAACGTAACATTAAAAAATTACAGGGTAAAACGTAAAATGGGTGACTCTTTTCAATAAAAAAAATCAAATTTCTAAAAACGGATATCGAAAAATCCATGAAACTGTTTTTTTAATTACCTTCCCAAATCATACTATAAGATATAAAAACGTTTTATACACAAGATCGTCTCTTAGATGAAATTTTGCAAACATTTCATGGTTTTTTTAAAAACACCATGTATAATATAATGTATGGTATCGCTAAAACCACAACACATTGGGTGAATTCTACAAGAAACTGCCTATAACAAGTTGAAAAGTGTATCGCGATATCTTCTTTAGTTTCTGAGATATGTCACTTTAAATTTGAACCAAAAATTTCGTTTGTGCACTTAATGTGTCCAGCAGGTTAGACAAAGTTTTATACAATTTTGATACAAGCCTACCAGCATCTGCGAAAGGATATTAGCCTTTATGGGTCCTGAGATATTTAGCAAAAAAAAAAAAATATATATATATATATACAGGGTGTTCAAAGTTAAGTTGGCACCATTGCTAACTTTTTTGTTATGAGAGCTACAATGTCAGTTAAATTATGAAATTATCAAAAAAGTATATTTTTTTAATTGAATACGCTGTATATGTCTACTTCATTCGATTCACCGTCGAAAATGTAATAAAAGTTGTTCTTTATCATTTTTGCCTAAAGTGCAAAATAACAGAGAAAACAGCAATTTTTAATTTTAATCTATGGTTACCTATGGCATAAAAACAATAGTAGAGACGGCGCTGACATTCACTAACTCTAAAGTCAAGCTATTTGCAATAGTAAGCTTGCTCTATTATTAATAGAATAAAAATGGTGTTAACTCACTTAGAGAAGTGTAATATGGTGTTTCAGTATTTCTCGTATTATAGATAGAGATAGAGAAAATTAGAAAATAATCCTGGATTTTTGGAAAAGTGTAAGGTAAAAGGTTCTTATCGGGGTTCTTATTTATCACCCTGTACAGAATATTTACCCAGGTAGCTCAAAGTTGTGCATTATCCGGTTTATTTTCGAAGAATTTTGCACTAACACCAAAAATTACAGCCCTGTAACTCATTTGGTTCTCGACATATGCAGGTCGGAATTCGACAAATTCCTCGTATTCCTCTTGAGTGAGTGTTTAGTTAGAAACTAAAAAATGCGATTTTTTCAATTATTTTTAAGTTAAGACAAAGAAGATAAAGCGTGACTTTTTTTATATTGTTGACGGAGGTTTAAGTTAAGTAAAAAATATACAGGGTGTCCTATTAAAAAAATGGTCTATTTTTGAAGTATTTTTTAAATGCGACGTTCAATAACAAAAAAGTTAGCAATGGTGCCAACTTAACCATTTGAAAAATTGGCTTCGTCACTCCATAAAACTATTTGCAGTTAATTAGGAATTATCCTGCATTGATTAAGAAACCATGTACACAAATCAAGTCGTCTTTGAAAATCACCTGCTTCCAGGGTTTGTATTAGGCAATACCAGTTGTAGGGAACAAATTTGTTTTTTTAAACGTCATGAATAGTTGTATGATTATAAGTTTCTTCACTTTTAAAGTTCTTCCTTCTCCTCGACTATTGAAATGTATCGGTATTACACCTCTATTTGTGATAAAACCTTAAGGTGGATTTATGTAACAAATTTTAGTTATAACTTAATCTTTAATATTAAGATCCCACCCTGTTATTGGTTTTTATTCATGTTATTTCAATAAACCAATCTAAATGCTTGTCCCTAATTATTAAGTTATTGCCAAAAACTAAATTTTCCTACTTGAACCAAGTTTTAAAAATATACGACGCGTGGCGGTTTGGGAGATCGCGTTTTGATTACTTCTCGCTATAACGCTGTGCGGTGCCTCAGTAGTATTTTTTCTGCGCAAAATATACGTGGTGGAAATGTATATCACACTTCTCTAGGTGAGTAGGTAAACACTATTTGTATTCTATTAATAATCGAGCAAGCTTACTATTGAAAATAACTTTACATTAAATTTAGTGAATGTCAGCGCCGTCTCTACTATTGTTTTTATGCCATAGGGGAAAGTGGGGATCATTCGGCTATAGCGAACATTCGGCTGTCATCAATAAATCATGTCATCAACTAAGTTTAAATTTGGCGCCACATTTCATGTTGGTTTTCGAAAATATTGTTTACCAACGCCGGTCAGTCGTTTTCAAGATTTGCAGGCAAAAACTTGTGTTTTTCTGAGGGCAAGTGTGTTTTCGTGTATTTAAGGTAAGATTTTTGCTACTTATAAAATTGTATAAAGCAGTCGTTCATTTTATTTTAGATAATTCATATAATATACGATTATTAGATCATTAATTAGGGTATATTCTGGCAATATACAAACGACAAAACTTGCATTCTATTGTTTCTAGAATCGACATTTTTTCTATGTGACATATAGGGAACATTCGGCCAGGACGCTTAGTGAAGATTCGACCAGTAGACGAATGTTCCCATCTCTGAAACAAATAAATGCAAATGGGATTAGTAGTTTTTCAATATTGTCCTATTTATTTTAGATGCCAAAAAAGTACGTTAAGAAAACGAATCGTTGCGACATAGAGAGAGACGCGTATGAAATTGGCTATAAAAGCTGTTTTAACTAAAACTTTAAGTCAGTACAAAGCTGCTCAAGACTATCAAATCACACTACAGCCTCGAATAAAGAATCTTTAAAAAAAAATCTAAAGAAGACCTTCTACGACAATGGGATGACTCTGGGAATGAGAGTGAGAGTGAATATGATCAGGCCTATCCCAGTAAATACACATCCCAACAAGTATTTTTCCAAGAACAGCTAGTAGCTTATGTAAAAAGGTGTTCGGATTTGAATTACGGTTTGAACTATCAACAAATAAGGATCCTAGCTTACGATTATGCCAAAAGTCAGACAAACTGCAAAATACCAAGCACTTGGCTTGTAAATAAAATTGCAGGTGGAGACAAGATGCGTCTTTGAAGTTATAGTTTTACTTTTTGGAGGGGTGATTATTACCTACTTATACTTATAACTATTTTGTTGTAGGTCTTGATTGATCGCTTCGCAAACCAGAAAATACGAGTATTAGTAGAGCTTTTAATAAACAGTCATAGAAAACTTTTTTTCTAAATATCCGGTTTTGGAGAAGTATAAATTTAAACCAGAGGAGATATCAGCCATTGCTTTTCCACAAAAGGGTAGCACACATATCTTCAAAGAGAGAGGAGATGACATCGGTATTATTGACCTGTTTCCTAGAAAAGTAATTGAACATTGCTTTTGGTAACAAAAAAGGATAGATGACAACCTGTTTCTAAAGTAATTGAACACTTTGCAAATTTTCTACTGGAAATATGGTGCTTCTCATCGTAGACAACCACGAATCCCACATTGCTGTGAACGTTATTAGACTATGTCGAGAAAAAGGAATTGTATTGCCGTCCTTTCCGCCGCATACGACTCACAGGATGCAGCCACTGGATGTGGGAGTATATGGACCTTTCAAGTAATACATTTCCACTGCACAGCATGATTGGTTACTAACAAATCCAAGTCGAGTAATTACAATTCGTCATTTGGCCAGCTTTGCAAAACGTGCATATGAACGTGCCTTCACAATAAAAAATATAACAAGCTCGTTTAAAAGCACAGGGCTTTGGCCATTCAATAGTCTTATATTCAGTGATGCTGATTTTGTGGCAAGTGAGGTTACCGACAAACCAATTAATGATGTTGCAAGTGAGAACAAAGAAAATGGAAACATCGAAACCCAAAAGAATATAGCGTCAACAAGTCAAGTTGCCACAGACGTCCAAAATCAAGAGACAACAACGCCACCTGCTCCTTCCACATCAAAATGTCATTTAGTCTCCACGGACGTACAAAATCAAATGGAAATAACACCACCCATTCCTTCAGAATTACGAGGCGATATAGACACTATTTGAACATAGCAACGGAGCAGCCTGTATCAGCTATTCCTTAACTTCAAGAACTCAAGCGTTTATAAATTTAATGTAAATTTTACCAAGTTTAAATGTTAGATGAATTTTTTGTCTTTTAAGTAACTATGTACTTTATAGTTTTGGTACTTTCTGTTGCCAAGAAAAAGTTTTTTAAGTTTTCTATTTTGACAAAATGTTGGTGACTCATATAAGTATTGATTACATTTTCCTAAATATGTTCTATTCTAAGTTTTTCTATATTAATAAACATTGTTTTTTGGATCGCATTAGTTAAATATCTTATTACACCAAACAGCCGAATAGTTGAATGGTCCCTACTGGTGGTCATGATTCGGCTACGGGTAGAGAAAAATAAATCTTGCAATATTCAAAATACGCACTCGAAATTAATGTGCCAATCATGCCTAAAATATACCTAATATCATTACATTCGGTTTAATTTTAATAGTATTTGTCAAAGTCCAAACATACTAGTAATTTCTTTTTGAGAACTGAAATATGCCGAATGATCCCCACTTTCCCCTAGGTAACTAGATTAAAATTAAAAATTGCTGTTTTCTCTGTTATTTTGCACTTTAGGCAAAAATGATAAAGAACAACTTTTATTACATTTTCGACGGCGAATCGAATGAAGTAGACATATACAGGGTTATACATTAAAAAAATAAATTTTTTTGCAAATATCTCGAGAATAGTACATTCTATTGTTTTTCTGCTTTCACTATCGTAATCAGCAGAAAAAAATACAAAACTTTTATAAATTAACCTATCGTAGCTCTCATAACAAAAAAGTTAGCAATGGTGCCAACTTAACTTTGAACACCCTATATATATATATATATATATATATATATATATATATATATATATATATATATATATATATATATATATATATATATATATATATATATATATATATATATATATATATATATATATATATTATATATATATATATATATATATATATATATATATATATATATATATATATATATATATATATATATATATATATATATATATATATATATATATATATATATATATATATATATATATATATATATATATATATATATATATCACAAAGCAACATTTTTTTACTTTTTATACTTTCACAAACACTTTTTACGTAAACATTTTTTTGGTCACATCATCAATTTTGTTTTTTTAAATATAAATCTGGATTTTTTATTTCGTTTTTAACAATCATTGGATCTCCGAAAACTAACAATCTATAATATTTGAGCAGCACATTCAAGATTTTGCCATACGGGACAAAACGGGAAACCAGAATTTCGCCAAATTCACAAATAGACATTTTAAATAATTTAAATGTACGAGAGGCGTAACATTATCTTTTTACAGGCAAATGCTTGTAAAAAAATAAAAAAATCAGGTCCGTATTGAAATAAAACAAGTTGATGATGGTCTCCCGACACGGTACACGATGTACAGGGTGGTCCAATGATAGAGGGCGTCGGCTGTAGCTCGGGAACGGTTAATGACAGAACTTAAAAAAAATATTTATTTATTAGATGAATCGGCCAGGAGAAAAGGTAGTAGACCTGTGGGGCACCTAGTTAGGAAAACCCATTCGTGATAGGGTACGAGGAAGGTACTAAGTGGAAGACCTCCAGGTAGTGGACCTGAGGGGCACATTTGGCGAAAGGCTTGTTTGATAGCAAAGCTACAAGCACGGAGTCTCAGAAGACGATCTCCAGGTAGTGGACCTGTGAAGCCCAGTTGTGAAGTATCACCATTGATACGGGTTAGTGAAGCTGCAGGAGTTAGTAATATACGTTCGGGAGATACCGTTGCGTTTATTCTTTTTGAGGTTCCGTCTTCCTTTAACTTTTTGAATTTGTGGAAATTCATATTTTAATTTTAATTTACCACCCCAAAAGTGCGAAGGGGAAAACAGGAAGCCACCATCAGGTGAGTGGTACCTTTGTGTGCGGGAGGAATAGCCACCTTGGAAAGCATCCCCAAGCACTTGGATTACTCTCAGAAAACAGGTGAAAGATATTTAGCGATCGTAGTGAGGATCTGCAAGTGTCATCGGCATACCCCCTTGTAAAGTGTCGGAACAACCCGGAGAAGGAGTATCCCGATACCTCTTCAGGACAACCCGGGATATCGGGATAATCAAGAAATAAAGACGAAAGATTGTACATATTGACTCATCTAGGATTAGAAAGGTGGTGATAAGAGTTGAGCCGAGTGCCAACAGGTTTTCCGGTGGGCATAGCCACAGGAGTCCTGTGGGAAGATATTCTGACCCGGAAAAAAGGATTAGAAGTTAGGGCTTCGAGAAAACAGATGGCGACAAATTACAAGACATAGAAAGGCCATCTACCTAGTGCCATCGAATATTCCTGAGGAAGTTATTCAAGGAGGTCCCATCGGATATTCCAAACCCTGGTGACCCTGTTAAGACCTTGGCATTAACTGGAATATTGTCTGAAAGTTGAAAATCCCATTTAGAAGAAAATACTTACTGTACAAGCGATTTACTACGAGAAAACAACGGTTCGACTGATATATATCCATCATCAGATATTAACACCATAAATAAAGACAGTCAACACCTGGCAAACGGGGATGTGCCCGTATCAACACAGATGGCGCCCTTAGAAACAAAAGAGCCACGATATATATTTTCTACAAGTCCCTCGTATCTTACTCAAAATTGGTACCTAGACATAAAATAGACATAAGGTGGGTTGCACAAAGCATTAACTAATCAAACGGCTCAGAGTACGACAGACCTCATAAGAGTGTCAATGTCAATGATGATTTTAAATGTCAGTTAAATTTATTACGCCATTGAAAGTTTTGTGCAACCGGCTAATAAACAACTTTTCTTATTGGCACTTTTCGTGATCTAACCTTACTTTTTACATATTCGAAGTGTAAATTTTAAATTTGACGTCATGACATGTTGACAGATGACATATGCCAAAATGATTTCTACTGTTATTGGGCATGCTGAATCGATTCCACATGACTTTTTTCAATATCTCATTAATAAAAAAAATTCCCACTTGTTACAAACTTTTTGCCGGTCACTGTATATTATCTGATCTCTAGCCTTTTACTGTAGTTGGTCGCCTTGTATATAAACAACTAGTTTTTTTAGTAAAATATAACAATAACTATATATTTATATAATATCTACTAGTACTAGCTTCAAAAAAAGTTTAATTAATTTTTGGATTTAGATATTAAATCCTTTAGAAATATGTAGCTAAATTTATTTTTGTTCACACTGTATATATACAAATACATTAAGTTGTTACGATTTAAATATTTAATATATTTAAATATTTAGACATTTAAATGAATTTTGTTTTAATCATTTTTTAAAACGGTTACGAATATACAAATGAATTTTATCGTTAATGATAATTGTTAAATCCTATATATAAATATAGATAATTTAAAAAGCCAACAAAAAAGAAACTTGGCCTAAAACACGATATTTTAAACGTGTAATACTAACTTTTATGTCTTATTTCTTTTAAACTCTATTATGGCCAGCTTTTCTAGAAATTCGACCAGCGTGCGACGCCCTCTATTATTGGACCATTCTGTATAAAAAGTTGCTATAACAATAAATAAATAAATAAAAAACAAACTAAAACTCCTAAATATCTCAAGAATATCTGGAATCCGGCCGCAGACGCTATTGGACTTGTTACTAAATTGTAAAAAATCTCCCCATTTAACCATTTCTTATAATAAGCGGGACCCTATATAGACACTGTATAGTTCAACCACTTTGTAAATGCTTCAAAAAAAATAAATAAAACTCATTATAAACCAAAAAATTGTGCATTTCTTTTATATACCTCAAATAATAATTTAATTTATAAATGTATACATCAAGTTATGCAAAAGGGTTCCCAATAAAGCCAATTAACTAACTCGTAAAAAGATTTGCAAATATGAAAAAGTTTGTCGTGAAATCTACACCTTTAGATGTTAAGTAGGGAAACTTACCGACATCCTTCGCACCCGGGGACTCTATCATAGCATCGGCTAGATCTTCTTTAATCTACGAGGAAGAAAAAAAATATTATTATAGATTATTATGTAAACTATATCAATGTGATCCTTAAATAGCTACAAAATTATTTGGAAAGTAGTTAATTAATAACATATTTTCTCAAAAGATTTCTAACATTGGTGTTCTACAAGGAAGTATTTTGGGTTCCTTATTATTTGTTTTGTATATAAATGATATACTAATATTTTAAATTCTTGTAAAGTTTAGTTATTTGCTCATGATACTTTAATATATTTAAACAGAATGGATATTAATATCATTACAAATAAGTTAAATTTTGAATGTAATGTTTTATGTAATTGGCTAAAATTAAATAAAGTAAAATTAAATGTATCAAAAACCAAGTATATGATACTTGGAAATAATAATTTAAATATTAATAATAATATTATAGATGATAACGAAAATTTAGAAATGGTTACTTCTTTTAAATACCTAGGAATTTTAAGTGATTTAAATTTAAAGCCAATATAGGTATAAAAAACAGATTACAAATATTACAAAACAAACAATGCTTAGAATTTTAGGCATGAATAAATATCCAAAGATATAAATCATGTTAAAAAATTACAGTTGTTAAATGCCAAAAATTTAATATTTTTTCTTGTTTGCAGATTTATATATAAGATTCAAAAAACTTGCTTGCGGAACATTTATGCAATTTTGTTATACTAAATTGTCAAAGTTTGTACCTAAATAGAATTTCGAAATAGTTAAGCTGTAAGTCGGTGTTTTATATTGGTCTAATAAATTATAATAAATTAAAAACATCTATTAGGTCACAAAGGTCGTTAAATAAATTTAAAATCTTATTGTAATAATTAATAAATGTTTTATATTCTGTGTTTAAATAGAAAATAAGAGTAGCATTTTTGCTAAATAAAAAATATTACTTCTACTACTACCACATTAACCAATTTCGGAAGGACAGCGAGATCCAGATATTATCGAAAAGGCCTTAAATCTCCATTATTCGTAGAGGTGAACTACACATCCTGCAGCATTTTATTTTTCATGTCGCAAATTGTTTCAAGTTTGTAAGTTAGGTTACCTATCTTAATGCGCAATTTAAAGAGCAATCTGTCTTAAATAATTTTTTTTTATTTAATTCTTTAATAAAACAAAAAGCGTAATTTTTGTATTCATTTTTATTTGCATTTTTACAGGTTCTATTAAAATCTTATATTTCAACGTTACTAGGTTCACGATGACGATATACTTATTTTAAGTTTTATGGTAAATTTGAATTTGCCGCTTATTTTCACAAGTCATTTGACAACAATCTCTCTCGGCCGGTCAATATATCATCCCTTTGTAATGTCTTTCCGGTATAAAGTCGTGGTATATGAGACACTTTCATATAATGATTAACCGGGTATCATCCCCGAATGAAACTATTTTTGGGGGTTTAAATTTTGTTTCTTCGTCTCGATTAACCAACTGTTTGTTTAAAAACCCAAGCTGGAAATCTTTGACTGTGAATTTATTTAAGGTAAGCTGGTTATATTTCATTTGTTCTTTTATTGAAAATGTTACAATGCATGCAATGCATATTCTCCATTTTTTAATTTTTTTTGGAGTTCTCATCCATGTGTTTTCTCCTTGTTTTTAGAATTCACATATGAGTCGACTCTTAAGTTTGACATACCATCAGTTGCGATAAACGTGGTGATTTGAGCTAAGAGGAACACAATCAGTTGTTTGATTCAGACTTCTTTATCTTAAAATTGTAACATAGTAATTGCATTAACAAAAAGAAACCATAGATACAATTAAATATAACAAAATATTATAACTACTACTATAATAGCAAAAGGTCTCAATTTAGATTTAACATTAATTGAATGAAATGCGAACGAAATTAATAATTTGATTATATTTGTTTAAAAAATAATTCTATTCAAGGGCATATTCTTAGCCTGGTAGGTTTTACAGAAATGAGATGGCAATAAAGGTGCTTGTCTCTCTAGATGGAACATATAAGTTAATTTTAATATTTGATTTATCTATAATGCTATTCACAATTTTAAAAATTATAAAGGGGTCAAATTATAAACCCTAGTAGACTCTCTGCCCCATTCTATATTTAAGGTACCTCAAAAACCTGCCCTGAACCGACTCAATTCTCTGTGTGTATATATGTATATATCCACATTGTTGATCTATATTCTAAAATAGATCTAATATATGAAATGTAATGTTTCCACACAGCGCAGATCCTCAAGGTCATTAGACATTCTCAGAATGAGACACAAAATAATTTAATTTGCCCTACTAAAGATGTAATGTAATGACCAGTGCGTTATCGTAAGAAACCTCAACAAGTCTAAAGGACATACTCACATTTGTAAAAAGTAACGCAGACATGCCAACAAACGGACGGGAAGTTTCCAGGGACTTACGTGACCCACAATTGAAAAAAAGGTATACCTTAAAGGAACGAATATATAGGTAGTAATACTCATGTAGAGAAAAAACGATAATGTCAAACAAGGAATCTTTAGATTTTTAGATCTTTCGTTTTTTGGGTTGCTGCTTCATTATGTTTTTTTTGACCACTCTCTAACATTGTTTGCGCAACACCGATTTCTTCCAAATTGCCTGTTTCAATTGCACTTTTTAATCTATTGTTTCTACATTCAATTAACTTTGCCGCAATCTTCTCAACATTTGTGACCCCGTCGCACAGACTAATATTTTAGCTCAAAACCTGGCCAAAAAGGCAAAATTTAAAACAACAGCAACAGACCTGTGGGTACGTATTTTTATTTGATAGATAAATATGACGTTGCGTAATGCACTCGCCACCTACGATAAAGTAATCAGTGACTTGTACGCGTGATCGTAATTTAGCAATTGTTTTTAAGAAAAATGCGTTGACAGAATTCTGTTGACAAGCATCATTTCGTTGCGATAATTTATAAATTGGCTGGTTATTTTGTGGCATAATTCATATATTCATAATCATGGATATTGTTGCAGAAGGTATGTACATTGTATTAATTATTTCTGTGAATGTTAAAATCCTTCTATAGGGTGTTTTTGCCGACCCGCCATTCTTACAAAAAAATTGTCAGAATTTATAACTTTTTTGTATATAGTAATGGTTTTAAACATATGCAACTCATCGCAACAGCACAAACTTTACGAGTTATTAAATTTCAGTATATCTAGAATTACTATACTGTAGAAAAGTTTCACCAAGTTTTCACATTAACCAGAAATTAAAGTTCAAATGTGCTATGTCCAGTATAATATCATGACATGCGGTTACGGGCGAAAATCTACGGACACTCAACGTCAACTCAGCGTTTTCTGTCATATTTTATAAATATCCTCAATATGTCAAAAGCAACCTAAGTGTCCGAAATTTTCTGTGCCCAACTGTATATTATGGCAACATACAGGGTGGCGCATCGGCAATGTACTTTTTTTATTATTACTGGGCGTCTTTGCAGATTCTGTCAAATCTATGACTCGAAGGGAACTGCATGATCGAGTGAGAGCGAGCGCAAAGAGACTATTTGATGAAAAACTAAACAGCTTAGAAGCAGAATTAGTTGCCATTACAAATTGCCCCCCTGAAAAACTTGCTATACTTCAAAATACCATTAAGAATTTTAAAACAGTTTATAAACGTAAATGGCTCTCGTGCAATAGTACAGAAAAACGTTTTTTGGAAAAACATCAACAATGGTTGGATGGAGGAATTACATTCCCTGCTGCCCCAGCTCCTCGCAGTTCCAAAGGTAGACCAAGTAAAGAATTTGCAGAACTAAGTGACCGATCAAAGCGGCGCAACACTATGGATTTTAGAATGAATGTCCCCCTTGATAAGTTGACATACGCGACACAGATGGGTCAGCGAGCTGCGGGTAATATTGAAACATCAAAAATAATTAAACATATTACCAAATCTCCAACTAGTGCGGGAAATTTTCGAAAGTTAGCCGCTATTGGTGACCAAAAAGCTACAGCGAAAAAACACACACCAGAAGAGGCATTGGCGATATTCGTCGAAGCTAATTTAACCATGAGTCAATACGAAGTGATTCGTCAAGCAAATAAAGATATATACCCATGTTACAAATACGTTCAAAACGCTAAACACGATTGCTATCCCCCAAAAAGTATTGGAGAAACTTTTGCCGAAGTGAAGTTACAAGATTTAGTCGACCACACAACTTTGCGGCTGTGTAAATATTTGGAACCAGTTTTCGAGAACATCCAAGGCGAAAATAAAGAATTTCTGCTTATATTTAAGTGGGGTTGTGACGGCTCCAAGCAATGCGAATATAAGCAAAAATTTGAAGATAAAAGCGACAGTGATGCTAACATTTTTCTAAGTTCCCTTGTGCCAGTAAGACTTATGTGTAGACAACAAATTGTATGGCAGAATCCTAACCCATCATCACCTAGATTTTGCAGGCCTATCAGAATGAGATTTGTCAAGGAAACTAAAGAAACCACTAATGAAGAGTTTGAATACGTGGAAAACCAGGCCAGAAATCTGTATCCAACAAATGTTAAAAATAATATCCAAATAAAGCACAAATTATTGTCAACAATGGTGGACGGCAAGGTGTGCAATGCTGTCACAAACAATGCTTCGACAATGCGCTGCTACATATGTGGCAAAACATCCAAAAACTTCAATGACTTAACACAAAAAAGCACAGAAAAACTGGAAACTTTTCAATTTGGGTTGTCAATATTGCTCGCCAGAATCAGGTTCTTCGAATTCGTACTACATTTATCGTATAAAGTAAAGGCAGGAGTACATGTAAGTCGCGTTACACTAAAAAGTGACAAAGAAAAAATTCAAACTGCCAAACAGAACATTCAAAAAGAGTTCCGCGAGAAAATGGGATTGCTGGTGGACATTCCGAAAGCTGGATTCGGTAATACTAATGACGGGAATTCGTCCCGTAGATTTTTCAACAATGCAGAGGAAGCAGCTGCTATTACAGGAATAGACTTTGAATTAATAACTAGATTTAAGATAATATTAGAAGTATTATCCTCCGGCTTCAAAATTGACGTGGAAAAGTTTTCTCTGTACACTATGGATTCGGCCAAGCTCTATGTAAATTTATATCCTTGGCAACTAATGTCACCAACTGTGCATAAAATTTTAACCCACTCGGCAAGTGTTATAACACATGCTTTATTGCCAATCGGTCAGTTGTCGGAGGAAGCTGCGGAAGCCAGGAATAAGCACTTCCGGCAGTACAGAGAAAGCTTTTCCAGAAAATTTTCCAGAAAGGAGTGTAACGAGGATGTGTTGAATAGGCTTTTGTTGACCTCAGACCCTTATTTAAGTAGCATAAGAGCTACGAAAAATACAAAAAAAAAGTTGTTTACAAAGGAGGCATTGGAATTCCTAAAAGCAGATATAGATGTTGATGATGATAGTGACATAGAGAATAGGCTGTAATCTTAATCTTAAACGAATAGGGGTCTTGTTTCGATTTTTTTTTAATTTGGGGTTTCGATATAAGCTGTAGGTTTTAAGTCACTTTTTTTCAGATAATGAGATTTTAACTTCATTCTAGTTATCATAACTTCCTTTACCACTAAAATTTTTTTCAGGGTCCTGGCATTAAGCATAACCGAAATATACTCACTTTGATCCTATGTCAAGTCACTTAATTACACTAACTTACAAAATGTTTTTTGCCTTCCCTGAGAAATTAGGATTTAAGGACTTACAGTACAGTACAGTTTACCTCTGAGGTACAGAAATAGTAAATAGATATATACGTATTTTTTATCTTTGTTGTATCTCAAAAACTGAAATTTGCTTATGTATGTCGATGTCATCATAAGGAAGCAGGCTCATAACCTAATACCATGCTTATAGTATATCTATGTATAAAAAACTAATAACCTTTTCGCTTCGCCTTCGTTATTAGTTTATTAGTTTTTGTACGTAAGTATCGATTTTTAGGATTATTCTATAATTTACCACAGAAAAATAACTTATTTTTCATTGACGCATATTTTATGTTTTAGTACTAATAATTTATTATTATATGTTACACTAGTGTTTTTATGTTGTTTTCGGCCAAATAGATATTCATGTTAAACTAGAGAAGTTTTGTACCTATTCCTAGTTACCCTGCAAAAATATTTAATTTTACATAGACACATTCCAATATTTACGCCCGTAAATATACTTACCATCACTAAATTAGATAAAATATTGCTAAATAATCATTAATTAACCGCATTCACGTGACAAAAACAAGTAAACATTTTTGGCCAGGTTTTGAGCTAAAATACTAGTCTGTGCGTCGTGTAATTTTATTTTTGCCTTTACGTGAAAATGTGCACCCACTGTGATTTCAGACATATTGCACTCCTCCGTAATAATTTTTGTAATATTAGGACATTTTATATCAGAATTTTCGAACTTGAGGAGAAAAACTGCACCCCAAAATTGGTCAAATCGTACGTTGTTACTCTGTCTTTGTCAATTTCATAGGCTAGATTGTCACAAATATTTATTAAATAGTTTCTCCTTATTTGTTGTTTTCGTCGCTCTTATTTTTTTTCAAAATATTTATTGAATTGATGCAAGTCACATAACGTAGCATTTCGTTATTCACAGGGCTCTGTCTTATTTTTTCTATGAAAAAATACTTTAAATGATCTTGAAGTGTTTATTTTTCAATAAGGAATCTGCCTTTTTTGGTATATATTTCAAAAAGTATTGCATTAAGCCGTTCCATTGTTCCAAACTTCTATCTATTGTATTTTCAAGGGTCAACCACCTCGTTTCACCATGTTTAATAAATCTATGCTTCGGTAGCTTTTACTGTACTATAATTTTTCAGTCTTCTATTCTCGTAGCCTGTCCCGAAAAAAAATAATATATTGAAATTACTATTTCAGGCACATCAAGTGACAGAGCAATAAGCCTTTTAGAAAGGCATTATGTACAATGTGAATATTACATGTACCCATGTTAATCAATCCTTTCACTTGTGATGTTTTTACATACATATTGATCAAATTTACTACTTTACATTCGGATCATCATATCCCACCGTTAATAAACATTTTAAACGTAAATTGTATTCTGTAAGGTTACTTAATTATTTTTCTATTAAAAGTTGACCATGACTCATAAAATGGCTATCCAAATAATATTGAGTTCGCCCTTGAATTAATTTATTGGGACAATGCTTCAAGCAAATTTGCAATTCCTTTTTACCTCCCGAGTTGGTTGTCTCATCATACATAACAGAAACGTTTCCATTATTTAATTCCTCCAAAAATATATGCCAAATATTAATAATTACTGCTTACTGTCGGTCTCAAAACAATAATATAGAAAAATCAATATTGCAACAATAAACTGACAATAACCCCCATTTCCGTCGGTCTGTTGGTCTTTCTGCACGCTTCATAGCTTAAAAACTACCTATCCATTTGACTTTAAATTTTGGTCAAAAATCAAGGGTCATATGAGGACGAAAAGGTAACAATTTGGTAAAAATCCAATATTACGAACCAAAATGGCGGCCTAATGAATTATTTAAAAATTCAGTACCAAAAAACTACTTGTCCAATTGACTTGTAATTTTGCAGAAAATTAAAGTGTATGACAGAGATAAATTGGTGTGAAAAGTACGAATTTTGTAGAGCAAAACAAAATAGAGGTGTAAAAAAATGTTTAAATATTCTGTAAAATTCCATTTCCTGGAATAAAACATTTTTTTATGGAGGAAAATAATAAAGGACATAGCTCATTAGTATAGACTATGAATAAAGTTATGAAAAATGAATCTTAATAATAATAATAATAATAACAATAAATAAAAACAAAAAATAAATAAATTTATAGGATTTGTATAAAGTTATTACCAAGTAATTATGTGTATAAATAGAATGTGCTATATTACATAGTAAATATAACGATAAGTTATGAGTAAAGGCGACTTTACCAATTTGCATATCAAGTCATAATGATTATAATATATATTTTCGTAACGGTATACTCAAGGGGCCTAATATAGATTTAAGTATACTTAGGGGACTTTAAGTAAAATAGGTATACAGGTGTATCTATGGCATGCCTGAATAATGTCCATCATTTTATAATAACACTGAGACACATTTTTACTGCGTGAAAAATCATGCAAAAATCAAATTTGAATTATTCTCTACACACTATCGCAGCAAACTTTCGATGTCTCTCTACAGAAGTACACAATCATATCCTGAATTTATGCGTCTTTGTCATCTGTAAAGAGCAAATATTGGAAGATAACAAATCTACCAATATAATTCACAAGAAGTAGAAATAATTTGGCTTCCCGAGGTACATCCGATACTACATCAAGCATTCTAGACAGATATCCCAACCTCTTTTTTGGTGTCAACCGGGACCTGCCATAAAAGTACAGTTAATAATTTGTCAAAAGTCGCCTTTCGTCCTGCTTCGCAACACTCATACCGTTAGTCCTGGAAAACTTCTCATAAACAGAGAATATATAAGAGGCAAAAATCTCGGCTTTCTGCCTTCTAACCTCAGCATGCTGCTCACCCAAAAACATTGACTGGGGCAAGGCATCTCTCTCACGAGTTCTGTTACGGATGAAACTGCAAAATGCACTTGCATCACTCATAATCCGTCTCTCAACATTTCTTACACAATTCTTATAACACTGCTGTGATAACTCTCTATATTCCATTCCATTATAATTCAATTGAGTATTTGCTATCTTAATCGCCTTTCCGTCCGTATCAGTTCTTTGGAAACCAGACTGGAAAATAGACTTTTTTTAACTCAAATTTTTGGTACAAACACAAAACCTGTTATTGTGTCAATATCTTGCAAATAATTACTGAAACTCCCATAAACTACCTTATTAAAATTATATCTAACCGCACTCTGTACAGAATATATTGAAAATCCAAACACAAAACAGATTCTAGAGGAAAATGTTAATTATGGCAAATATTATTGGATTATATTTTGAGACAGATATACAGCAACTTGAAAAACATAAATCTAGAAGAGAGCCATTTAAGTTATGTAAACAACGTGTTTTTAATTAATGGCTTAAAATGCAGAATGTACTGATTATTGAACTAAAAGTTTATATAAACACGTGTACGCAGGGCCTTCCTTTTTGAGATACAGAGTGTTACATTTTCAATTTTTTTTTTCAGTTTGTCTACGAAATGGCTATAACACATTTGAGAAAAATCGACAGGGTGATACTTTTCCCAGGTCGCGATCCCTTTACCGCGCGTCATTTGCCATTTTTACAAAAAAAATCAAATTCTCCATCCTGTTCTGTAACTTTTTCATTACTTAGACTATTTCAATAACTTATTTGTATATTCGTGCATGATCATGTCATATACATCACGAAAAAAATGGTAAAACTGTAATGTTAATTCCTTTAAAACCTTGAAATTAGGTAGGCATGAAATGAAATGGCATTTGGTTAAATAATTTCTAGATTTTTCTAAAATGTATTATAGCTATATCGTACACGTTGCTCACAGAATTTTGTGTGTCAAATTTGAATGATTTATCTCTAGAAATGTACAAGGTTCATGAAAAAAAACTAAAAAAAAATCATATTTTAACACAAGTTCTAAAGAATTGCTTATCAATTGTACTATAGCGCAATTGGTTAGAACAGTGGGCTAGAGATCCAGAGATCGTACCATAACTTTTACTGTTGATAAAATATTTCTAAAAAAATTGTATTTATTTATTTTCTCTCAAAAATCAAGCCTTGGCGGACATATGTTTATAAGAATTGTTTATAGTCCTAAAATGAGGCAACAAATTACATCATCAAAACTCATCACAAAGTTTTACCTCAGTCTGTCTAGTTGCATTATTGGCTACTATGCCACAGTTGGCCTAGAATTTCGCATATATTTAAAACAAAATAATAAAATGCATTAAATGTCACTCAAATAAAAAAAAAATTTCATATTTTTTTAATTGGATAGTCACTTATTTTTTAATAAGATATTTAAAAACCTCAAAAAAAATCTCCACCAATAGTTTTGTACTTAAAATGCTTTCTTATCTCTACGAATCATGGAGATATGACGCTTGTTAAAATATTTCTGAACCACCACGCACAGAGTGGCTCTTTAATATCTATTCTTTGTTCATTTTTTGAACCAATCAAGATACAAATTTGAAATTTAGCACACTTCAGTTGCGCCTGGGAGCCAATTTAAAAAACAAAATTAAATACATTTTTATTATGTAATATACAAATAATATATACATGAATGGACATAGTACACCCGATCATTCAGATGAGAATTATAACTAAACCCAATAACATCACTTGGCTAAAGCACTCGTAAGTATTAATTAAAACAATCTATATAAGATCTATGTTCTGTAAATTTTGCATACAGGCTTTTAAAAGCCTGCATCCATCCGAGAAATTAACGAGCAATGTTGCAGTGTGTTGAGGAAGCAGGCAGACGAGAGTAGCGACTTCAGAATAATGCCAAAGATAATTTGCGGCTAGCCTCCGATGTATATATTTTTTATGGCGGATAATATTAAACTTTATTTCAAGCTAACCTGTATCAAATTTCAACCCCAAAGATTAACAGCCAAATTCAATAATCTCTTCTAATATTTAGTGATAGGAAACGTCGCGCTCGCTGCCGTCGGCGAGTCGAGGGTTACCACACGAAATAATATAGTTTCGGCGAGCATTGATGTCTCCGCACCAATTCAAGGCGCCCTATTTAAATGAGTTATCTATAGCGTAAGCTATAATGGATCTTTGATCTCAGTCACTAAATAGTGAGGCTCCTGTTTCAAAATAACGTGTGCTTACATACTAAATAAACCTTAATGGGTGCAATTTTAACTATCCCATTGAACGGAAGCATTCACGGCTTTGGTCAATTAAGAAATCATGGTTCTTGGGATTAGACCGTGTCAAATTGGAATTACTATCCGACGTTCCGCCTTTGATTGCTCGAGGCATCTTCAAGAATCTTTACTCCACGAGATCTGAACACTGAATGAGCTCGAAGAGATTCTGTGGAGAAGTGTATGTGGGAGAAACAGGACGCCCAATATCAACTAGACTTAAGGAACATGAACGATGTATTAAAAAGAAACAAATTGTTCAATCTGCTGTAGCTGAACACCAGCATAACACTGGCCATTTCATAAATGTAAAGGAAACCAAGGTTCTAGCATTGGTTCCAGGTTTTTATAAACGAAAAGTTAGAGAATCTATTGAAATATTTAAACATACAAACAATTTCACTAGAGATACGGGTTACGGTCTACATCACACGTGGAAACCGATCTTAACACAGGGTCACGGTTCGGCGGTTATAAAAGCCCGCCTGAATCTCTTCGAGCTCATTCAGTGTTCAGATCTCGTGGAGTAAAGATCCCTGAAGATACCTCTTGCAATCGAAGGCGAAACGTCGGATGGTAATTTCAATTTGACACGGTCTAATTCCAAGAAGCATGATTTCTTAACTTCCCATTGAGCGTAACTTGGTTTCTTCTAGGACCATATCGTACCCAATTATTCTAAATTATATGCTGCCTCTCTACACAAGCTAATATAAACTGATTTCGGAATTTTATTAACCTGATTTGTAAACGAGAGATTTTCATTAAATATCCCAAGGCTTCTTAGAACGGAAATTTTAGACAAAATGTCAAATGAAGTTGTTTTTTGAAATATGTGTAGCAACCAGAGTTTAAATTCGTTGCAATGAAGATGTTACTAATCTGGCCTTCTACCACACTTAATTTTCAATCGCGAAAATCTACAAAATCGGAGTATTTATATAGTTTGCTAATGAAGCGCGCTAAATTTCTTTTTTCTTGATTGCTGAGTGAAAGAAAACATTAAACTAAAATATTAACTAGAGAACTGACTGGTCCATATTACCTGGTGTTCCCCTGCGGCTCCCATTTCCTCACAGTTCTTCCTGTAGATATCGAGCAGCGACTGTTCACTACTGCTGGCAGAGCTGGACTCTATAAGCACCGCGTTGGCTTTGGTTATGGGCATGTTAACTGGTTTGGATCGGTTGAGATCTAAGGGTTGCGCATCGGCTAAGGACATGACAGTACTTGAAAGAAAAAGAGATATCGCTTCGTATAACATATATATAACATATATACAGGAAAAGTTGAGCAAGCTTTTAGGAACAAATTGTTTTACATCAAAATTAGAATGAACAGTCCCTAAACACCATTTCGATTGTCAGATATAGTCATCTTTTTGTTGGGTTCTTAAGTACATGACGTAGTTATTTAGTGTATTGCGGTGTAATGAGACATTTCCTGATAACTGGTGACCCAACAGTTCGTGGTTCCTCTTTGGTCACCCCGTTCACCAGACATTCATCCAATGGACGTTTTTCTTGAGTTATTTGAAGGTTGCTTGGTCTACGGAACATTACTTATTACACATAAATGAAAGGTGAACATTCTGAAAGTAATTTTATACATTAATGTTAAAAAAACTGAAATTTACATGGATATTCCATAATTCATTAAAGAATCTTATTTCCAACAGTTAAAAACCCTGAAAATGCAGAATCACTCTGTCAAATTTACTAATACATTTTTGAAGGCCGTGTATATTTTTGCAATATTGGATTGCAATCATTTTTTTGAAAATCGGGCGAGTTTCTAAAATTTAAAAATTAAAAATTCTAAAAGAGTTTTCTAAAATGCTCCGAAAAGGGTAAAAATGTAAGAAAAAAGTTGGATTTTGAAAAATTTATTTACTTACCCATTGGCCGTTGTATAAGTCTTAAAGGTGAACTGGGGACCCATCCACAATCTTCTGTGGGGCCCGGCGTGAGTTATAATTTCTACTTGCGATAACCAATCGTCATCATTGCCTATATTTAGAATAATAATAGTAATAATAATAAAAATAATAATAATAACAATAGTAAGTAATAATAATAATAATAATAATAATAATCTATATATTTAAAACACAAAGCGATTTTTCTCCGTTTTCGCCAGCAGCTCCCACTTGACTAACTGGGATAATATTTTTTTAAATAAAACTCTCTTCCCACAGACGTGTTACTTCTACTTACTAATTAATTTCATTGCAAGTTTTATAAGAAAATAAAAATAAGTTAATTAATTATTTAAAGCGCTGCAGTGTCCGTGCTGCGAAAAGCAGAAGCAGAGTTGCCGCCTTTGTGCAAGAAGTACGTGAGGTGAACATATTTCATTTCATCATAATTGATTATATTGTATATTATTTATATCATTCTTTGTTTATGTATTTGGATTTAACTGTTTGTATTGATTCCGCTTTTACATCGAGGATAGTGACACGCGACTTAAGGTTATTCTCTTTGGTTTCTCGATGTTGTTATATAGTGGATTATTAGAAATTTCATTATTATTTTGCGGTTTTAGTTTCAACTATAATCTTACGGTATAAAAACACTGAAATAACCATTAGACGATATTTTTCTGAATTGGAAAACACTAATAAAAATGATTCAACTGAAAACAAATGGAATGACTTAAACATATTATTTTTTTAAATGCATGGTTTTATTCTATTTTTAATTTTTGGAATCCTCGAATTTTTTTACGTATATCCAGTTTTTTTATGAATATTTTGATAATTTTTTTTTCATAAATCATATTGAACTTAATTAATTTTTTTTTAGAAATATCAGTCCTTATTTTAATAACAGTGTCCTATTTACCAGGTAATACGAACGTTTAGTTACCTGAGACAAATATTATGCCTGCAAAGTAAAAAATTATAGAATAGGCGGTTAAAATATGAATATCAGGCACGTAGCCTGGGGGGTGTTCTGGAGGTCTCGACACCCCCGAAACTTCGAAAAGATGTTGGTATAAGCATGAGTCTATTTTTCTGAGGTTTAGGTTAGACCCCCCACCTCCCCCGAACTGACTTTCTGACTACGTGCCTGATGATATCATAACACATGTATTACTATATACTATTGTAATCTGGATGTTCACATTTTAGAGTCCCTAGATTCCAAAAAACATTTCCGTCGGTTTGTCTTATTGTCTGTATTGTATGTCTATCCAACTGGCTTAAAAATTGGTCAAAAGGGTCATATGGGGATGACTTGGTAATATTTTGGTAGAAATCCAATACGGCAGTACAAAATGGAGGCCTAATGAAATGTTAATTATTACTAAAAAACTACTTACCAAATTTGCCTCAAATTTTGAACAAAAAAAAACAATGTACGTAAGGATAAACGGGTAAAATTTTGATGAGGAGCCCTTATGATAATGGCGCCCTAATCAAATGTTCAGAATATCAGTATCAAAAAACGACTTATCCAATTAACTTGAAATTTTGTATAAAAATCAAGTGTGAAACAGGGATGAACTGGTAAAATTTATATGCCATAAAAAATGGTCTAATTAAATATTTAAAAAATCGGTAAAATGCCATTTCTTAGAATAAAGATCTTCTTTTCATTGCGGAAAATAATATATGCCATAATTACTTTTTTTATATGTTATGTAAATAAACCTACAAAAAAGAAAGACTAAAAATATTGAAATAAAAATAAAT
Source organism: Kuschelorhynchus macadamiae (assembly GCA_030620095.1). Taxonomy (NCBI): domain Eukaryota; kingdom Metazoa; phylum Arthropoda; class Insecta; order Coleoptera; family Curculionidae; genus Kuschelorhynchus; species Kuschelorhynchus macadamiae. The sequence continues at coordinate 999,987 of JAUTXW010005245.1, forward strand.
TATCAACAAACAAAAAGAAATTTAAAAGATGGTATACTGGAGTATCAAAGCAGCTGTTTTCTTTCACTAGGTATGGTAAGTGAATACACGCTGGCATGTCCAAATATATGTATGTATGTTAGAGCCGGACCTAAGAGTTGTGGAAATGAAAAAATTCTATTTATTTCAATGTGAATTATTGTTAGATATGTATTGTCACAAATTCTTATTTTCGCATGAATGGTGACTTTCGGCTTGACAAACACAATAAAAAATGTAGCAGAATCGTTAGAAAATATAAACAAAGTGAATATAAAGTAAAAGTAATGTTATAAAATCGGGAAATTGGCCTTTACTCGGAATATCCCTCGTAAAGAATTCCATTACAGACATCTTATATATGTATACATATGTATATTTATTTGGCAATAATTTTATGAAGAAAAGACTCATATATTTATATGTGTATAGAATTATTACAAAATAAATATATGTATGTATGCATAAATTGTCTCATATGTTTGTGTGTGGTGGAATACGTTCCGAGGAAAGTTCAGGGTAAAAACGAATTTACCGATTTTTCTTAAAATTGTATTAAATCTCTTGCAATGCAATACTCGCTGGAACAGAGACTTAGCAGTCTGATAATTTGGTTATTGAAGAAGATTTCTCGTATTTTTTTTAATATCTATCCGGTATTGTTAAATGAGTAATACCTACATTTGACAATTCAAAGAAAACCCTCACGTCTGTTTACACGACTACCAGTATGTAACACCTGCTTTAATTTTGAATTATCTATTTCTTGCACGAGGAAATGATCAAAAAGTTTTAAAAATATATTAACGTTTGAAAAGTGGCACATTTAAAAGGTTCATGTGGCAACAAATAAGAGGATTCCAAAAATTAAATAGAAAATATGACCTTCCATTTCTAAACACTATGTTTATGTCATACGTCATTTGTTTTCAGTTTGTTTTTTTTAGTAGCTTTTTCCAATTTTGCAGAAAAAAATATATTTAATAGGTATTTAATTTGTTAAACGGGTAAGATCATAGCTAAAAGAACCCTGTTCAGTACTCGTTAGATGACCCTATACTAGGTTAAAGGATCCCAGCTAGCACTAAAGTAGCTACAACTGTTTCCACTACTACTCTTTAAGAGTTTTTACGAATTTATTACCCTACTATATATCAACAAACACTTTGGGTTACACGTTTTTAAGTATTATATGTGTATTTGTTACTGCGAATAATACTTTATAGTAATTTTCCATGTAAAGTAATTATATAATAACTACTGCCAAGCACCTACTTAAGGAATTGACTCCAAGGTCGTCATTTCTTTTACGTGACATAATAGTAATTATTTAAAGTTACTGTTTCTAATCTGTTTACTAAATTACAACTTTTAAGTATCAGTACCTTCTTGAACTTTGCAGAGACTACTCCATTACGTTCAAATGTACTCATATAAAGTATTACTATAAAGTAAAAAATTATCGTCTACTGCTACTTTAAACTGGCTATTACCAGTCGTTATTCTTCTGTTGTAACTTAGAAGTAAGAATTACACAAATTATTTACTACAAGTAAACTATTAACTCTTGTACTTGAGGTTTCGCAGATAGGGGGCGCTGGTACGAGATTCGGTCGGTGATTTTATAAGGACAGTGGCAATAATAGAGTAACCAATTTTTGATTGGTTCGGCCATATTGCTGTTAAAATCGTTTTGTTTACTTTTCACCTACGTGGTTTTCTTATGAGGTTTGTTGTTTTAGTGTCTCATTTTATTAGTTTTTGTAATTATTAAAATGAAGTTCTCAGCCACTGCCCATATGGAGAAATGTATTTAGGCCTGGTTCACCAGTTTTTTGCTTGTAATTATAAGTGTTTGTGATGAATGTGTAAATGACTATGACCGTAAATGTCCTAAGTTTATGTTTACTCCAAGAAAAGGTATTAAATATTGCACGTTATTAGTTATTACGTTATTACGTCTTAGTGTATGTTTTACTTCATTCAGCACCTCAATTTGAGGTAGAAGCTCTTTAAGATTAGCATAAAAGAAACTTTATTTTGTAGACCTTCTTCAGTACATATTACATTACCAAATTTACTTGGCAGACAACTCTCTTTAACCGCTTGCACAAACATTGTTATTTGTTAAAAATCTAAATGAAAAAGTAAGTTTGTACTAGATAGTTCGAATAGATTATTAAAGTAAAACATTAACATAACCCTACATTTGCAACTGACTAACGACAGAGGTTGAAAATATAAAAGTCGATTAATTTAGTCATATTTTGCGAAGAACTAACGATAATATGGGTGCTTCCATTTAAACCTTTAGCTTCTATTGTCGCCACTGTCCTTATAAACTCATTGTATTTCGGTCTACAGCTATTAATTAGTTGTGTATATGTTATGTTATCGTCTACGAGTAACAAGTTAAAATGGTTCACAATGTCTCCACATACCATAAGGTTATGTCATACCCGAACAAAACAACCTAAAGCGGTATTTTAAGGAAATAAAAAATAAAAACGAAACAAAAGGTTATGATTATAATAGATGGCAGAATTATAATAGTGACTCTCCGCATGCTATGACACTACGCATTAAATTTTAAAGAATCGGCGGAATGTTCCCAAATCGTAACCGCTTGGTAATAATATACAGTATAGGTTTAATAAGAACTTGGTAGATAACTTTATTCGTACCACTTTAGTGTTCAAGACTTCAGTGTAATTGGGTATAAGGGACAGTTGCGTATTTAAAGACTCCAAAACTATAAAAACGTATGGAAGCAGTCGTAGACACTTGATGTTAAGTAATTTTCTCAGTAAGGAAATGCAGTCAACCTAAAAGTAAAAGTCCAATAGAACGCCATTTTTTTTCATCTTCCCTACAAACATTCAGCAATGGTTTGGTTTTGTGAGTATAAAGATTAAAAATGCATACAAATTAAACATTACGTAAAAAATAATCAGTCTTTATAATAAGATATTTAATGATAATTACTATTTAAACCAAAGTCCGAAATTACAGTTTTGAGATTTAAATTGGCCAATATATTTGACCAAAATGTATTGAAAATTAACGAATTTTAAAGGCGCGTAATTTTTTTACGACTATCATCAGCATATTCACCAGAGAAATTGCCTGCGTTTTAATTTTAGGTCCTTTGCACAGCCAGAAAACTAAGTGAAACGCATGTATCCTATCTCAAATACAAATAACGTATTCTATACGCTCTACACCATATTCCCAATTTGAGTGTCTGTAGTCGCCATAACTGTTGTATTAAAACGAACCACACATATTTTTAAAACGGATTAAATAAAGACAGAAATAAGGAACTGATGAATAGGGTGAATTATTACTATTCGGCTACATAAATGGAACTACACAATATCTACGTAATAGTCAAAGTCACAGTTACGCGTTATTCACGAAATAGTTACCCTAAAATTGTTCCTCATTTTGGTAATGATTACGTAGTCTTAGCTTAAACAGAACGTGGTCAAACCAAGTTCCGGTTACTTCAATGAAAATACTTGTGATAGCAATGACGTATTCATGACTAAAAGTGCTACTTGGGATTACTATTAGGAGTTAATTCTGTGTCTATTTTTAGACCTAAAAGTTTAAATATATTCTAGTATAAACGCTGCTAAAAATACTTATAAAAATCGTGTGATAAGTGATAACCCATACCAAGTCTTAACGGAGGGCTACTTTTAACTTATAAGCTGTAATTTTATAATTATACTCGCCGTCGAATATCTAAGCAGATTTCACTCGTAAAATTAGAAAATGTATTTCTTACCATTTTCGACTTTTTTCTTCACAGCTGGTATAGTCGACGTGACAAACGCCAAGCTTTGGTGCGGCAGGGGGAGGGGTCTATCAACGCAGGCTGGCTGCCTTTGCAATCTCCACTGAAAATAGAAATGCTTCTAGTGATAGTTTTTATCTTTTCTATTATCTTTTACAGACAAATATATAAAATTATACATATCTAGATGTTGACATTTTAAGAGTATTAGGGAAAAAGCAAAGTATTTCTTTCAAACATGCAACATTAGTCAATACGATTTTAATGTTATTTACTTAAATTGATAGAAAACTCAAATTACATTACAAAAATACTTTCTTCATATAAAAAAATATTTATATAGTTTCTCCTACTGACAATAATACAAAATAACTCAATAACTACAATATGCGAAAAAAAAAAAAACAGTAATGTCCACTTAATGTAAATTATAGGTATTGTCATTTTTTACATTTTTTATTGTGACTATTTTTATTTTTTTTACGTTTTTTTTGTATAATTTTAATGTGTAAAAAGATTAATCCCATTTTGCTTTTAATTTGCCAATAATAATAGTATTGTAAAGTCTATAAAGTTGCATGGTACTGCTCCATCATTGAATGGTATTTTCTATCGTCCACGCGTTCGTCGCTTTTTTAAGACTGATTTATTAAATACGTTTATATGTGTGTATTGATTGTACATCATTCACTATTGAACACTAGGCATTTGTATTTTTTATTACAACGCAATGTTTAAATATTTTTTGTTGGCAAAAATACTGAACAGGAATTATTATCTTCTTATCAAACATAAATACCTTATTTTATGTATAGGACGATGGCTCTTAAGGTATGTCACGTTAATGCTCGTTCGCTACCAGCAAATTTTAACACATTTAGAGACGTTGTCTGTAACAAGTATGATATTGTCACGATCTCTGAGACCTGGCTACATGCATGCAGGGTTGCCAGGCGTCCCGTATTTCAAGGGACAGTCCCATATTTAACTGAAATGTCCCGCGTCCCGTTCAATAGTGCTTTGGTCCCGTATTTTATAAGATATGACGAGAAACATGCAAAAAAAATATTCATAAAATAAAAAAAATTATTAGTACATTATTACAATATTTCGAATCGATATAAATGATGTTTCGATATTCAAATTCAGCTCTATCGGATGTTTTGTTATCAGCCATGAGATGGCGCTAGATGCTAGATCTGTGAATACTTATTATTTGACATAAACCCGTATTATGCTATGTGAAATACAAAACACGCGTCGGCGTATTTAATTTATATTTGATAAGTGTTAAACGAATATTTAATCAATCTAGTGTTTTAAATGTAAGACTGTGATTTTAGATTTAATTGAAATCAACAAGGTAAGTTGTAAATTTTTAATAAACACCGTTTAATAAAAATAAAACTTAAATGAAATTAGAAAAGTGTATTTACCAAAACAATACTTATAGTGAATTAAAGAAAATTGATATTTTTAAATAACAAAAGAAAAATAACTTTAAGTGAATGAACTTTGTCGATTTTTCGGTATTAAAATTAGACCAGGGGTCAGGGGCGTAGTCGCGCAGTGTACTTGAGTTGCGGCGTATTAGAAAGTTATTTTTTGAGAGATTTTTTGTCCCTCAAATTTGTTTTTTTTTTACAGACTAAGACTCAAAATGAAGGCGTCATCATGAGCTTGAAGAAATATTTTTCTCCAATAGCTAGTACTTCTTCAACATCAAAAGAAAGCGATTCCGAAAATTCTGATCAAGACCGCAATCAAACACCCCCACCTACAAAAAAGAGATTATGTACATATAGAAAAATTTGGGAGCATGAATTTTCCTGGGTTTCAAAAGGTGCATCTAATTTTTTTGCCCGTTGCACATCATGCAAAAAAGAGTTTTCGATTTCTCACGGCGGTATATGTGACGTTAAACAGCACAGCAAAACAAAAGAATATAGAAGTCGTGAAAGTGCCGAAAAATCGTTGCAAAGTTTAAATACATTTTTTGTCAACCCTCAGAATGTTCAAGAGACTCACAATGTCACCGTAGCTGAATTAACTCAAATTTTCCACTGTGTTCGGCATAATCTTTCATATAACTCTTTAGACTGTGGCCTAAAAATTCTACCAAAAATTTTAAAAGATTCCGTTATTGCAAAAAAAATTGCTTGCGGACGAACTAAATCAGAATATATAGTAAAAAATGTTTTATGTCCAAAATCCCTTAAAGACGTCCTGGCTGATTTAGTTACTGAAAACGGCAGCACCTATTTTTCAGTAGCTACTGACACATCCAATAAAGGAAACCGAAAAATGTATCCCATATGCATCCAATATTTTTCTCCCGAAAAAGGTGTTCAATCAAAGCTCCTTGACTTTTTTGAAGAACCTTCAGAGACTGCCGAAACAATAGCCACTTGTATTTTAAAAACTTTAAAAAAGTATGGTTTAGATATTTCAAATGTGTCTGCGTTTACCGCTGATAATACAAACGCTAATTTTGGTAAGAATCATTTATGTTACACCATTTTACAAGAAAAATCTTCAAGAATATTAAAAAATGGCTGTTTGGCGCATGTTGTAAATAACACTTTTAAACATGCTTTTCAAAAACTTAATATCGATGTTGAAGGCATTATTCTTAAGGTATATAATCACTTTAGTTCAAGTGCTTTAAGAAGAGAAAGTTTAAAAGATTTCGTAGAATTTGCTGAACTAGAGTGGCAGGAACTTATTAAACATGTCCCCACTAGGTGGCTATCACTGGGGCCGGCAATTCAGCGAATTCTCAAGTTTTATCCAGCGATTTTGTCGTACTTTATATCCTTGGGTGACGAGTGTCCAGTTGCTATTAGGAAACTACTTGAAATTGATGAGGCTGACGATGAAAACGATGTCGAACGTCATTTATATAAAAAACCCTCAATGTATTTACATTTCTGTGCAAACGTGTATTTGGTATTTGAAAAAGTTTCGTTAATCTTGCAAAATGAATCCACCACAAGTACAGAATTATATCAAGTGATGCTGCAATTAAAGACAAATTTGGAATGTCGACTTAAGGAAAAATTTTTTGGATTTCAGGTAAATCAAAATTTAAAAAAAATGAATCAAAATGATCAAACTACTGTTGTTAAAGATTTAGTAAATTTTTTTGAACAATCGTTAAAATATTTAAGTCAAAAATTTGAGTTCTCTGAAAATAATTTTCTTTTTATTATTGAGACTATTTCTTTAAAGACACCTTTCAGTTTTAATGACATATATCAAATTGTACAAAATCTGGAATTAAAAGAGATAAATCTTGATTTGCTATTCGATGATTATTGTGCTATAAAAATATTTTAGATGATATATGCAAATTAGAAATAAGTACGATTGAAAAATGGCAAAACATATTTAAATCTGTCAAAAATAATAACTTGAAATCATTATTGCAGGTCGTCTCATATATATTAAGCATCCCTCCATCTAATGCATACCTTGAAAGAATATTTTCTAAAATGATTATAAAATGGAGTGATTCTAGAAACCGATGTTTACAGATTTAATTAAAGCCGAATTGCAAGTATCAGTAAATTTTAAAATGATTAGAACGAACATATTACGATGTAGAACTTCTTAGCGCAGCAAAATCAAATACCAAATATACATTTACTAAGAAATAAACACTGCTTTCGGCTTTATTTTGTTCTTGTTTTTATTTGTCATATACTTTATGGCACTGCATCCCCAAACTATTCATGGGTAATACAATATAAATTTTAATGCAAGCACCCATATTTTATTTCCTCTATTTATTTTAGAGTAAAATTATATTAAACATCTTTGGAGGTCCTCATTCGACAATATAATTAAAGCATCAACAAATGTCAAATTATCACTCACTTGTATATCTTTATATTTGATAGAGTCTAAACTAATGAATCAATATAGCAATTTTATTTCACTTTTTTTTTATTATCTCTAATTTGGTACATTAAAATTATTCATATTTTGGATGTTATTCCATCTTGTAGGACAAAAAAATTAACAGAAATTTTCTTTAAAATGAATAAGGATAATATTATGATGGGATAAATAAACATTTACCTAGGATTTCCTGTAGACGGTTTGTTTATTCAATACACAGATATTTAATGTACTTTTTCAACTTTTCGATTTCTACATTGCAACTTTTGTAATAAAGTTTATAATATATATATCTGAAATCTTTGTTCTTTGTTTCTTTAATCTTTCTTATATAAGAAAATATCAAAACTATAACTAGTCGTATTTTTATCGCTGAAAGCAAGACCCGTATTTTAATTATTATATAACTCCTCTGTTGAGTTCGTTTCTAATACACATTATTAGATTTTGTCCGTTTAAAAAACATCATCACACACTTCAGATTCACCAAAAACTGCAACTCTTTAATTATAAAAAAATGTACAATTATTTATTTTTGCGATGGCGAAGGCGCAGAATCGGTTCTTGCGTCCCGTATTACAAAATTTAAAACCTGGCAACCCTGCATGCGTGTGTAACAGATGATCTGGTGTCAATGCAGGGATATCGGCTGCATCGTAAAGATAGATCTACGGGCAGAGGAGGTGGCGTTGCGATCTATGTCCGCAACTGCATAGAGTCGAACGTCGTTATTCTTGGTGCCATTGACCATACTGAACAGATATGGATATCAATAAAACATTTATAACGCCGGTATGCTGTGGGCTCGTTGTATCGACCCCCGGGCTCTTCTATTGGTGACTTTCTCGGAGAACTGGAGACTGTCCTTGGTATTTTGATACCTGAGTTTGAATTCTTGATTGGCGCAGGGGATTTAAACATTGATATGCTAGATTTCGAAAACAAGTCCACAAAAGATTTTTATTCGCTGCTGGAGTCATTCGATCTAGGTCAGTTAGTGAAGGAACCAACTCGATATACTTCACACAGTGCCAAACTCCTGGATGTTTTGTTCTGCTCAAATAACATACCTAAAATTATTTCCCAAGTATCCGCTTCTAATGAAATATCTGATCATCATCTTGTATCCTGTTTAATTCCAAGTTTAAAATTAAAAATGACCCAATTTTTACATACTTCCCGAAATCTTAATAATATTAACATTAACGAGTTTACCCAGGATTTGAATTTGATGAACTTTTTGCCCGTTTATTACGCCGATGATATTGATTTAAAGATTTCTCGATTCAACTCAATTATACTGAGTCTTTTTGATTATTATGCTCCTATAAAAACCGTTCGTATTTCAAAGAATTCGGCACCTTGGCTAACCAATGCTTTGAAGTTGCATGCGCAGACGCGATAAAGCCTTACTTAAATTTAAACAGCACAAGAGACCTGAGGACTGGAATTTCTATAAAGCTTTGAGAAATTAAATCAACCACGCAGTTAAGAGAGAAAAAAGTACCTATTTTGAATATAAGATCTCTTCTGGTGATGGCAAGGTGTTCTGGAGAGAGGTAAAGAAGCTGAACATAATTACTACAAGACCCAATAATGAACTGCCTGAGCATCTGTCTGATCCACAGAAGATAAATAATTATTTTTTGAGTGCCATTTCCAACCTAAATCCGGATGCAGAGACAATGGATTATCTGACAAATAACAAGTTAATAGGAAATCAATTTTCATTTGAACCGACAAATGAACTAGAAATTTATCGCACTCTCCTCTCAATAAAGTCCAACTCCGTTGGACCAGATGGTATAAGCACGAATATCCTCCTTTACTGTTGCCCTCGTATCCTTCCAGTGATTGAACACATATTTAATTTTTGCACAGCTCATAGCACATTTCCGGCGCTTTGGAAGTCAACACACGTTTTTCCTCTAGCTAAAAAAGCTGATCCTAAGGACTTTCAAGACCTGAGACCAATTAGTTTATTATGCGTGCTTTCTAAAGTATTAGAAAAAATTTGGGACCGTCAAATCAGGACATTCGTGGAGGAAAACTCCATACTCCCTGAGTTTCAATCCGGATTTCGCAATAATCACAGCTGTGTTTCGGCATTGACTAAGGTCACAGATGACATCCAAATTGAATCAGATAGTGGCAGACTGACATTATTAGTCCTGCTTGATTACTCGAAAGCGTTTGATCGCATACATCATAGCTTGATGCTGGCTCTTTTAAACTATTTGGGTTTCTCGAGGGGTTCATTAGATCTTTTACGTTCATACTTACACAACAGATCTCAATCGGTTAAGCTGTGTGGAAAAATATCTGAACCCTCCTACATAACTTGTGGGGTACCTCAGGGTTCCATACTCGGCCCTTTGCTCTTCTCTCTGTACACTTCTCAGTTCCCTAAAGTTCTGCGATTTTGTAGATATCATATGTATGCCGATGACACGCAGGTCTATTTTTCATTTTCTGAGGACACCTTGACTGAAGCATGCAACAAAATCAATCAGGATCTGTCATCTCTTTGTAACATCTCTCGAAAATACTGCTTGACTTTGAATGCCTCTAAGTCGTGCATGTTGCTGTTTGGAGGGTCTGCAGCCCGCTTAAGATGCCTACCCAGCATCGACGTTTCGATGAATGGAGTGCATCTTTCTTTGAAGGAGAGTTCAAAAAATCTGGGTTTGGTTTTGGATTGCAGAATGAGATTTTCGGAACACGTCTCTGCTGTTATCAGAAGAGCGTTTATGAACCTTAAAATGATCTACCGTAACAGGCACTTACTGAATAAGAAATGTCGCCTAATTCTCTGCGAAGCTATGGTTCTCTCCCACTTGAACTATGGCGATGTTGTTTATGGACCTAACATAATTCAGGCAGACGCTCGGCGACTGCAACTTGTTCAGAACGCTTGTATTCGGCTTATTTGTGGTCTTAAAAGGAGAGATCACGTATCTTTGTCCCTCAGGAGCTTGGGATGGCTTAATATGGTGAATCGCAGAACATTACACTGTTCAGTCTTTTATTATAAAATTATTTCAAAGAAAAAGCCTACATACCTTTACGACAAATTAAAATTTCGCAGTTCAGTCCATACGATAAATATTCGGCATAAAGACCAACTGACTATTCCAACACATAGAACCGCTCAATTCTGTGGATCATTTAGCTATAATATTGCTAAAGTATATAACGAAATTCCCGCAAATATCAAAAACCTTTCGCTAATTGTTTTTAAGAAACGTCTCAAGGACTGGTTAAATAATCGTTTGTAGATTTTTATTATGCTTTTCTCGCTATTTGCTGGTATCTGCTATTGTAATGTTTCTCCTGCTCTCTTTTACATTCATTGCTTTTTACTATATAAATTGTGCATTATTATATTTACATTAGGTTTACACGTAGTTTTATATGCTATATGTAGGTAAAGAGCTTCTAGGGTGTTTTATACATTTCAGTCTTTATCTTATCACGAGTAAAGATCTTTGCGCAGTCCATCATATTCCATTTACTTTCCACATTTGTAAAGTAGTCTTCGTGATTAGCCTTTGGGAGCAACAGGACATCGAATGGATCTTTACATCGTAGATTTGGGTTGAGTGGAAGAGCGTTGCTCTCCGTGAAAGCGGTGAGTGCGAACTCTGCCTTTGTTATAGATAGTGATAACATTTTATATTTTAATATAATATCATTGTAATTATTATATGCTACTCTGTAACAATAAAGCAATAAATAAAAAAATAATTGGAATAATTTGAAATAAAGTAAGATGTGTTCTGTTCCCTCCATAGGCTTTAGTTTTACTTAAAGAAAAATATTATTTCTACGACAAAATAAAAACTTTTAAATATATAAGATGACCAAAATTTTTAATTTTTATGATAGGTTAGTGAAAAACTCTCAGTGGCTGGTCCATAAAACTACTTCAGCACCGTTAAGTTTTTCAAATTTTCATTTTCTATGGGTATCAAATTTGAATCAATCGTGGTGAACAAACATTTTCAACACGACCGTTTTTGAAAAATGGCGAGTCGAAAAAAAAGTGAAAAAGCAAAGGCTGTTTTTAACTTTTTTTTCCAATGAAATCAAATCACTAGTGTTAAAACCATTTCTTCGGCATTAGATAACTAGACTAGACTAACCTTCCTAATACTAGTGTTCGTCGAATCCCGCATGATCATTTAGGTATGCAAAAGGTCAGGACAAGATGGGTTCTCAAAAACCTTTCGGCTATTTAAAAATAACGCCGTGTCGAGTGTGCGCGATCTTTTTTGGCATTTTGTAGGTCTGAACCAAAGCCTACCAGAGAACCCATTGTAACATGGGATGAAACTATGGCTCTCTACTATGATCCTCTATTGAAAAGAGAATTACTGGAGTGGCACCACAACGGTGAGGCCCCCCAAGACAATTTAGTCTGCCAGTCAACAAAAAGGTGATGGCCACGATCTTTTGGGTTTGTGAAGGAATTCTTTGCATAGATTTTAAAGAAACCAATACCAGCGTTAAATATTAAGGAGCATTGTTATATAAATTGCATATGTGAAAAATAGCGCAAAAAACTGACCAGAGACGTGCGTCTTTTGCAGAATAATGCATCTGTCCATTCTGCTGGTGTTGCACAAGCTGCCATTTTGCAAGTGGTTTTCGACAAACAGGTCATCCTCTCTATAGTCCAGGCATGGCTCCCAGCGATTATTATTTTGGATATTTGAAAAAGGACCTTCGTTTGTTTGCATTTTATAAACAAATCAAAAGAATATTTTTTAAAGGGATTGAATTGTTAATAAAGAGATGTAATATATATATATATATATATATATATATATATATATATATATATATATATATATATATATATATATATATATATATATATATATAACTATCGGTAACTATTAACAGTTATCGATGATATATCAATACGTGGTGAGTGCCAAAATTTTCTGGCCTAACTAATGAAACCCCTCTTAACTTCAATGCACTTATTACATCTCTTTATTAACAATTCAATCCCTTTAAAAATATATTCTCTTGGTTTACCTAGAAAATGCGCAAAATAAACTTCGTCGTTAAACCGTCGCCCACGAAGGTCCTTTTTCAAATATCCAAAATAGTAATCACTGGGAGCCATGTCTGGACTATCAGTCTCAATAAAATTTTCAATTACTGGTATCTATCGGCAAATTAAAATGCTGACTTAAACTCCCTAAACGCTGCTAAATCCCTTTTTAAAATTTTCGGTGTGTAGTGTGTATAAGTGATACGTATATATTTATTTTACCTAATGAATATCATGGATAATGAATCCAATGTTTAGCCTTAAAAAAAAACAGTGAAACACATTCTCTTAATTTTTCTCCGACTTATGTAGTCATGTATGAACAGCGATTACTCCGTAACTGTTTGACCAATTTGGATTCATTTTTTAGGATGGTCCTATAGCAAGCATATTGAAATAAACAATGACAGAATAACGTCATTTTGAATATTTTTCTGTGAGTTTTCGCTTTAACATATTGCCTTAAAATTTGGTGTTTAATCAAAATAGTAATTAGGGGGTATCTTAAGGTAAATCTCCCAGGACCTAAGGGTAGGAGATCTATTTTCTTGTAGAACCACTTTGGTTATTATAAATCTTATTGGTACCTGGGAATATTAAATAAGTACAACAAATGTCAATAAGTGTATGGGGGGAGTGTAAGAGAGAAGAAGAGGGTTATCTAAAATATCGAGTTTTATACGGTTTTCCACAATACACAATACCAATTGTGACACCTTTTACTCTAAATGCAACTGAGGAAATTAGAAGTTCCAATTACGGCATTGCTTCTTATGACAGAGTTTTTGTTAATTTTTTGGCTTTCTTTACAGACTAAATTATTCAGTGGCGGTTTTATCTTAAGGGTAAATGGGTAATGCCTTTCTAAAAAATACACATTATAAATTAACAAAAACAATTGCCAAAAGTACATTTTAAATAAAACAAAATTCGCTTAAACATTATACCTTATTTTGTAATATTTTCATGCGATATGCATCTATTAATTTTCAACTCGGAATACACAGAGGTCTGGGCAAAACCGAGCAATATCCGAAAATTACACAGCGATCGCCATAATGCAGTAAAGTTATCTTAACAAGCCAGAAGAATATGGTATGGGCGATATATCGATGTGGGAGCGAGATAAAGCGAGAGTCTGGGCAATCCCACTGGCCAATCAAAGCCTACCACATCGCATTCCTTGGCAAACACGTGTAGTGACGATGGCCTGCTTTAGGGACTATATTCTTAACTATGAAAGGTGAACAGAGGATCTCTACAAAAACTAAAAACAATTACATTCCTTCGATATTGTTTCGAGAAGTACTATGTGAATGAAACATACTAAAAAATTGGCCATGTTAAGTACTGAAAAGAACGTAATTAAAAATATTCAAAATTCTAATTAATAGATAATAGCCAGTTTGTAGGAACTTAAAATTAATTTAAAATACATACGACTTTAAAAGTGTATTTACTTATAAACATATCCAGCCAAGTATATATACCTCCTATAAGTAAAATTTTTCACAATTAGTTTTTCAGTTTTTACCTGTTTTAAAATCAGTTATATGCATCGCACAAAAATGACCCACCATATTTTTTTACTGGAGCCGCCAGTGAAATTATTAGTCCAGGTATATTTATGCCCAACAAGAAGTGACCCATTTAACAAAATAAGAATATACAGGGTGTTACATTTAAAAAAACAATAAATATTCTGTCTATATTTGTACTGTTTAAGGATTTTTTTTAACCTTCGTTATTCCTAAAAGAAAAATCTTACGATTTTTGTATTCGAAGATTTTTTGTACGAACTGAAAACTCATGGTTATTAACATAGGTGGAAAGCTTGTTACTTTGACGTATGGTACAATGCGCATTTAAAAATCGAGTTGCTCTTGCTAAAAACAAAAGCTAAAGGGAAAGGTCTACAATTCGGAATATGTACATTTCTTGTTCTTTTCCTTTGGTGCCGACAAATTTTATTCTTTCCATTCAATGATTTTATTTTTTGTAATAACTTGATATCTGTCTACTTAAAACCGATATTATCATGGAGCACTAGCAGCTTATAATTTTAGGAAAAAGTGACATACCTTGTTTTTTCTCTAAGCTCCCCGTTTATATTACTTAGTATATTTTACCTGGGCTTTAGCGGTGACAGTCAACTCAACAGGCGTGTCGTCGCACACCCTCTCCTTGGGTACGCTGGCGACGTGGTGCGGCTCTAGGTCATACTGCACGAGGGTTCCATGACAATTCATCACGAACAGTGATTCCACGGGCTTCGCCGCCGCCTTGCTAAGGGCCGACTCTCGAGGAAGTGGCGCAGTCACGGAAGAATCGATCCACGCACGCGCCGGTGCAAAACAAGCCATCACGCGCAAGGCTATATTATCTTCAGAGGAGGAAGTGAGCCTCTGGCGCCCTGTAAAAAACAAGTCCTCTGGGATTTAGACGTCGGCGATAAAATTTTGTTTTATACGTAAAATCCCTACTATGTATTATGCATAGATATACTATAAAATTTTTCGCAAGCTCCCTAACAAATTGAAAACAGAACGAATGTAACAGTGTGTATATGACAATGAACTTAATATACAGCGGCTCTTTAATGAATATCCCCCTTTTTTTTTTGAAGCTATAAACATACAAATGTAAAGTTTAGCAGCTGTGTAAATATACTTGTGAATTGGTCAGCTCACAAACACTCAACACACATACTATGATAGTGTCAAAAATCCTTCTCGAATGTTCTGTTAGGCTTAATTCTTTTCACCCTGTAGTATTTAGATTCTAGAATTTTCTAAATTATTCCATCCTTTTCTAAAGGCTATATAAGAACTCCGCAAGGCATCGTTTTAATTCAGTTTAGTTTGAGATTTCAAAGTGTAAACAAGTAAACAGTGACCTAACCTAACTTAACCTAACCTAACCTAAAACTTGGTTACCTTAGTTACGAGTGTAATAAACCCTGCACGATCCCCTGTTACAGGAGATAAACAAATTGCAATTATTGGTTAAATTGTGATAAACCCTCAACAGTCAACTTCCCATATTGCAGACATTTGTGATTCTCCATCTGCTACTGTGAAATGGGTACTGAAACGGCATAAATTGCATCCCTACAAAATTCAAATAGTACCCCAATTAACTGAAGATGTCCCGACAAACCTGTCGAATTTTGTGAACTACTGACCGATAGAATGGATCAGCACGTATCTTTTTTTTTAATGGCCATGCACATAGGCAACACTCCGCTACTGCAGTAACGTAATTTCGAGAAACCTATACACAATATCCTGAAAATGTAAATATGTGGGCAGAGATATTGAGGAATCACATTGTAGGGTCCCTTTTTTTACGTGAAAATTTGACAGAAGACCTGTGTTTAAACACGTTTTAAAAGTTTTAGCAGAAACATAATGCAATACTGGGACACTGCTTACCCCGCATCAGTAGTCGAGTATGTTTGTATGCTATTCTGTGCCAAATTTTAAATTTTTATATTCACCGGGTCAAGAAATAAAAAACTGGGTGTCATCCCCTCTTCCCGAAATAATAATGTAAAGCTAAGTACCCACGTCGGCGTCGTGAATAGCCATTTCATCAGTTAACAACTGAATCCTAACGTGTTTTCTTTGTACAGTACAGTCCGAGTGAACTTAAAATATTTAAAAAAATAAAATCAAGAAAAAAATTTTACGAGAACCTTTTTCATGGATAGTTTATGTTAAGAATTGAAGGCAAGAAAGAAACTACATAATATATAAATAAATAAGTTACATAATGTTTCGATATATTGAAAAGTAATCATCACTTTAAGTCGTGCTAATGTTTTTGAATTGATTTTAATTATGTTAAATGTTTTTTTTAATTTCTAGTCGTGTTGGGGCATTCAAGATCAGCTTTAGGTTGATTTCAAAAACGTTTGCGGTTTGCAACAAAAATTTAAAAAATTCGTGTACTCGACAATACAAGTGATAATATAACAAGAGAGTGTGATTTTATCGAACATTTTTACCGAAGACACTGTTTTCTCGAAAAATATGTACTTTTTTTTTAAATTAATTCCCGTACCCCAGAAAGGTTTCCTAAAATCGTCCTTGAGGTCAATGTATTGGTTGTTAATCTGTGCCAATGTTGTGTTAATTAGTGCCGCGTCCAAATTAGGTCAAATACTAGTCTTTTATTTTTTCCGTTTATTTCTTCAATGATAATTAGGTAGTTATCAACCTATATATAGCAGATCTAGGCTAGAGTATAAATTTAATACACCAGAAAAAAATGTTAGTAAAGCGCTCTAGTCAGTTAATTTACTTTTTTTGGTATTTTAATGTATCTTGCCTCAAGAGGAAAATAAAATAGATGCCAACAAAGTGGAAGCTACATCACAACCAAAAAAGCACATTGTCCAGGAAAGAACCGATGCGACCGGCTGATTTCTAAAATAAATTGCAAATGATCTTTTAAAATATTCACTTGCACTTATTTCGTCACTACATTTAAACATGTAACACGAAGTAAAACTTGCTAATATAGTATATTAACCATCATTAGTCACGACTAAAGCAAAGAACTAACTAAAATTAATTTTAAAATAAGTAGCCTCACTTTATAATAATTACAATTAATACCTGTAAAATCGTAATATTCAATTGAGAAAAATTCCGGAGATACGGCCACATCGAGACGGTGTTTGGTGATATAAGCTACGACGAACGATATAGCCGAGGTAATAGCATGGGATGTAGGCGAACGTACTACGTACCGTGTGAACTAGTAGATGAAGTATTGTATGTAAGATGATGGAATCGGCTGGCCGAGCCACCGTCTGTAATAAATGTATTAGAATATCTGTGGACGGTGGCCAGCGGTTTGCTGTTAATGGCGTTATTTGTATGTTAGTCAAGCAATTATAATAGGGATACCTATTTTGCTATGTGCCCAGGAAATAATAAACTACATTTTGGTTTTGCGCGTTTTTAGGATGTTTGCAAAACTATTCTTGAAAAATATTTTCCTTTTTAAAAAAAAATAATTTTCCCTGTATATTTTCTGTTACGGCCCGGCCGACTTGCCGTCACTGAATGTCATGGAAAACATGGTGACGTCTCAACCGCTTAGCAAGCGTATTTTGTTTGAATTTTACCAGTAATAGCAAGGTTCGATTCGTTAGTTGAACGACTTAAACACAGTAGAGATAAGAAATTGCAGCGGTAAAACGAAATCGACAAAACAGCTTGTCAGTGTAATCACAATTTGATTGTTTGAAGTAGTAGACATTTTAATGAGTGAAAAAGTCGAAGATAATATAATAGGACACAGTGATTTTATTAGTATTAAGTGAAATCATTAATATAACAATTAGTTTTTATTCCCTAAAAAAAAAACGAAAATTCAAAAATTGATGATAAATATGAAATGTTATCGAAAACATCCTGACGTTTATAGCTGTGGAACACAAGTGTTTTGTTTGAATTTTACCGACAAACTTCGATTAAACATTTGAGTGATTTTAACACAGTAGAGATATGAAATTATAGCAATAAAACGAAATCAAGAAAACAGCTTGTAGATGTTTTACGGTTGAAACACGATTTGATTGGTTGACGTAGTAGAAATGCCATTTCTTCATTAGCTTGCCTTTACCGAGCGTGACATCATACTACTTAATCCCCCCCGATTTTTTTTCCTAGCTACGACTTTGATCAAGAAGTACACGTCTGATATAAAAAAAACAAAAATGCGAATATATACCTTGTCTGGGTGCGGCGTTGCCGATGTTTTGCATGTAGACGGGCTGCCTCAGCTGTGCTAACGGGTTGACTACGGTGGGGTGGGGGAAGGGAGAAAACCGGGGATTGTGGTAGGGAAAATTCGAACTAACCGGCGAATCGAACATCGACACTGGGCTGTTCGAACGTCCCTCCGAGGTCAGCCCTGCGGATCTGTGGAACCTAGGCAATCAAAAATAAAAACAAGACTATAGAGTGAAAAAAATTAGACATCAAAATTTGAGATCAACTTTTCAAAATTTATAAAAACTTCTACAAATCATACAAAATAAAACAATACAATACGTATATTCTTTAGACAGATTTAGACAATTGTTTAATATAAAATAGAAATATTACATTTTTTCAATCATTCTAAGAAAGAAAAATTAATAGATGAACCATTTTTTTTTCTATTAAAGATAAAGAGAAAAATAATTTTTTTTTTACTTTCTTTCAACACGAAAAATCCTTATTTGACATATCTATATTATTAAGTTTCATATACTTTTTTATACCAAAACACAAATCAATTTAGTATCACCAAGAGTTGTAGAATTGGTCGACACTTATCCAGTCATAACATGTAGACCAAATTTATATTTTATATTTAAAAATTATCAATTTATGTGTTAAATTAGATGTTTAGTTTTATTATCTTATTTTTAAGTAACATTTTTAGAAAAATATGTTATTTCAAAATAATCTGAATAGGCGAAATTTGACAGCGAGCTCCTAGATTTCTTTAAGCACCTTGTCAAATCGGAAAGCTTGGTTAAACATTCTAAACAGTAATTAAGTTTTGTACAATCGGGAGTTAACCTAACGTAGGCATATGATATGAATCATTTACCTTTTTTTATTTTTTTACAGCTTTTTTTTAATGATTTATTTTACCACGTGATTGCAATACATATAAATAAAAATATTACAATTAAATATCATCTATGTAGAAACTAACTAAAACTAGATAAAATCTAACGTACTAGTTAGCACAAAAGGTAGGATTTTGATTATTGAGTATTCAGTCTTCCAATCCTACCTTACAATTCATAATTCTATGTTTTTTAAATGATTCACATTTGAGATTTTTAATTTCATATTATTCAGGAATATTATTATAAATTATAGAACATATATATTTAAAAGATGATTATATTTTCCGGTTTGATGAATAGGAATTTCCAAGTTATTTTGATTTCTAGTATTTAAATTATGAATATTATTTCGAAATTTAATTTCTTTTATACAAATAGTTAGGCAATTTGTTTAAAATTATTTTATGAATAAAATAAGATAAGTGGATTTCGCCTCAGAATTCTAATTTGCTTAATTTAAATCTACCTCTATACAATATAAAATTACTAAAATTGGAGATATATGTTCATATAGACCAGCTGCATACCTGATACAATTATTGTGTAAAATTTGTAATTTATGTTTATCATTAAAACTGATACTTTCATGATAAATTGAGTCACAACAATCAAGGCCACTTACAATTAAAGAATCAACAAGTTTTAGTTTGGTGTTAGTATTTAAAATAAAACATCTTTAAAACTTTGTAAAATTCTTAGTTTAAAATATGCATTTTTAATGATATTCTTACTTGGTCATTAAAGTTTAAATTTTGAATAAAAATTAATTAATAAGATTTCTCACTGAAGTAACTGAAGGAGTAGTATAACTCTCATGAGTAATTTTAAAATTAGAATTGGCTTTTATTTTAGTAACTAAATTTTTTGGACCAATTAATAATAATTTAGATTTATTTACGTTCATTTTTAATCTATGCTTTTTAATGTATTTACATGTATTTAAAAGGTTTTCGTTTATTAAAATTTTAGTGTCATCTGCAAATGGTTACCATGTTTAATTGATAAATAAAAATCAAACGTGTAAATCAGTGGTCGCCAACCTTTTCAAGCTGTTGAGCTACTTTGATAATTTAGAAATAAACCGTGAACTACTTACTTGTAACCAGCGTTTAAGCCAGCCTAAACGAAATAATGCACAGTTGTATTTGACATACATGTTTTTATGTAATTAATAAATACTTAATTAATACTAATACATACCTACCAGCCGTAGGGATTTAAAAAATAAACAAAAATTTCCGTATAGCTATAATTGCATGTCACATACGACTTAATAAAGGTAAACAAAACATCATAATTAAAATTTTAAACACAAACATGTGATAAAAAATGCGCGCGCTCAATGAAAAGGTTGACAGTCGAACTGTATTTTTTTTATGTTTGAAGTGTAATTTGATACACTCATTCGGACACAATTATCCATATGTTTATGGGTAAGGCGATTGCGAAATTTGTTCTCAATAAACTTCATATTGGAGAGAGAAGATTCGTACAAATAGGTTGAAGTAAATAACGCTTTCACGTCAAGGCAACACGACATAGAACTGACTATTTGTCTGTACTTACTATAGAGCAGAAACATTTTGTACTTTACACTAACGATTTCAATGCTAAATCACTTTGAAATGCAATCACTTCCATTTCAGTTGCAACGTTGTCTTCGCCAAAGTTCTGCCTAACACAAGTTGCAAACTGTTGGATATCAATTTCCATGAAGGGTGAAACAATAAAGTAAGCCACCAATGCCATTTTGTTGAAATCCTTAAACCGATTTTTGAAGTTTTTTTCAAGTTAGAAACTATTTTTACACGAGATTTAGTGTCATAGGGTTCTATTGGATTTTGAGACATCTTCTCTAAAAGAACAAGAAAATGCTTGACATCACGGTTTATTAGGGTTTGTTCCCAAAACTCAAGTTTTTTTATGAATGCATTTATATTGGAAATCATTAAGTTCATTAATCTTGTATGTAATGTCCACAAGAAACCCAAAATCTCTAACAATATTGAATTTTCCAGTTCCTGAATCGGTTCGCCGCGTTGTTTGAAAAATTGAACTATGACAGATAGAGCTTCATTAAAACGTGTTAACACTCGTCCTCTACTTAACCATCGCACTTCACAGTGAAGAAGTAGATCCCCATACTGACAATCAATTTCATCGGCTAAGATTCTGAATAATCTTCTTTGTACTGCTCTAATCTTGTTTACAATTTTTACTACCAATTTCATGACGTTTAGTTTTAAAAAACTTGTGGAAGCGTTTACTTTGCGACAAAATGCTACCAGACCCTTATCACAACCCACCATAGCTGGAGTCCCGTCAGTTTTCAAGCCTACCAATTTTGAAATTGGAATTTTCTCAGAAGATATAAAATTGTTTAAATGAGAAAACAATTCCTGTCCAGTGGTATATTCTTTCAGTGGAATAAACTTCAAAAGATCTTCTTTAATCATAAAATCACTAAAAACATCTGGGAGGTGTCAGCCACATCTGTTGATTCATCCAGTTGAAGAGATAAATAAACACAGTTACCTAAGTCGGTTTTTAACTGTGAAAAAATATCCTTGCTCATACCTCCATTAGTCTCACCACTGTATTAGCAGAATGTTTTTATTTTTTAAAGTTGGAAAATAAGAAATCTGCAGCTTTTAAAAACAAACAGGGGACTATAGGGAATAGGCCCTCTGTCTTTATTTAGTGCTTTCTTACCACATTTAACTATTTCTATACTCTCAAATGCATCCAATAATCTATTATTAGATACATTTTTAATCAATTTAAGATTATTTATTCCTGTTTGGTGATTGTTTTCTAAAGCATGTTGGGCAACGCTTGACTTTTCTGTTCTTCCGTATTTTAAATGTGCCATGTGTTCTTTAAAACGAATGTTTATGGAGCGTTTAGTTTGCCCAACATATTTTAGATCGCAGTCATTGTAGCTAATTTCATAGATGCCACTCCTCTCCTGCAAGTCGACTTTGTCTTTAGGGTTTCCAAGGAGATTTTTCAAACTGTTCTCCGTTTTGTAGGCTACTATAAAACCTACGTTTTTAAATACTTTTTCTAGACCTCTCGTATATCTGGGAACATATGGGATTACTTACTTACTGAACTTATTGGGAGCCTCAGGTGCTTCAAGAGTAGTGGCATCTTTTAACATTTTCTTATGATTATGTCTATTTACTAATTTATGTACAAAATTACCATTATATCTATTACTTTTAGCTATATTTTTAATCCGATTCATTTCATTGTTAAAACGTTCTTTACTTAATGGAAAATTGACTAATCTGTGAGTTAAGAAATTAAATGCTGCCATTTTGTGTTGACGGCAATGAAATGAGTCGGATGTTATATACCTATCAGTATTTGTAAATTTCCTATAAATATCAAATTCTAATTTATCGTTATTTATGTATGAATCAAAATTTTTTCAGTTCAACAATAAATATTATGAACAACTTGAGGGAACTGCGATGGGCATTTGCTTATCTCCGTTCCTTGCAAATTTGTTTATGGGTAGATTAGAAACCCAGTTCAAAAAAGAACTCAAGTATTTCCCAAGGCTGTGGTATAGATACGTAGACGATATATTTGCTATTTTTGATACTAAAACAGAAAATTTTTTTAGAAACATTAAACAATAAATATCCTATTAATTTTACGTACGAAAAGGAGAACAATGGGCAATTACCTTTTCTCGACACGTTAGCTATTAGAAATAACGATAAATTAGAATTTGATATTTATAGGAAATTTACTAATACTGATAGGTATATAACATCCGACTCATTTCATTGCCGTCAACACAAAATGGCAGAATTTCATTTCTTAACTCACAGATTAGTCAATTTTCCATTAAGTAAAGAACGTTTTAATGAAACGAATCGGATTAAAAATATAGCTGAAAGTAATGGATATAATGGTAATTTTGTACATAAATTAGTAAATAGACATAAGCATAAGAAAATGTTAAAATATGCCACTACTCTTCAAGCACCTGAGGCTCCCAATAAGTTCATAGTAATCCCATATGATCCCAGATATACGAGAGGTCTAGAAAAATTATTTAAAAACGTAGGTTTTAGAGTAGCCTACAAAACGGAGAACAATTTGAAAAATCTCCTTGGAAACCCTAAAGACAAAGTCCACTTGAAGGAGAGCAGTGGCAAA
Organism: Kuschelorhynchus macadamiae; assembly: GCA_030620095.1. Taxonomy (NCBI): domain Eukaryota; kingdom Metazoa; phylum Arthropoda; class Insecta; order Coleoptera; family Curculionidae; genus Kuschelorhynchus; species Kuschelorhynchus macadamiae. The sequence continues at coordinate 1,023,591 of JAUTXW010005245.1, forward strand.
TTTAAGCCATTTAGATTCATCAGACTGAGAGAATTGATGCAGCAGAATTCTATGTTATTTTAGTTTATAGTTGGTATTCTTGATTATTGTTCAATGACGTTTTGCTGGGAGTTTTTTTTTATAATAAAATCTGTTTATTACCTTGTTTCTCCCGTAGTTATGTGTATTATTTATTACTATATGCACTTGTTTACTGTGTTTACTAACAACACAAAACATATTAAATTATTACATGTAATTTTTAGCAATATCATAAAATTGCAAAGAGTAGATGCCGCAAAACCACTCTTATACACGGTTAATTCATTTTTATATTTTGTGATGACTCTCTTAAATGAACACTATTCTAATTTAAAAAATTTAATAGAAAAAAATTCCGAACGTATTCTGAAGAGCGTTTTGGAACAAGGAATTTCTTCAATAATGCCTAACTTTAATACAAAATTTGAACGCTTTTGAATTCATATGGATCAGCTATGACATTCCCTTTTTTTCCAAGTTATGACTTTATCGATGACGTTATTACAAACCCTCGTGAAACGAACTTCACATTTTTGGCAACGTACAATTTTTATTAATGGCAATACATTGAAAAGTAAACATTCTAATGTTACTGTAAGTTATAGAAATAATATGCATAATTCCTCTACTAGATGATGACAGCGGTTTGCCATATATCTGAATTGGAATCGATAAGAGTTTCATATGTTACCGAGGAATGAAGGTATCACAACATATTAAAATATTTAATACAACACATTTTAAAATAACTGTGCAAATAAACTTAAAGAAGGGTGCGAAGGTATGCTTTAACTGTTTTTTTTTGCAATCATTATTGATTTTATTTATTATCCATTATTGCTAATAGACATAATTGTTAAAAATAGAGATCCATCTGTAAACATATTTTTAGTTGTTGGGATGTAAAAGTTTGAATAAAATGGATAATAAATAAATTACAGCACAAAAAACTAGTTACTACCTACCTTGACATTTTATTTACAACATGGGGTGTAGTGTGGGTCCTAACGCCGATATTACCTCCATAGGGTGTGATGGGAAACACGTGAGTGGTCCCCCTCAATGTCGACACCGTCACCCACCTGGAGTCGAAAGAGAAACACATGTCTTGGACTCGGGCAGAAGTATCTCCTAAAAGAAATAAAAAAAAAACTGGGCTCGGCAAATATAGTACTTCCCCTTATAAGTACAGGGTGTCTGACGTAAGCTGACCACTCGATTTTACTCATTTTTGGTTCAGGTAGAATAAAAATGCAAAATTCTAAATTATATAATTTTTTTCCGCCTATCGGATTACAACATCCAAAAAACACTTAAGTCGAATAAAAAAAAACTAAAAAAACCGATTTTTGAAAAAAAAATTTCACTCTGTATATTATGTGGAGATTTAACAATTCAATATTAACATATATGTAGTTTGCTAGTCCAATATTAAGCTGTGTCCTTTTTTTCAATTATCCATTACTATTTCTTAAAACAAAATTTAATAAATAATATAAATGAAAAATACATATAATATTGTTTTATTTACCTCTGTGCAGGGTATACAAATGGTGAACGGCAGCGAGAGCAGAACCCACTGGATGAGGATTGATCCTGAACAGATTGAAGTCGTGTCCTCTTTTGTCAGCCGTCAACAGTAACGTGCCACACGGTCCGAACTGCAACCACACTATGGCCTCGGTGTGGGCTACGAAATGGGCCACGATGGATTCGGGGTGTAGAGATCCGTCCGCGTTCTGCGTCGTGGGATTCTGAAAAAAATATAGTCCCGTACAGGGTGCCTAAAACATGAGGGGCTATACACAGATATGGACGAGACCTATGCGCCCTCTATGTTAGCTTAAGTCAGTACTCATCCTCAGCGCTGAGGCCTATCCGACGTACCTACTTTCAAATGCAGTGACAGCGTAGACCAATCAAAATCTATCTTAGCAGCAGAGAAGTCGTTGTTGCCGTTATGTGGTTGATTAAAAAGTGAAGAAGAAAAGAAAAGAGTGTAAATTCTAATTTAAGAGAATTTTAAATCTTCGAAAATTTTAAATTATTTTCGAATGTGAATTTTTGACGAATTAGAATTAGAAACAAGGTGATAAAATTCACATATTATGTTAGACACTGAATTTGTTTATACATTTTACTATATATATATATATATATATATATATATATATATATATATATATATATATATATATATATATAGTAGGCCGGTAGTGAAATAGGTGTTGTTAAATCATCCCAACAAAGAAATGTTATTTGGAGTCGAATAACATTTAATTTTATAACAAAAGTATATACATTGGATTCGTTAGTATATGAACTATATCGGCAAGTTGTTAAAGCGTGTGAATCATATTGTTTAAGTCCAAGTCGTTAAACAATAACTCCAGATATGTGTTCATTAGGCTAGACTATTTACATTTATATTGAAGCACTTTTCGGTTTTTTGTAGTGTGATTCCGCCTTGACCTACTATTGTGATAGTAAGGCCGGGAACTAAATATGTCGGTGGATTGCGGTAAATGTAAAGGGAAAATTAAAGAACCGAGGCAATTCAACGCTGTGCCGGTCTGTTTAATGGATCATTCCATATTCAATATGTTGAAATCAATCCAGATAATAGTGAATTGTTAAATAGAGTTCGTGGACTTCGAGGTATAAAATGGTTCTGTAAATTCTGTGAAGAAAATTTAAATCTTGTGCTAAACATAAGTAAAGAAATTTAAAAAAATTGTAAAACAAGAGCTGCATGAATTTAAAACCCTTTTAAATGCTACGAATAATGGATACGCAAATTACTAAGACAAAAAAAGTTATGGAGGCAACTGGAGCAGGGATTTTGGTGATAAAACCTAAAAATAGTCAAGATTGTGTAAAAACCAAGGAGGAAATTAAAAAGTGACTAAACTAGAAATAAGACACAAAGTCTCAAGATATACAAAATTCAAACAGACAATTTTGTATATCTATAGTGATAGTTTTTGATTGTTATATTAATTGTAGGTCTGATGATGCCTGAAAAGGCGAAACACGTGTAACCGCATTATACTCTTTTTGACTGAGACCGAGACTTTGTGTCTTATTTCTAGTTTAGTCATTTGAAACTTGGTCTCTTAGAGAATATGGACGCTTTCTTACAGTTTGGAAATTAAAAAGGCAATAAACCCTACAGATCTGCAAGTAGGTATCACACAGTTTAAGGATGTTAAAGTTGGAGGTGTACTTATTAGATGCAAAACTAAAAAAGAAGTAGAGAAAATAAAAAATTCGGCCTGACTGAAAGTTAAAAATAAAATACCAAATTAATATCACGGAACAGAAAAACCCCCGTATAAAAATTGTAGATATTGAGGAAAATTTAACGAAATTAAAGAGCAGGTATCTAAACAGAGCCCCTTTCTAAGGCCTGATAAGTGTATTTTTAATGTCTTAATAGTTAAAAACATGAAAACTTGCTGAATGCGACCAGAAGACGTTACAGCGAATTATGTCTAGCGATGATCAGCGAATTTTTGTGAATTATTCTTATTGTAGGGTGTTTGAACATTTTCCAGTGTTTAGGTGCTACAGGTGTGGAAAATGTGACCATTAGGCTGAGGAGTGTAATGGTCCTGATAGATCTCTGATTTGCACGAATATAGAACATAATCCAAACAGTGTACCAGTACAAAAACTCCGTCCTATACCAGCTGGTCCTTTTAAAGTGTTACAAAGCGATATTGAGAAAACGGCTGATTGAAAATAAATGAAATTTCTAGGAATGCAATGGGTCGTTGGGGGACATTTTTTGACGGAGTAAGTAATGTTTTAACTCTTTCCACTATTTAGGGGCGGGGGGTTACTTTCAAATGTTAAATGGAAAAGTGCAGTTTTTTTCCAGATTCGTAATCTCCAGAAAAAACTACGTTATAATCAATGAATAATTTAATGTCAATGTCACTACGCTAAATTCAACAAAATTAAAAAGAAAATCAACACAAGAAAAAACTGATATTAGGTACATGATTTTATTTTATCAGATGTTCAAAATGACGGCCATTTTGTTCTAAACATTTATCAACTCTCTTTCGAAAATAATTCCGCACTCTGAATAATATATCTAGGGTGATTTCAAGAACTGCACGCGTAATCCTTTCTCTCATGTCTTCGGCTGTAGTTGGAACAGTCACCATGACTTTTTCTTTGACAAAACCCCACAAGAAAAAATCAAGGGGGGTTAAGTCGGCGATCTTGCAGGCCAATTTATTGGTCCCCCACGTCCAATCCATCTGTTAAGGTAAGTGTCATTCAATATAGCACGTGTTTTTCGACAGTAATGTGGTGGTGCGCCGTCTTGTTGGAACCACATTGCTTCACGTTGTTGCTCTGGAATATTTGGCATCAATCTTTGCAATTCATTTCGAAGAAAATCGCAGTATCGCTGTCCATTAAGATTCTCATCGAAAAAATGAGGTCCAATAACAACATCGCCAAATATCCCACACCAAGTATTTATCGACCAAGGGTGTTGATTGGCGACTGTTCGCATCCAGTGTGGATTTTCTTCAGCCCAATAATGCAAATTGTGACGATTGACTTGACCATGGTTAGTGAATGTTGCTTCGTCAGAAAATATTATGTTTTCCAGTGAGTTGTTTTCATTGATCCATAGTGGAAACCACCGACAAAAATGCACCCGTCTCTCGAAGTCTTGTCCATACAATTTTTGATGTAAGGTAATATGGTAAGGATGAAATTTAAAATTGTGCAAAATCCTGAGAACGGATGTTTAACACATCCCGGCGTCTTTGGATAGTTCTCGGGAACTAATATGAGGGTTGAGAGCTACTGTTCCCAAAACCGCCAGGTCGTCGTTCGTTTTGGTTTTCCTCCTGCTGCATTTTCTAATCGTTTGAACGCCATGTGAGATTTTGGTGGTAAGTGGGGAAATCTTACCGCCCAAAGTTCAGAAGCATTGCGATAGTTTTTTCTGTATTCTCCGAGAATTAATAACATGTCAATTTGGCAGTCGAATTGATTCATTTTAAGGATAGGTAGTTAAAATCTCAACTAAGATTATTAAATACGAACAGAAATAACACAGCTAAATAATAAACGAACAGAACTAAAAAAAAAACAATAAACGAACACAATGAACACTTATTTTAACAAGACGCTTAACGTCAAGTCGTTCGTTGTCATGGTAACTGCAATAGTGGCGGCTGGTGAATCATGGCTGCAGTGCCGCAGAGCTCCCAAAAAATCAGAAAAAAAATAATTTACATAATCTAACCAAAATATCGTATTTTTTTACACAGTTGACAGGTAATTTTAGGAGGATGTAGAAAAAACAACGACAATGTTTCTGAACAAAATGGCTGTCATTTCGAACACCTATTATAGTAAAATCATGTACCTAATATCAGTTTTTTTTTCTGTTAAATCTGAAAAAAAAAACTGCACCCCTAAACAATGGAAGGGGATAAAACATTACTTACTCCGTTAAAAAATGTCCCCCAACGACCCATTGCATTCCTAGAAATTTCATTTATTATCAATCAACCGTTTTCTCAATATCGCTTTGTAACACTTTAAAAGGACCACCCGATATATGGCACAAAGGTTTAATTGGAAAAGAGAAAAACCAGAACTTCATCATAGCAATCACAAGATAGTGCGCAAAATATAGAGTTTGTTGTTTTACGTCAAAATGTGCAAGGTTTAAAGAATAAAATTGATGACTTAAACATACTTATTGCCAAAGGAGACATTGATGTTGTTTGTTTTACTGAACATTAGATGAATAATTATGAAAGGGGCGTCATAAAGTTAGATAACTTTTTTCTAGAAACGTGCAAAAAAATCGTGGCGTTATACTTTACTACAACAAAAAAGTGGGAGAGGTTCGGTGAGTGAGGTAAAAATGTTTTCAAAATATGCCAAAGAGTTGTGCTTTGTGGGGATATTAACATTGATTGGTGTTCAAACAGCAATGCAAGGGGAATACTTGATGATATATTTATTTCATTGGGGATTGTAAATTTAATAAGTCAACCAACTAGAGTAACTGCTGGAACTTCCTCTTGAATTGGCTACAAGTGCACAAACCTGGCTCTGACTCAGGTCAGGTGCAATGTTTTGCATAATGGTATTCTCAGATCACTCGGGTCAAATACTTAGGGTTGAAATAAACGAAGTGATTAATAAGGAAATAAGTTACACTAGATGTTATAATAAGAAAAATTTTAAAACTTTTCTTTGTTACTTAAAATCTGAAAACTGGCTTAGTGTTTATAACCAGAAAACTGTCGACAATGCATTTGGAAATTTCATAAACAATTTAAAATATTACATGGATGTAGCATTTCTTTACTTAGTATTACTAATAATAAATGCAACACAAAACCTTGGCTTACTCTAGGCCTGAGGATCTCTTCCCTTACTCTTAAAGATTTATATAAAACGAAAATGCTAACAAATAGTAATTTTGATCAGGCCAGGTATAAACAATACAAAAAAATATTCAGAAAATGTATAGGCTTAGCGAAAAAGATGTATTATTCTTTATTCTTTATTTCAGTACATTACAGGTCAAAAAAAAAAACAGAAAACCCCAAGTAATACACTAAGTAAGATACATATAAAGTAATAAAATTAAAAGTAAGTGCAGTTAACGTCAGATAAAATAACAAGTAGGTAAAGAACAAATATATGGAACATAACAGCCTAAATATATATAAACATATGTGTATGGGTGAGTCTGTTTCAAAAATTAGATAAAATATAAGGAACGATAAGAAGTAAAAGAAACTCAAGTTAAAAAAAAATTAGAGCAAAAATCAAGTTATAAATATCTTAAGTTTTCTCTTAAATGCTAATGAGCTGCAATTATATTCAGAATCGTAGGGAATATGCTTATTATATAGAGTCATAAATCGATTTATAATTTCATTTCTGCCAACATCTGTTCTTATATAGTCCGGTAAAAAGGTTCCTGTCTGCCTCTATCTTGATGGAACTCTAAAATTCAACAAATTCAGCAAGTCAGCAGAGTCCACTTGGTTGGTAAGAATCTTGTGGCCAAAAGATAGGCAGTGCTTGATTCGACGGATTTCGAGGGTATGTACACTCAGCATGTTAATACGCTCAATATACAATAATTGGGCCTTGTTAATTCCCAATTTGAAAAGTAGAAAGTTAGCAAACTTTATTTGAACACGTTCGATCCGGGCCATCCTGGTCGTGTAGCAAGGTGACCACACAACAGAGCAATAATCAAGGTGACATCTCACCAAGGAGAAGTAAAGTATTTTTAAGACCTCTGTATTTCTAAATTCGTGACATTGTCTCATAATGAATCCTAACATTTTAAACGCTTTTAAAAATATCCAGTCGATCTGGTTTGTAAATCTTAATTCGGATTCAAACACAATTCCAAGATCATTAACCGTTGTAACTCTTGGAAGTTCAGATGAGTCAATATTATAGGAATTTGTGATTGGTGCTTTCTTCCTACAAAAGGAGATTACTTTGCATTGCACCATATACACAAAAGATCAATATTGCTCTGTAAAACACAACAGTCCTCAATAGAATTAATTATGCGATATATTTTAAGATCATCGGCAAAAAAAGAAGAATGCATTGGTTAAGCAGAGAGGCCAGATCATTGACAAATAACAAGAACAAGATCGAATCCAAATGGGAACCCTGTGGTACACCAAAGTGTACTTTAATTGTTTGAGACTTATCGTCGCCAATCCCAACTACTTGAGAACGATCATCAAGATAACTTCTAAACCACTTCAGAAGTGGACCACCAACTCCATACAGTTCCAGTTTTCGGATTAAGATGGGATGGTTTACTCTGGCAAACGCCTTCCGAAAAATCAAAGTAAATGGCATCCACCTGGAGACCCGCGTCCAAAGCAACCGCGATGGTGTTGGAAAACACACCGAGATTCGTCTGATAAGACCTTTTCGGAAAAAACCATGTTGTGCAGTTGAGATACAACTTCGGAAGACATTAAACATAGCTTCGTTTACAATCTTTTCCAGGATCTTTGCCACACAAGAGAGTCTAGAAATCGGTCGATAATTCTCTATATCACTTCTGTTCCCATTCTTAAACAGAGGAGTAATGTAAGCCAATTTCCATGCTGCAGGAAAAACACCGCAATCAAGTGATAAGGAGTAGAGATAACTCAGTGGATGAGCCAGCGTGGGACTGCAGTAGTAGAGGAAGATAGCAGGTATCAGATCTGGACCTGCACCCTTTCTCGTGTCCAATTCTATCAGTTTCTGATAAACGACACTACTATCCACATGGACTCGTCACAGATTGATGTGATTAGATATTGGTAAGTGTAAGTTACTAGCAGTATCATCAGATTTGGTGTAAACAGACGAAAACATATTGGCTATATCCTCACTATTGGGCGCAGTGCCATCACCGAGTCTCATTTCAGCAGGGTAACCCACAGCACCTCGTTTAGATCTAATGTAGGTCCATAATGATTTAACATTTTTTAATATATTATATTTAGTGGTGCTTAAAAAATTATTATAGTCCAGGTTGATGGAGGTCTTAGATTCTCTCCGTAGTTATTTATAAGCAGATAAATCCGATGGCAACTTGGAACTTCTATATTTATCATATGCTCTATTCTTCCTATTTATCAGAGTGATGGTCTCCTTTGTCAATTTGTATACAAATTCTGATAATAAAAGCAAAATTGTTTGGAAGATTATTAACATGAATTTAATCAATAAAGTAGCATCACCCAAATTGGCTGAAATACAGACGGATTACGGAGACATAGTCGGAGGCAAAAAAATTGCTCAGTATCTTAATAAATATATTATCGATTTACCAATTAATTGTAGAAACTCTATTCCAAATAATATTACAGAATTTAAAATAAAAACCAATCTGTCGACCATGTATTTGGATACTGCATTAGAATGTGAAGTTCGAAACGTTATTATGGCTCTTAAGAGTTCTTATTCTGTTGCCATTGACAATATAAGTTCTAGAGTTGCTAAGGAGGGTATTGCTTATTTTTTTAAGACCTGGGTCTGCTTTCTAAAATATTGGATCGAGTAGTTTATGACAAGATGGTGTGCTTTATACAGAAGTATAACATTCTTCAATTTTTATCATGTCTATATGGACATTTACATAATAAAGATATGTGTATTTGAGTTTTTATGGACTTAAGCAAAGCTTTTGCCTTGGTGGATCACACATTATTGTTGCCTAAATTGTATGATTATGGATTTAGGGGTAATATTCATGTATGGTTGTCATCCTATCTCCACGATAGGTCTCAATTAGTTGAGGTAAATGCAGATCGATCTGAATTATTAAATATTAAATATGGAGTACCCCGGGGATCAGTTTTGGGGCCCTTGTTATTCTTAATATTTGTAAACGACCTACCGGAGATTGTTGATTAGGGAAACCTGACCACGTTTGCGGACGATAATAGCCTTTTGTGTTTTGATAAAGACATCTCTCTAGAGCAGATGCGTGTTCAAAATATGCTTAATAGATTTGCTCAATGGTTTAATCAAAATCAGTTATGTCTTAATGAGCATAAAACCATTTTTATGAACTTTACCCCACGAAACCACACTTATGATAGATCCCTATTAGTAAAGGTTAATTTAAAGTCGCTTCAGCAAGCATCAAATACAAGGTTCTTGGGATTAAATATAGAAAGTGGTTTGGGATGGGAATCTCATATAGATGGCGTTTGCTCGAAATTGTCCTCTGTTGCTTTTGCAAAGTATAGATTAAAACAAGTGTCTAGTACAAATGTCCTAGTTTCATATTATGCACAATTTTATAGCCGAGTTAAATATGGCATTGTATTTTGGGATTGTTCCAATCATTGTCTGAGAATCAAAAAAGATTTATAAGATCACTGATCAATTGTGAGAGTATAGCACATTTGAACGCATATTTTCATAAATTTTTGCGTTCTACTTCTATTTGTTACAATCAGTATTAAAATCTTGAAAATGCGATCTTATGAAACAAATCGCATTTAATGTATCATTATCAAATTTGTTTCTTTTTTCGTTTGGTCGAACACAATTGAGAAAATGCGTTCACTATCTGCGTGTGTTCCAAAAATTATATCATTTACTCTGAAGGTGTAAAAAAAGAACACATTGTAAACCATTATTCATGAAACTAGAACTATTAACGGTACCGTGTTTTATTATGGAAATTATAATATGTGTTAGAAACAATATTTTTGATAGTTTATTCAGTACTATAATAGAATAGAATAGTTTTATTCATAACTATAATACTAAAGGTCAAAATAATTTACGTGTTCCAAAGCATAGTCTAAAAATTTTTGAAAATAGTCCTTGTTACATGGGTATTAAATTATACTCAGTGGATGAATTCCCTAATACATAAGAGTTTTATAATTTAGGACTATTATTTTGTATAAATAGACATTTTTTAGACGTAACCAATACCATTCAAGTTATTTGGTCTGTGGTTTAAATACATATTATTATTATTATTATTATATAAATCAACACCTAACGTAATATGTCAATCTGTTTATTTACCATTTTCAAGTTGTTTCTGTTCTCTTAGGTCACTAAATCCGAAGACCGATTGAAACAAAAGTATAGTTCACTATCATCATTCATCCAGTTGATTCCATACTCTACGGTACGTTAAAAGTGTCTGGAGAACGAAATGAAAAATAAATTTGAAATTTTGACTACGGCCAAAGGAGGCTGCGCTCTAGCTTCTAAAAATGATTTCGCGTTTGCAGTGTTGCTAGATCTACTGGCAACTGACACCACTTTTGGAATTTTAAATGGGACACCCTGTAGTTTATTTTATTTTTAGATTATGCGAAACAATTTAAGTTTTTTTGTATAGGATATTTTTTCATTTCTCTTACCTTTTCTTAAATATTAATTATATTGTGTTCTTTTTTACCAAAACTAAGTCAACTAAAACTTCAATATTTTTGTCTCCAGAAGTCAAATGTAAAATTTTAATATTATTTAGTCTACATGTGGTACTTTAATTTTAGCAACATAGGATGGCCTACCTGTATACAGAGTGCCCTAAAAAATTAACTGCAATTCAGATTTTAGAAATTTGATCAAAAGTGACTTTTTTCAAATGGAACCCTCTATATATTATTGAAGCATTGAAAAGAGTGGACAAATTGAACTGTTTTCATATAAGGTGTTCCTATACCTATTTTGAACTGCTTTCGATTTATAAGCGATTTTATGATTGGTTACTACTATTAATATTCGACAAATAGACAATAAAGATGTCGATTTATAAGCGGTTTGATAAATAATTAATATTGATATTCGAGAAACAGACATTAAATATCTAAAATGCTAAGTCTTTTATGATGTAAACACAGCTTACACAATGCCAAACGATTTTCTTTTAATATAAATTGTATTTCTGAAAAGAACCGATTTTGTCAGTAAATTTGGAATTCTCACCTAATACATCAGATGTTTAAAGTGGTGACCATTTAAATATAAGCAATCGGTAATACATTTCATCACATGCAAGGTACTAGCTCTTTGAATTTCTGATGGATGAAGTTGTTCAAACACGCGCTTTACCCAATTTTCTAGATCTTCTTTTGAATTTACTGGTGTAAGATCTGGAGATCGAGATGGCCATCTCCATGGTCCTTCACGTCTTATCCACCTATCTTCAAACATATCATACAGTTTGGCGGAAACGTCATGGGTATTATGGGCAGGAGCTCCATCCAGTTGATACAAACAATTTCTCAAATTGATAAGAGATAGATTATACACAGTCATACAGAATTTCAATATGTTTTTCAGGAGTTAAATTTTCGTCATAAATGTATATTGATAACTGCCTATCCATCAACAAACAAAATACTTTAGTACTAAATTTTTGTTGGTAACCTTTTTCTTTTATAAAGTGCGGATTTTCTGCAGCCCAAAAATGATTATTATTGACAGTTAAAGACTCCTTCGTGTAAGAATTTGCTTCATCAGTCCAAATAATTCTTTTCTGAAAATCTGGATCCTCCTGTGTACGAATTAATAACATTTTGCAGATCTACATGTTTTGGAGGATCACCTGGATGTAAAGTCTGTAAAGTATTTAGTTTGTAGCCATGCATATTAGATTTATGTAAAATTCTTCTAAATCATTTTTCGCACTTGTTATTAAAGCATGAGGATAGGGATGGAAATATACCAAAACGTTAATTTCATTTTCTGTAATAGGGTGAAATTGAATTCTTGGAGCCTGCAAAGTTCCAAAATTTAAAAGTTACCTTCAATTCTGAGAAATTTTCTTGGGTTCATTAGCGGCAAATTCAGAAAAAGAGCGTTAAATCTTCTGCAGGACCTCGCAACAATTCATTGACACACGCCGTGAATATAAAACAAATTTAAAATATTCGCATCTGAATCAGTGATGTTAACTTTTAAAATGAAATTTCCCTTCCTCGATGTCCAAAAATTCCCTACATTTCCCTACGTCAGGATTTTGACGTCAGAATATAAATTTGCCTGGTTTCCATATGTACTTTTGGCTTAACTTGCACTATCAAGTAAAAATATAAATAAATAAAAATATATTAAAAGACAAAAGATATGTGTTTATTAACTAAAAAAACATATTAAAACATTTTTTTTAATAACAATGTCCTTAAATTGCAAAAAACGCTAATAATAATAAATACGGTAAATATTTTTTTATAAAACACTTAAAACTAATATGATTATAAGTATTACATTATTAACATAATAACGTAAAAAAATAATAGGAAATAATTAAATAATGAGCTCTATTCATAAAAGCATCTAGGTGAACTAACATAAACTGACAGAGACACGTATAGGTGCACAGGAACATAGGATTATCCTCTCGCAAAAAATGCATATAAAATATATCAAATAAAATGGTCCCTCGCACAATCGCAAAAGGTTTTTCTCGCCCAGAGAAAGATGTATGAGAATAACACGTATTCTTGCTTATTCTTGGCGTGAATTTGCATAATAATTAATAACTTTTTTAATAAGGTCTTTTGTGAGAATCTAGCACATTTGAACGCATATTTTCATACATTTTTGCGTTCTACTTATATTCGTTACAATCAGTATTAAAATCTTGAAAATTGCGATCTAATTAAACAAATCGCATTTAATGCAACATGATTAAGTTTGTTTTTTTTCTTTTGGTCGAACATCGGTTACAATTGAAAAAATGCGTTCACTATCTGCGTGTGTTCTAAAAATTATATCATTTACTCTGAAAGTCACCCTAACCGTTCGAAAATGAGTAAACCTGATATAAATATTAATCATGAAGAATAAAGAAAGAGATAGCAATAGCAATACATAGCTCTGACCTGCCAGAATTGGTATTAATTTGATCAAATGTTTTGCTGTTTTAGTAATGTATTATTAGTATCCTCGGCTTGGAAAAGGGAATATCGCGAAATTTGATTCTGTGATGATTTATTTTGAAAATTCCCTACAAATACAAGATTTTAAAATGTCTGTCCCTTTTTCCCTACCGGGCTTTTTTATCCAAAAATTCATAATGATCATAAAATCGCTTATAAATCGAAAGCGGTTCAAAATAGGTATAGAAACACCTTATATATAACAAAAATCAATTTGGCCACTCTATTCAGCGCTTTAATAATATACAGGATATTCAATTTTGGTAAAATTTATAAAATTTGAATTGCAGTTAATTTTTTACTTTATATAAAAATCGGAGATCCTATGTTGCTAAAATTAAAGTACCACATGTTGACTAAATAATATTAAGACTTTACATTGATTTGACGTCTGGAGACGAAAATATTTAAGTTCACATAGTTTTGGTAAAAAAAAACACTAAATAATTAATATTTAAGAAAAAATCAAATAAACTACAGGGTGTCCCATTTGAAATTCCAAAGTTGATGCCAGTAACCAGTAGGTCTGGCAACACTGCAAGCCCGAAATTATTTTTAAAAGCGCAGCCTCCTATGGCCGTAGCCACAATTTCAAATTTATTTTTCTTTTCTTTCTCCCGATACTTCTAACATACTATCGAGTATGGAATACCCTGTATCTTAAGCCCTTGAGATGTTTTCAATAATTTTATTCTGATATAGGAAAAATTTATTGATAGTTTTTATGGCATTCTTCACTAAAATATTAAACCAAATGTATTAGGATGAAAATAAATCTTATTAATAAATACATCTTTTACATTATTAATAAAAAATTATTGAAAACATCTCAAGGGTTTAAATTTCAGGTCATTGCAACACTACAGTTCCGTGTGCAAAACAAAAATACTTATCTAATTATCTAAGATTTATTCTAATAAAAGATTTAATTTAGAACAGCTAAACGATAAATATTGTCTATTAGAATTAGTTTAATAGCAAAACCTTCATTATGTTGCTTCATAGATGATTCGTTTCAAATTTTACAACGGTCTTCAAACTAAATTCCAAGCGCCTTCTTTAAATAATTATTTTTTTTATATTGTTGCGAATTTAGCCTTAATTATAGATTTGTTAAGTTTTAGGTGAATTTATTTATTATTTGTTATTTGAATGAAGTAGACTTACCTTAATTTTTATCCATGTAACGACTATTATAGTGTCAAAAATCTTTCTCGGTTCTGTTAGGCTTAATTCTTTTCACCCTGTACTATTTAGATTATTCTAGAATTGTCTAGATCATTCAATCATTAAAGTTACCTTAGTTACGATTGTTAGGTATAACTAGCGTTTACTTTTGATACCTGTAACCTGTGTTTTGAATAAAAGGAGTACATTCATTTTTTCAACACCATGTATATCTGACCTAAAGTTAAACACTGTCAAAAATTATTTACCATATATGCAGCAACTTTTATCAAGAATAAGTTAAGAAAGAAGTTTTGTAAACGTTGCGGACAATATGCCCAGACTGTCTATTTAAACGTTTTTTTTATCTCTTGCCCTATCCTATACCTTATAAGTATCACACAAAATACCGGTGAATACCCTGTAACATAAAAATGATTGAAATTCGAGAGACCTACCTCGACGTCCAGGATGGTCACGATGCCCTTTTGCGGCACGTCAGATGAGCCCCCTGCCTGCGGACTGTTGGGGGAGGTACCTAGTTTACTGCCCTGGTTGCCAGTTAAGCTAGAAGCCACCACGTCGCCCAATTCTCTCAAACCCCTGCCAAGTGACTTCGCGGCGTGTAGAACGGTAGCAGTGTAACTCTGAAAAAAAATTATGTTTACCTATACAGTGTAAGGATATAAGTGACTCTCTTATAATTTTTTCTTTTCCAGCATATTAGAATGAGATTTATGTTGGTTAAAAAGGACATTCTTTTGAAATTATGGTAAATTTCAAAAGAAGCTTTGACATATCTTCTTTTATTTCCGAATTTTTGTTATTAATTTTCTTGCCTATGTAAATAGTCTTAATTCCTCACAAAACGTTTTATATTTTGTATGGATGACAGGTTTTGGACAAAGTACCAATTGTCCATTATTAAATCTGATTCAAAGTTACTTCACAAGAAGTCCCATTAAAATGGATATTTTTAAATATTATTTGGAAAAAGTATGACGGCAGCCTGTTAAACGATGTCCTATTATGGTAAATATGCAGTCAACCGTACCCTTGTGGATCTTAACGATTTTTGATACACTAGTCGTAGTGTGATTTTTAAGTGAAATACCGTTATAGCATATAGCAGAAAGAAATATTAGAGCTCATCAAAATAAAAGCAAGGTCTCGGATGCGAATGGTAAAGATGTCCCATTTAAATTATAGTTCAACTAGTTCAGACACGATGGATTCTGAAGGGAATGATTATTTTGATAGACAAAATGGTACTGGTGACATACAGAACGAAATATTGATTCTTCACAAGGCGGCTGGTATTTTAAAAAAATACATTAAGGAATTTAAATTTTCACAAAAATGTTTTCCTAGTCCAGATGATATAAATCAATCGGAATTTGAAAAATAAGTCACTAATATGCTACTTAAATTTGTGTCTTGGCTAATAAATAAATGATTTTTACCACACCATGGATGCTAAAATTGACACCCAAGTAGCAGTGCCCTGTAACATCATTATGGGACTTTAGAATAAAAAAATATAAAAGAAATTATTTTCATATTGGATTAGGACTTTATATTCATCATTTAGTAAGAAGTAAACAAATTTTATTCGCTTTGGCAAAAATTGGACTATGCTGTCCTTATAATGACATAAGACAATTAACAACTGCTTTGGCCAATCAAGCAATTAGCAATAACGCAACGTATGTGCCATCTGGAATTGAAATCGTAGATGACTTTAAGAGTAATTATATTCATGACAGTATAGATATTTTTAATTTAAATGAAGACACTCTAAGTGGAAAAAATACCACCCACAGCATGGCAATGGTTTTGTTTAAAAAAAAATTCAGCACGCATAACTTTGTAGAAGACAATATCCCTCGAGGAAAAGCCTATTCACTAGATGAACCCGAAGAAGTTTGTTTAAATATTCAAAATGTATTACAATACATATAACCTGCTAAGCGTCCAGAACCTCCTTCATTAAAAGTAATAAGTTTAGATATAGAAAATGACACAATTTCTTCAAAAATGAACCTAGCATGGCAAATTATTCGCAGCAAAAAGTGTGAAAAAATATTTTTAAATTTAACATTTCCCTTGTTGCTAAAGTTATGGTCCTGTGTAAAATATAAATTCTTCACAGTTATTAACTCTGAAAGTCCTAATCGCCTTAAACTAACACTATTTTTTAATGAACTTTTAATTAAGAAAAAAGATTTTTTTAGAATCCTTTACAAGATCTATCAGACCTAAGTTAATACTTATACTATATGTATAGACCCAATACCTAAACATTTTATTAGGTTAAAAAATAAATATCTTAAAGCTGGTTTTTCTATTTCTAAACAAAAAGTTTAATCCGAATAAATGTTTTATTTTTCCCAAGAATCTTTCCATTAGGACGTTTTTATTAAATTAAAAATTTCAATTTTACATTTTGTTTTTCGTAGATGCCACGTTGGGTGGGAATAAAGAAATTTATAATGAAGGGGAAAGATTGGCATTAAGAAAAGAAGAAGCAGTTTTAAAAATTATTGCAAGTCTAGAAAACGATTGCTGTAACCCTTTTGATCTAGAAAATGTACTCTCCCAATTAATAAATATCTGCACCGGAAAAATAGCAGATGAAGATACCGTAAACACTTTGAGTAGTTTTCATGAAAAAGCCAATGAAAATGTCAAAAATGTATTTGACTATTTTTGCCAGAAAAGCTTTTGGGATCCACTTAAGAGAGAGAAAGTCAAAAATTTTGAATGTCTCACAAAAACAACAAAAACTGTTTCCAAAAAAAAAGTTTATTAGTTCAGAATGTATGTTCCGTAGGATAATTTGTGCTGCTAAGTTTAAAGAAATGAATCTGGAAAGTATTTTATCTTATGAACTAACATCGGTACCCTTCTCTTTATTTCATGATGATGGGTCAATGCGGAAATCAACAAAATCCGACCTAGCAAAAAAAAATTGAATCATTTACCACTCCTACTGCCGATTGTCCAAATGTGGACTCTTATATTATTGATGGCATGGTTGCAGTTCAGGAATTACAACAACATTTGTAACCTTTAACGAACTCGGAAATGTCTTTATAAACAAAATTTTAAGGGAAGGAAGAAAATATATTTCAAAACGAATAACTGTTGTTTTTGATACGTATAGAAGTAATTCTTTAAAAAGTGCTGAAAGATCTAAACCTGGAGATTTCAGTGCAGAATTTAGTTTCTGGTCCCAGAAAAGTGCCAAAATTCAGAGAATTTATTCCGTCGTCATCAAACAATCATTATTAATATTTCTGACTAACTATTTTTTAAACGAAATTGCAAATTTGCTCAATCATGACGAAACTGTCATAATAGCAGGAGGTTTTGAAAATTCAGATCTTTGTTACCTAGTTACTAAAAGCAAAGTACCGACAAAAATTGATTATTTAAGTAGCAACCAAGAGGAAGCTGATACAAGAATAATACTTCATGTTTTGGCAGAATAGAATTTATGTAATACTATTCTTGTAAAATCAGTTGACACCGATGTTTTACTTTTACTTATTTATTATTATTCTCTAACTCCAGATATGTCAAAATGTAATGTTTTCCTTCAGTTTGGACAAAGCAGAAACAAATATTTTTTTTCTATAAACAACATTGTCACTAATTTGGGAGAAGAAATTTGTAAAAAATTATTAACTATTCGTTGTTTAACTGGATGTGACACCACTTGTGCAATATATAAAATAGGTAAAAGAACAGCGTTTGACAAATTTGAACCCTTTTAATTTAAAAATTTAAAATGTATGTTCAATGTGTTGTAATTCATGTCTTTTTGCTATATAATTTTTAATTATTAATTGCTATATAATCTATAATATGATAAAACATATTTAAGAAAAGATAATAATATTTGATATAAAATGTGATACGTATGTTCGACTAAAGAACTAAATTATTTAAATATAATTTGCAAAGTCCTTCATACCTCTACTTAACCAAGAATGCCGTCAAAACCAACCCCAAACATTCCAAGCGCGCTACCAGCGACGCGGTGCAGAATGCCTTTCGTCTCCGACAAGTACACCGCGCGCGCGAGATATTCATGATTTTATTTCTGAATAACTAGAAAAATATTTGCTACAGAATGTTTTTTTATGTTTTAAAAACTTTTTCAATATTTTGTCTTTATTTCAAACGCAGATACTATGGCAAAATTACTATAAATAAAAGTTTATCGCTTACCGAAAATTATGTGCACTAGAATTAATATTTGAAATTTAATGCATTTTTTTTAAATAAAAATTCTCACACATTCACACTCTCTATATGTTCTGAAATCGTTTACAAAAAAAAATTGAAATAAGTTGATTAATTTCGACGTTATCGCTTAATGTCTGACCCCACAAAAGAGGTCGTAATTGGTCATTTCACATGTACAAAGTCCTAACCGATCATCCTACATAGGTTTTATGTAGTTATACCTTCAAACAATTTTTTGCCACATTTTTATATCGTTTTTACTCCAGTATTTTTTATTAAATTTTCCTGTATAAACTTTGGTCAAAGAACGCTTAAAATGAACTAAATAAAGTAAATAAACTTTATTTTCTAACTTTACCCTATTTAAATAGAGTTCTAACATGTTCAAAATGCCGACCATCAAATGCAAATATCAAAAGCTTTTGAAACAAGTAGTGGGACTACGTCTTGGTAGTTCATGACTACGTTAAACAAACGTAGTAGTAAGAGCCGCTATCAATTATTGTTTTTCACAAGTATTTATCTTGTTGAGGTTATAAAAAGTAGAATTTAAATTTGTTTTTATTGATATTGTTCTTGTTGGTCATTTTTTTCCAATGTTTTGAAAATGCTGTACTTGCGTCTAGGCAATATGCTTTGCGTTACCCTGAGAGGACTTACTATTCATGGAAAGTGTTTCGACGATTTCTTAGGCGTTTAAGAGAAACAGGCCAAGTACAGCCTGTTGCTGTACAAAGAAGGCAACGTCCAATAAGAAACGAAGAAAATATTATTAGTGTCTTAGCCTACGAATTTGCCAATATCTTACAGATCTGTTCAACAAATTTTGAGTGTGATTGTACCACGCCTCACTTCCAACTAATTTTGCTCTCACTGCAAGCTATTGGCTTCGAAATATGACGAGAACCCAAATCTTTTAGCTCGGATATTATGGACTGATGAGGCCACATTTACTAACAATAGTAATTTAAATTTGCACAACATACACAATTGTGCTGATTCTAATCTGCACTGGATGCGTGGGGTGGACAACCCGCACCGGGTAAGTATTAATGTGTGGTGCGGGATTGTTGATGGGAGAATAATAGGTCTACATATTTTTGAAAATCATTTGAATGGTGAAAATTATCTAGACTTTTTAACAAATGCTTTGCCGGAGCTCTTAGAAGTTGTGCCACTTGCCTTAATTAGAGACGAATGGTTTCAGCATGATGGCTGCCTTGATCATTTTCCCCAAAATGTATGAAATTATTTGGAAAGCAAGGTCCCCGACCTTACCTGTTTGGACTTTTATGTGTGAGAAACACTGAAACATTTGGTGTACAAAACATGTCCTACCACTCGGGACGATATGATTGATCGAATTCAAAATGCCATTAACAGCATAACAAGGGCAACATTAGAAACAGTAGTATTATCAACCCTCCGTAAGTTAAACCAATGCATTGGAATGGATGGTCGGCATATTGAACATGTTAGAACTCTAAAATAAGGTAAGGTTAGAAAATAGGGTTTACTTAGTTCATTTCGAGGCGTTCTTTGACCAAAGTCTATTCAGGAACATTTAATAAATTGGAAATAAAATTATTTTTCGTTAAAAAATAAGGTTATTTGGAAATAACTCAAATACGAAAAAAGATCTCGCCCAGCGGTTTTCACCAGTTTATGCGTTTTTTAGGCTCTTTCTTCCTGGCTAAAAATAAAAATACCACTGCATTTGAAATTTTCGTGAAAATCTCGAGAATCGGAGACTTGGTCTTAAAGCGCCATCTACCAATTAGCAATAGACTTAAACTGATAATTGTAATATTTTAGTAAAAGCCCTTACAGAAGCCCTTTAAGATGAGACCAAGTTCATTGAAATCGGTTGATCCAAGAAAAAGTTATGACTTATTTTCTAATCAAACATTCGTACCTTCCCCCATCCCTTATTTTACAAGTTAGAAAAAACGGTTAGTACGAAAAAGTTTTATTATGATCAGTAATTTACAATAAAACTATTTTTACCAAATAATAACCATATAATAATATTTTTTATTTAAACCGTAATATTAACTTCGCGGTCTGTGTTACGCCCTCTAGCGGCAGACTTACAAAGTTGAAAATAATTTCCAGTGTTTTTTTGGCAGATTTACCGATAAAATTGTTTCCCCAAGATTCTAGGATTAATACTTTTCGATATATGACCGAGAGCCATCCTTAGTTGATGACTCTGTATATGGGAAAACTAAATGGCGGCCTAATAAAATGTTTAAACATTCGATAAAACCTCATCTTTTAGACTAAAACCTTTTTATAAAGGAAAATATTGAATAACATAATTTTATTTTATAGACTATGTAAATAACCCAGCGGGCACTAATTCTTTAAGAGTTTTTACATATCTATTACTAATAATACTACTTTATATCAATAAATACTTTGGGTTACATGTCTTTAAGTGGTATGTATGTATTTGTTACTGCGAACAATACTTTATAGTAATTTTCTATGTAAATTTATTATATAATTACTAAATAACCCAGCGGGCCGTAAGGTAGCTATAACTGTTTCGACTAGTATTCTTTAGAGTTTTTATATTTATATATAATCCTATATATATATATATATATATATATATATATATATATATATATATATATATATATATATATATATATATATATATATATATATATATATATATATATATATATATATATATATATATATATATATATATATATATATATATATATATATATATATATATATATATATAAATATATCAATAAATATTTTTGGTTACTGTCTTTAAGTGTTATGTATGTATTTGTTACTGCGAACAATACTTTATAGTAATTTACTACGTAAATTTATTATATAATTACTACTGCCAAGCAACTACTTACTCCAAGGTCGTCATTTCTTTTCCGTGACATAATAGCAATTATTATTAAGTTACTGTTTCAAATTTACTAAATTACAACTTTTAAGTATCAGTACCTTCCTGAACCTTGCAAAGTACTCCATTACGTTTAACTGTACTCCTATAACTTATTACTATAAAGTAAAATTAGTCGTTGCAGAGTAGAAAAATGTTACGTCTATGCCACTTTAAACCGGCTATTACCAGCCTTTATTCTTCGGTTGCAACTTAGAAGTAAGAACTACAGTAATTATTTACTACAAGTAAACTATTACTTGAGGTTCCGGCGATAGGGGGTGCTGGTACGAGATTCGGTCTACAACCATTAAACTCCATTAAATTCGGTCCGAATTTGTCAACGGCAATGGCGCCAGGTCCAATAAGAAAAACAGTAGCTTTTGGCATTCATCCACATTTTATAGGAAATTTAAAATGTAACAACTTGATTATATAATACCGGAACAAAACAATATAAAGCGGTATTTTAAGGAAACAAAAAATAAAAACGAAACTAAGGGTTGTGGTTATGATAGATGGCAGAATTATAGTAGTGACCTCTCCTCATACAACGACGCTACGCGCACTCTCTCAGTGAGGAAATGCAGCTAACTTAAATGTAAAAGTCCAATAGAATGCCATTGTTTATTTTTAACTCCCTTATAAATATTCAGTTATGATGTGTATTTTTGTAAATATAAATATTAAAAATGCATACAAATTAAACACCAGGCTAAAAAAGAATCACTCTTTGTATTCTATATCTACACCATACTCCCAATTTGAATGTCGTCGCCATAACTGTTTTGTTTGTATTGAAAAGAACCGTACATATTTTTAAAACAGATTAAATAAAGACAGAAATAAGGAAGTAGATAATAGGGTGGGTATTACTATTCGGCTACTTAAATGGAACCACATAATTCACGAAATATTTACCCTTAAATTGTTCCCCATTTTGGTAATGACTACATAGCCTCAGCTTAAACAGAACGTGACAACACCAAGTTCCGGTTACTTCACCGAAAATACTTGTGGTAACAATGACGTATTCATGACTAAACGTGCTACTTGGGAAAGTTATAAAAAATAATTAATAATAATGTAAAACTAAATTAAACTAAAAAAAAAAACATACAAATCGAAAGAAAAAAGTTTAAGTGTTATTTAAATGGGTATAACAGATATTTAGTGAATAGTGGGAGAAAATATTACTTTTTCTTTGTTATTTAGAGGTACGATTTTATGGACGTGCAGTTAGGGATGAAATCATTACTCTACGCCTAGCATCAATTTGGTTTGGAAAAATTACTGGTAGAAGAAAGGAAAGCTTGATGTGTAGGAGGAACCTTGGGGAAAGCCTGCGTGGATTTTGTGATAGTCAGATAAATGACTATCAACAAAACTGGCAATCTAAGTACAACATTTTGGAGGAAGACCATAGCCAGGAAGTTTGTTAAGAGGTGCGTCATGCCAGATTTGATCAAATGATTCGGATTTTTCGAGGGTAATAATTTGGGCTTCACCTTGGAATTAGATGAACTTGACCCAGTTGTAGTAGTGGATATGAGTCTGTAGTTAGAGGGAACAGTTTTAGACACCTTTGGGGAACAGGCTCTACACCAGCAGATTTCCATCTTTAAGGGAAAATTTCCCTCATATAGGACAATTGGAGTGACCTGGGTAGGAGCGAGTTCAGAAGCACAACTCTTTTACAACCCCAGAGGACTTTTTGGTATTAAGTGTTTTGAGAGTACGTGGTATCCCTGACGGTAATTTCATGCTTATGTATGGCAAAGCTGGTACTGAGGAAAGGGAGAGGAGGATATTAGGAAGGTTAAAGAAGAATTTGCGACAGATGGTTTTGAAAAAAGCTCAGCTTTTCTTTTAGAAGTGGAGACGATTTCATTACCAGTGTTAAGGGAGGAAAGCAACTTTTGCAGAAGTTTTGATTAATGATTGACTGCCATTCTGTCTGAGACATTCATAGCCATACATTGATTGCATTTTTACGGCTTATTTTAGGTTTAGTTAAGAAGAGAATATGAGGCTTGCATCATTGGAGGTACTGATGAACAGAGTTGAGGTTTTGATGGCTTTATCCAACTATTTCTGTTTCCAATATCGATTTATGCATGTTCAAAATACGCATCTCTTAAAAATATCCAAGATCTATACCCATTACACCCAAAACCTAATCCCCGCGAGACACTAAGACTTTTTTATGCAAATTTGAAACGAATCGGTTTTACCGTTCCCAAGTTCGTTGGACAAATTGGTGTTTATACATGCATACCCACATCCGAACAGACTTTTTTCTTTCAAAATTTATTTTGGTATTCCAATACTTACTTATAATGTATTGTATCAGTTGTATTTAATAAATCTTTTTGTCGTGTGTCATGATGATGTATAGTATGTCGTATGCTTTAACCACATCCGAACAGACTTTTTTCTTTAAAAATTTATTTTGGTATTCCAATACTTACTTATAATGTATTGTATCAGTTGTATTTAATAAATCTTTTTGTCGTCTGTCATGATGATGTATAGTATGTCGTATGTTTTAACCTATAAATATGGTTAGTATCTAAATAACCAAATTTTGTACATACATTTATTACTGGTTTTAGTAAAAGAAAGTTTATGTATACATTTAATAATTTTATTTTGTAAATAACATAAAGGTTTTAATGTTCTTAAATTAGCAGATCCCCACATTGAAATCAAATATTGCAATTTGAATATAAAAATGCAAAATAAATATTTTTCATAAATATTAATGGTATATTACAACGAATTTTATATAGAATTGTACTAAAGGAGATATACTTTTTCTAAGGTATTCTATATCAACCTGCCAACTTAAATTTTCATCCATGTATAGTCCCAAAAAATTAATGCGCCTAATATAATTAATATTTTTTTGGTTGAATTTAATTGGTTCCATTTGATTACTTATATGATTTTTGCTTATAATAATAAAAGATTTTTCGAAATTTATAGGTTTATGGGATTGTAGCTCATTGAACATAATTGTTAAATCTTCTGCAATGTAGTATCTACTAATAAAAAACAATTGTATCATTAGCAAATAGTTTTATAGTTCCATTAAGTTTTAATTTTGAAATTGAATTTATATATATTAAAAATAAAATAGGACCTACTATTGAACCTTGAGGTGCACAAAATAATATTTCTTTACAAGAACTAATACTATTTCCAATTTAAATATATTGCTGTCTACCATTTAAGTAATTTTGAAACCAAAAATAAATGTTTCCTCGAATTCCAATATTGTATAATTTTTTTAATAAAATATAATGATTGTGTCAAAAGCTTTGCATAAGTCTGCGGATAAGATACAACATGTTTTATTTTTATTTAGTTCAGTTCTTTCTTAGTCTATTTGTTAAACATTATAAAAAATAAAAACGAGAAAAGCCAATCCTGTTGAAGAAAAGCTAGGAGCGACTGGCACTTCTTCAAATTTTGCATGGGAATATCTGCATCAGCCCTAAACATTTTAGTACTTGCCAGCAATTCCTCATCCTTTGTAAATAATAAAAGAACAAAATACCATAAGACTTGTGCGTATAAATCAAACGCAAAGAAAGAAAGAACAGGAACCGTCTGCTATTTTTAATATACGTATATTGTTAAATAAAGTACAAGTTAGAAAGCACGTGTCTCAATCACACTAGATCTAATTGGATTTACACAAGAAGTTTGCGATTGATCGTACATGTTTCTTTTTTATAGTTCGCCGCATGGATCTCAGGCCCCGAAGAAAGGGGGTGGTTTGTCAAAAGCAGGCCGTTTCTGTGGATATGCAGGGTTTTAGCCAATCATCAATGAGTAATGCGGTTTCCATAGATACTTGCATTCTTTTCATAGCCTCAGATTCGTCCGCCGAACTGTATTCGCGTTGTTAGAACTCTCGTTATAAAGGCTGCTAATATATTGGCTGTTATATAGGGAAGTAAATAAGTAAATAAGATTTACATGGGGGAGGGGGTGAAAGTATTATAGAATATTTTAGGGAGTTTACTAAATGTAAATAAAACTTAATGCTAGATATTTGTCTTAAAAATAATCGAATGTGGAGCACAATATGAAAAAACATAAATTTTTAATGTTATCTATCCTTATTATTGTTTCATTTCCCACATTATCACAATTTCATAACAAACATTCCATTGATTGAATTAAAATTAATTAGTATTATTCTGGGTCAGTATCACTAGTTTTTTCGTAGTAAACAAGGGTTACCCACATGATAAAAAATAATTAAGAGTTCGTTAGCAGTAAGTAATCTTTTCTTGTTGTGTCTAAAAGCATAATTATGTTAGTTATATCTCCAACACCCGTAAAAGATAAGCATATTACCTTAGTTTATATTCGCATTAATTAAAGTGGTTTCCAGTATATTTTTCCTATATTTTGCTAAAAGTTGGCAAGTAGAAATTAAAATTTATAATACATTATACATGTCCATTATAATATACTCCAAACTGAAAAAAAAAGAACATTTAAGAAATCATGGTTCTTGTGATTAGACCGCGCCAAATTGGAATTACTATCCGACGTTCCGCCTTCGATTGCACGAGGCATCTTCAGGGAGCTTTACTCCACGAGATATGAACACTGAATGAGCTCGAAGAGATTCAGGAGGGCTTATATACACGACTTGGGCTTGGCGACACGTGACCCTGTGTTAAGATGGGTTTCCACGTGTGATGCAGACCGTAACCCGTATTTTGCATCAAAATGGATTTTTTTTTCATCGAAAACGACTTGTCATATCATAAAATACTAAGAGGCACTTTTTGTGTATTTTTACTTGCCCTAACCGATACGTACTATTTTTTTATTTAGAATGTCAGAGATGGTTACCCATACCTCTGCCCATGATTGAAGTAAAAACTGCTGAATACTGTAAAAATATAGCTTTTAAATACCTATGAGGTTGTACCAAATCTTAATCAAACGACACGTACTATTCCGGTGTTACTAAAGAAGTGATATTTTTTTGTAAAACTTTAACACCCTGTACCTAAAACAAACGCCTGCATACATATATATATATATATATATATATATATATATATATATATATATATATATATATATAAACTTCTCTTTTTTGTCTTACAAATAATTTCCCATTAAACGTTGGCGCAGGTTTTTTTGTAGCGTTATTTTGAAATCATACCAGTTAATCCCTGTATCACATTCAATTTTACTGCAAGGTATTAAGTCAATTGAATAAGATTTTATACACTGATTCTTTAGACATTTTATTTCGGCGCCATTTTGTTTCTCCGTCTTGAATTCGTAACATAATTTTACCAGTTTACCTCTATATTACTTAATGGATGCCCAAAATTTAAAATTAATCTAATAAGTAGTTTTTCAGATTAATTTTGTTAAATAATCTATTAGGCCGCCATTTTGTTTTGTAATCATGGATTCATACCAAAATATTACAGGTTGATTCCTTGATTTTTGTGCAAATTTTAGATAAATGGGATAATTTGTTTGGGACTTTTAACCGCAAACTGACAGACAGACAGACAGATCTGAGAAAACATATTTTTTGGAATCTAGCGACGCTAAAACGTAAAGATGTGTAAAACCTGAGTAGATGGTTTTTCACGATTACAAACATTTTATTTGGCCGATTACAAACATTTTTATTTTTTTATCTTGAATTCCTGCTACAATTTTACCAGTTCATTTCTATACTGCAATCAATTCTTGCACACAATCTGATATCAATCTATTAAGTAGTTTTTTCAGGCTGATTTTTTAAATATTTTGCTAAACCGTCGTTTTGTTTGGCCATCTTGAATTTGTACCAACATTTTAAAAGTTAATTACTACCTAATATTTAATTTTGTGCAAAAATTGAGGTACATTTTTTAGTATAAGAGTAGTTTTTTAGTAATTTCCATATGCTTTTAATTTGTAACCAACATTTCATGTCAATCTGGTAAGTAGTTTTTTAGCTATGCCGCGAACAGACAGACATATAGTGAGGACACATATTTTTTGCCATCTAGGGACTCCGAAGCCAGGGAAGTAAATTCAATAAGTAGTTTTTACACTGACACACACCGACATTTTGTTTATCCCTATATAACATTTAATGTTTCTGCAAAATTGAAAGTCAATTGAATAAGATTTTTTTAAAATTTATTTAGCCGCCATTTTGACTCGCCATCTTGGATTCGCTCCAAAATTTTACCGTTGATCTCTACATAATACTTAATTTTTGTGCAAAATTGTGTAATAATTTTTTAACTATTCACTAGGCTGCCATTTTGCTTTTCCATATTGGATTTTTACCAAAATGATACCAGGTCATCCCCATTTATTTTTGACCAAAATTTAAAGTCATTCAGTTTTTTAACAGACAGACCGATGGAATTGAGGAAACATGTTTTTCGGTACCCTGAAACGTAAAGTTCTGAAAAAATCTCGTAGGGGGATTTTTTCACGAATACAATACTTCTTTTTTACTAGGGAAACAAAAATGGATTCAAGAGTGCTGTTTCATCCCTTTAAGGCTACCCTGTCTGGTGTGTAATAAAAGAATGTATGACGTATTTAGCCGTTTTTTGAAATATTTTATAATATAATCAAAAAAAATCTCCCCAACTATTTCTGTTTTCAATTTAAACGGTTTGCGCCTCAAAATATGAATTTTATAAGTTTTTATTTTATGCCGCTTAAAAATATAGATCTACGCCTATGATACCAAAAATCTAAACCCGGCGACGCTCGACTATTTTCAGGGCAAATTTGAAACGATTTTCCTGGGAACTATCCTACTTGGCATCTGCAACTTACGCAGTTTACCTAGAAATCCTGTCTACCGGATGATCCGTTCGAAACTTGCCTAACTGATGCAGACCTGTTCCGAGTACAGGCAAAATGTACTCGTGTACAGCTTACAAGCACTTGGCTCAAAATGTACTCGAGTACAGAGTACATTTACAAGTATTCAATACCCAAGTACTCAAATTACCAAGTATATTTCTAAATACATTTTGTAGGAATTTTAAATAAAATAAAATATTTTTACTAAAAAATAAATATCTTTTATTGACATAAAATTTATTAAAACTTGTTAGGCATTATACAGGGTGATTCTTAACCTATTCGCATACCTATACGTGGGGTGGGCCAGTGGGAAATAATAGCTAAAACCAAAGAGAAATATAACGACTAATAAAATAACAAAACAATTTTTAGTTACGAAAATTATTTTGGTATTTCAGATAAACTCGAATTGATTACAACTCATAACAAAGTATATAGTGTTAGAAATAGCATTGTCCTAACTCGTTAACTTCTATAAACTAAATTAACTTCTAAAAACTTAACAACATAATAATTACACGATAATAACAAATCGTCCTAACTTGTTAACTTAGTTGTTTTTATAAACCTAAACTTTGTAAACCATTTACCATTTTATATGCAAAAAAATGCAGCAAATAATTTTTTTAATACCAAGGTCTGGCATCTGACAGTTCTGGCACTGCGGCACTATGAAAATAAATGAAAAACAACAAAAGAAAACAAACATTTTATAAGCCTATTTTACTAGATTTAAAAATTTTTTTCAAAATTTTCATCTGATAGTGCGTGACGTCGTGGTTCATTAACCATCATCGCAAAGCGGAAAAGCCGTTCTATTGAAACAGAAGAACGTAGGCAAGTATTATAACGTATAAAAAGTTTATATAATCGTCAAGCATAGAAATATTTGTTCTCCTGACTTCAATATATTGTAAGAACTCTAGTTCTATTCTTTCGCGTTTTTTATTCTTCACCTTTGTCATTTGTGTACTAGGGCCTTGCATCTGAACTTGTAAAGCCAGATCATCATTGACAAAAATCATAAAATCCGCCGTATTCTTTATCAAGGTCCTCCTTGTCATCACTATCAGTATTTTCACAAATCGGCGTTAACGACTCTGCCTCGGAAATTCCCATCTGCTTTAGCGAATCCAATGATTCCAATGTAATATGGCTACCACTGCTAACAGTTTTTAGTGCATTATATTAGCAAAATATAAATTTAGAGAAACTAGCTGCAGCAATAATGGCTTCTTTCCATTCTAATTGAAATATTGATGCAAATCTTTTATGAGGCACATAAATGCCTGCATTTAAAATTAAATTTGCACTAAAATACAGAGGTCCCTGAAAATTTGCTTTCATCTTTATCCATTTATTGGATAGGGAGATTATCAAAGTTGGAAGGAGAAATTTGCAATATCTCCGTTTCTAATTAACGGATTTTAATTTTTCAAAAACATTTTATTCGTTTTTTTCTCAATAATAAAATGTAGTTACAGCGGTTTCTGTTCTTTCTCAGTTTATTAATTCTAGAGGTTAGAATAATTAAATCGTTAATAACAATTCTCCTGATGATTTTTCGAAAATGCAAGATTCAGATTCTGATTCAGCGTGAAAAAATACATACAAGTGATTTACTTCATTGTGGGGACCTCCATTGGCCACGGACACCCCTGTGGCTGTGGACTAGAAACACCCTGACCCTTTATGCATGTAAGACTTTTCTTCGTATCTACATTATACATATTTTAATATTCGAGAACTTTTTGTAACACCCAGTATAATTAACAATCCTGTATATTATTAGAATCACTCTACACAATTACAAATACAAATACAAATAATCCTGTATAGTATCGAAATGTATCCTAAAATCCCAAAATAAACATAATACATACCAACGAATATTTGCATGAAAAACAGCTATATCATATTATTTCCTATATCCTATACCTATATAATTTTGTTTTGTAAATTATAAATACATGCTTTGTGAAGCAATTTACTTACCTTTTGAAAATTACTATAATATAGGGCTGATAATAGTGCTTAGAATTTTCAAATTTACGGTCACAGTGCACAGAAAAGTTCAAGATTTTCGTTCGTAAATCACAACGATCAACTGCAAGCTGAACAAAAAATGTCAGAAAATTGGTCGTGTCATAACATAATGTCAGGTCTGAACTTGTCTGAAAATATATTTGTGGCCAAATAAATATGTATTTAGAGTCCCATAATTTTACTCAGTATCTGCAGATATATCGAATACAATGAAAATACCTAGGTATAACAATATATTCGATTTTATTTACTCAGTACAATAAGTACTGGGTATTTTTTATATTCTAAAGCAGTTCGAGTACAAGTACATGAATCAAAAAGTATTTTTGCCTGAGTACTGCACAGCTCTGGACTGTTTGTTAATTGTTATCTGTTGTTTATAGCTTATTATATTATCATTTATAATTTTCCCATATATTTGTTGTGAATATTGCCGATTTACATTTTTTTGCGATTGTCTGTTAGAAATAAATGTTTTTGAATTTGAATTTGATTTAAAATCGACACATTTAAAAGGTGTAAATTTAGTTTAAAAATAAAAT
Source organism: Kuschelorhynchus macadamiae (assembly GCA_030620095.1). Taxonomy (NCBI): domain Eukaryota; kingdom Metazoa; phylum Arthropoda; class Insecta; order Coleoptera; family Curculionidae; genus Kuschelorhynchus; species Kuschelorhynchus macadamiae. The sequence continues at coordinate 1,054,859 of JAUTXW010005245.1, forward strand.
TATTAAAAAAGGGTTTCTTTAAACAACCAACAACATAAAGGATGTTGCACGAGGAAGCAACAAACTGATCCCACATACCCTTACCTGCACACCCTCTCCCTCGTTTCCGCCGCTGCTCCTCCTCGAGGCGATCAGCTTCTTTTCGGCGAAGGCCAGCCATCTGGGGCCCAACGCCACAGGATTCGGTTGTATGCCCGGGCTCAGGTAGCACGAAGTCAGTGACAGCTTGTCCTCCAGCGTAAAGGCGTCGAAGATGGCGATTTTCTCCGAAAACGTTATGACCACGGAGCGCCGGTTGGCCGCCACATCCAGGATCTGACTTTTGAACTTTATCTGTTTAACCTTTTCAAAAAAGAAGAGCTCTTTTACTAACAACGCATCAAAACATACAGAGTGCAAAGAAAATGACCATAAATACATTGACGGACAAATGAAACGATTCAAGTAAAATTTAACTTATTTTGTTTATTTAATTAAATTTTATATTCCTGTGGGACAGAAGCTCATTATGGTTTTTTGGTAAGGCGGCAATCTTGCAATTACGCTATATGTTCTTTTAACAATAGTATAATTGAGTTTGAGCTTTTCATAAAACAAATATAAAATAAAACAATTATCATGTTAATCACATATAGTAAATAAGCACAGACAATTATTTATAAATAACAAGGAACAATACATTAAATATTAAAAATTAAATTGCCTTAGCACCCTAGAAAGACTGGCGCTAAGAAACAAAGATATGTAGGTAAGGGTGGTTATTAGCCAGTCTGAACATCTTGTCAAATAACAATTCTGACCATAATTACTGAAGGTTATAGATCGGCGCATAGAGAGCATAACTGCAAGGTTGCCGCCTTACCAAAAAATCGTAAATTTTAATAAAACTCCAACGCCCTTGACGAGTGGATCCGTTGTTATATAAGACTTTTTTTTTGCTCTAAATTACATGAAATTTTATAGGTATCCTTTATCTACACTTACCTGCTCGCTAGTTTTTAAGGAATAAAAATTTAGGGATCCGGCAGAGGATCCGTGACCAGCCACGTCAACCAAGGCTATTAAAGGCCTCTTAGATTCAAAATGGTCTCTCTTATTTAGCTGTCCCACTTCGTAGGGCGCGGGTAAGATCCTGAGGACCTTCACCAAGCCGTGACGCCATGAAAAAAGTTCGATGGCTTCCCCATTAGCCGGCACTGCCCAGACCTTTAACAATGTTCCATATTAATTAAAACTCCAGCTACTCTGGTAAATAGGCCGTTTTATTGGAACTTTCCACATAATGAAATTTTCCTTTTATCAAGAAAACAGAAATATATTACAATCTATATATTTAAACCAGAAGGCGATTTTCCAGATTTTTAATATTATTACAGTATTATTATTAGGAGCTGATTTGTCTCTATCTAGTTAGATAGAGGTGAAATATGCCCTAATATAAATGCTATTATATGTATCTATATATTTCAAATTTAGAGCAAGTTTTTCTACACTTTCCAAGCTCCAAGCAAAGCTCAGATTTGTCCGATTTGAATATTTTTTTAATAAAGCTTTCTATCCACAAACGTGTTATCAAAATTTTAATTTTTGTACCATTTTGACTAATTCTTATAAGTATAATTTTACCCAACTGTATCTAACTTTTATTTAGGTGATCCTATATCTATATCTAATAGTTTTTGCGATAATTAATTTTTACTAATTGTGTCAATGAAAATGTATTAAAACATATTGATATAATTTTAATACAGTTAGCCACGTTTTTTTTTAAGAAATAGTCCTCAAAGCAATATCGTTGTTCTTCCAATTAATCTGCCAGTAGTAAAAATTATTGTTGTAAACATTGGATAAAATAACTAAGCTTCAAATGTAAACAATAATTTGATATTTATATAAAGTAAATTTTAAAAAAGTTCGTTTTAATTATAGCCAACAACAAATAGTTTAAGAACAAACTTAATTCATGCTACACATTTAATTATACCAGAAAACAAAAATACACAAAAAACATAATTGTACAATGAATTGTAATTATATATATCTATTAAAACGACTGTAATCAACATATTATAGTGATAATAAGGAGGTAATATTTTCATGCAGTAACAAGTAAAATATAATGAAACAACTTAGATTACAAAAAAAAGTAAATCCCTTATTATACAAAACACTATTTAATTAAATGTTCAATTCACTGCTTAAATTTCCACACTAATATTTGTAAAACAATTTCCAATCCTTAACTTCATCTCTTCCTTTGTTGTGTTCTTCTTTGACATACCCCCAAATGCTAAAGTCCATTTCTGTAAGATCTGGCGATCAAGCCGGCCACTAAACAGGTCTACCTCTTCCAGTCAAACGATCTGGGTATGTTTGATTTAAAAATGTTCTGATAGGCCGTGTAGAATGGTCTGGGGCACCATCATTAAGAAACCACATTTCATTAAGTATTTGAGCTAATAACCCAGGTAAAAGATTTTGTAAAAAATCTAAGTAAACGTCACCTGTTACCTTTTGCTCAAAAAGATATGACCCAACTACGTGGTTACCTAAAATATGGCCCCAAACATTTACCTGTCATCTAATTTGGGAAATATATCTTACCAAATGTGGATTTTCTGTTGCATAGTAATGAAAATTGTGTCTATTAACACTCCCATTTTTATGGAACGTAGCCTTGTAACGGTGTACTGTCGTGCGTTACGGTCACATTTATCATGATAATACATTTATATTTTTTTTAGTAAACATATTTAGTATTTGATAATTTAAATATTTTATTTCTTACAGACCTATATTGCGCGTATTAAATTTTCTAGATTCAATTAAGCTTGCGGTTGTACGTAAATAGACTAATTAAAATTATTGTGTATATTTAAGTTATTATATTACTATATTTCAGTATTTATTTGACGCTAAGGAATTCTTCCATTTCAGTGATATTATTTATTTAGTATTTTTTTGGATACCTACGAATCTCCCTCGTATTTGTATAAATTTGGCAGCCAATAGGCGACACGTTGTCCACCGCGTGGTGTAGACTAGATGTTGGCTTTCCTTGTTCCTCTTAATGCAGATTTAAATATGCGTTCTTGTTGCACACTCAAGTAACGCTTACTTCGTTGGCGAATAAATGCATGCATGTCGTTGATCCTAATAAATACAAGGGGATTTGATATTTAATATTATTATCATTCAATTGGGAAGATAACATAAAGATTAAAACTTATTTTTCCTAGTTATTTTTCTCTAAATTTTGGTCTGTTGAATTATAATATTTATATAGCTTATAACTAATTGAGTTAATTAATTGTTCTAGTATATATTTAAGCAATACTTTTCTTTTCAATTAAAATCATTTAAGACATACGTTTACTTTGGGGTTTTTATTTGCGCCGTCACACAGTGTTCGGATTCCTGTATTTACGAGCTCATTTGGGCGAAAACTTAACTTCTCAGATTATCACGAAAACATGTTATCAGTAAAGCTAGATAGTTATTTGACTTAAGTCAGGACCTCTCGAGGTATTCCTGGTTGCGTAATCGCCTAGCGACAGCATCAAGTAGGCGAAACGGAAAAGATGCGATTGTTACAATCTGTCACCGTCATAGTTTGTTCATTTTGACGTTAATATTATACATCTTTAAGTGATTGTTTCGACAAAATCGTTGTTTTATCCTATATCCTGGGTCATTCAAGTAAGTTATAAATATTCTTTTGTGAAAATAGAATGCATTCATAATTTAAAAAATATCAATTTTATAAATCACGACAAAAAAATCGTTTATTTTTTAAAGTTTTTATTTTGACAGAGTAGGAAAAATAAGTCCCATTTATACCGTCTTGGTTTATTTTTTTATTTGTTTGATATCCATAATCCTTTGAAATTACACTAGTCACTAAGTGCGCATAGGTGCGCGGGCGTTATTATCGGTGATTTTTTGTTAATAGGTATCCCAATGGCCGTAACACGATTGCAGCTATTTGAGCTTTTGCTGGACAACCAACTTATCGCTAAAGCAAATACAATAAATGTAAGAAAGAAATGGTTGACTACGTCACTTCAAGGCTTATAGATCGCCCAGAAGATGATGTTAGGGTTAAAATATCCGTATTTTCCATGCACCTTTTAGGCCGTTGGAAGGCATGCGGCCGAAAAAAAAATAACTTTTTGTCTTCAAACAAGGAATGGCTGCAAAAAGAGCTATTTCAAAGCCACCAACATGTTGAGGTCGAGACACCAGTTAGACCTGGTCCAAGTTTACGTCGAGACTTCGACATTGCGAGCGTAGCAACAAAGAAAAGGCGGACAAAATTGCTAGTTGCGGATCATTCTCCTGAAGAATTAATGTACGCAGCTCGCACTAGCTTTACGAAACAGGGCAAGAGAAATTTGGCAACTGCAATAAAACGAGCACCCACATCCAGCCCTCGATCCCTACGTGCGTTTAAACAAACAAAGGCGCCCAAAAAAATTATACGACCTTACACACCTGAGAAGCATTGGCATTAATTATTAGCGCGAATCTGTCTACTTATCAATATAAACAAATTAGGTTAGAGGCAAAACAAAGACATTGCGACATATATCCTTCGTATGATAGGGTATTAAATGCTAAAAAAGACTGCTATCACAAGGATATAAAAATCACCGAAACTATGAGCGAAGTAAAACTTCAAAGTTTACTTGATCACTCTGTCCAAAGACTAACAAAAGTTCAGGATGAAGTGATGACCCGCATTAACGAGTCGGCAAGACTAGAACTAAAATCCAAATGGGGTTTTGACGGGAGTTCTAGTCACTCCACATATAAACAAACATTTCAAGAAGACACAGACGCATCAGATTCAGACATGCTTTTGACATCCATTGTGCCTTTACAATTGACAGCTAACTTCAACGGCTATGTGGACATCATTTGGCAAAACCCTCGCCCTTCCTCCACCCGTTTCTGTATCCCTATTCGCTTTCAATATATCAAGGAAAGTCATGAAATTATTAGGAAAGAAAGTGCATATATTCAACATCAAATTTCAGAACTTAAACCGATAAGCATAAATATCAGGGGACAGTTCTTCAATGTTCACCATGTTTTGATGCAGACAATGCTTGATGGGAAAGTGGCCAATGCCCTGGCCGATAATAAGTCATCGCAATCCTGCTACATATGCCTAGCTACCCCTAATCTGATGAATGACATCAATGCTGTGCTCAGAAGGCCTTGTAAGACAGATGCGTTTTCCTATGGTTTATCGACCTTGCATGCACACATTAGGTTGTTTGAATGTATCCTGCATATATCGTACCGTTTGGAGACCAAAACATGGCGAGTGCAAGCAAACGACAAGGCTGCAGTTGAAGAAAAAAAGCGTACCGTTATCAAACAGTTTCGAAAAAAAACTGGGCTGCTCGTCGATGTTGTCAAGCAAGGAAGTGGTACTACAAATGACGGTAATACCGCGAGGCGGTTTTTTAAAGAACCAAAAGTAGCGGCCGAAATCACGGGAGTAGACGAGAATCTAATTGTTAAATTCTCTATAATACTTCAAGCATTAACTTGTGGATATAAATTACGAACTGAGTCCTTCCGAAAATATACTCATGATACGGCCAGACTCTTTGTCGATTTGTACCCCTGGTATAAGATGCCTTCAAGTGTCCATAAACTACTTATTCACGGAGCTGACGTTATGGACACACTTTTGCTTCCAATTGGCCAGTTAAGTGAGGAAGCTTTGGAAGCAAGGCACAAAGAATGTCGACGGTATCGGGAACGTAACACGCGGAAAATTGCACGCAAAGAAAATGTCGAGGACCTTCTTCACGCTCTTTTGATATCCTCTGATTTGTTAATTTCAAGTATTAGGCCTCTACCAAGGCGAAAAACAAATCGTCTACCAACAGAGGTTCTTAGCCTTATCGATCCTCCAGAATTGCCTCAGAGCAGCATCATAGAACATGAATCGTCGATGAGCGACTTTAGTGATTAGACAGTGCCTTTTTAGTTTGTAATTTTTTGTAATTTTTACTGCATTTATGAGAATCAGTATTATTTAGGTTAAAAGTAAAAATAAAATTAGGTTTTGAGCCAATTTTGATAGTGCCTGGAATGTATAATTTAATTTAAAACTATTAATTAATAACTATTTAAAGCAAAATACAAGGTCTATCAAATAAATTATAGTTAGTTACTGTTACCTCTGTTTAAATCATTACTTTTCAAAATTTAATCTATTAATGTAATTGAATTGATTTAGAAAAATACTTCAATATTTTTTATGATTTTTGTAAATTTTTTTCTTAAAACTAAAACCCTTTGAACTGTTTTTTTTTTATTTAAGCTACTGAATATTCCTTGAATTATTTCACAATCAATAAAAATCTCAAAAAATGTTTTTTATTGCCCCAAATAAAACACTGTAAAATTACTGTAATTTGTTTACGACCCGCGACCCTGTATTTACAAATTAAGTTAGCCAATTCAAAATCCAGTTTCAAGCACTTATAAACTATAAAATATGCTCTTTATTTATATAAAATAGCATCTAAATATCATTTAAATTTTTGGAAATGTTTAACCATAACAATGTCCAAAAAATTTCTCGTATGCGTTTCAAATGTCCAGCAGTTTATTTTTAAATCCACTTTAATTTGTAAAATTTGGTTCATATCGTCTAAATAACTCCAATTTTTTAAATTAGAGTCATAATTGGGATATTTTTAATAAAAAAATTCTAATAAGCTCGTAATATCGTCATTCCGAACACTGTGCGTCAGCCCAGCAAACCCGCGTTGAGATTTGGCTATCCTATGTTAAAAAAGGGAACATTTTTTTTGAATTCTTGTTTCTCTGCTAAACGTATTAGTTTTACGTTTAGCAAGCCATTTTATCTTCAGAACTTTGTGCAAGTCGGAAGCCATTTTCACGGGTCAAACTTTAAATTTCGAGATCACGCCATGCCATGCTGACGCCTATTTTTTTCTATTCCTTTCAGCTCTACACCGACTTACCTTTTTTTTCCTACTAACTAGTTTTTTTTTAAAACTATTAAAATTGAAATCTAAAATTTCATTTCATAATTTTGTCTTTATCCATTTTGAAATCAGTTCTTGGATTTCTGGATAAGTTTTTATAGCTAGACGCCTAACTAGCCCCCTTTAAAACTATCCACTAGTTGCTAGATAATTTTTTGTTGTCTGTCACAACTCTTTATTTAGGCTTGCCTAAATTAAATATTGGATGGAATTCCGATCCCAATTGCATCATAAATTCAATTTTGGTTCCGAGGAAATAAGGTCATCCCGGATATAATTCGTCATAAATCCTGTTCGAGAACCATTGAGGGAGAGGAGTAGGTAGGCGTTAAAACAACTAATGCAGCCTTGGGCCGTCCACAAGAGTCGTGAGTTCTCCACCACGTGGCGCCAGCTATTAAGAGTTTTGAGAAAATTTCAATTTTTTTTTATTTTCTAAAATGTTTTATTAGTTTATTTCATCCGAAAATTTGAGTAATTAATTATCTTAACAGTGTTTAAATTATTGGCCAATTAGGGTACATATAATTTAATATTAGTGACCGTAAGTTTACAAATTATTCCACAAGAATTTTCCTTTTAATTATTGCTATTTTTTTTTTTAATTATTAAATAATTCACCTGCTATGTTGATTTTGAACATTTTTCTTAGTGTAATTAAATTATTTATAATAAATTTGGTAACTTGCTGGTTAAATAGTTTTTTTTATTTGGTTAAAGTACAGACAATAATTTCATAATAAGCATTTTCTGCAAGGTCCTACTTATAACACAGCGGCACATTTCTTACTCTTTTTTATTGCGGATGGCGCCCTTTTAAAATCTTACTTAAGCTCCGTGTTATAAGACGTGTCTTATGAAAAGGATACTGTATACATTCAATTATCGAAAAGGACAGAATAAATAATTAAATTAGTTAAAACAACCCCGCCTGTCATCTCATGCCAGAGCCGGCAAAAGGTGTTGTCGTGCCTAGGCCTTATTAAGAGGTTTGCCTAGTAATATTATGTTCGTTATAACACTCATACGCTACAGCCTCATCTCCAAATAACCCCAAATGAGGAAAATTGCTTTCTTCTCTTATTTTGTTTTGAGCCCACAGACAAAAATCCAGTCCTCTCTGACCGTCTTCGAAAAACAGTTCTTGGAGTAATTGAATATGGTATGGGTGCATTTTATTAGCTTTAAGTATTCGCTGAACCGTTCTTCGTTCAACATCAACCTGCAGAGATATGGTTTGTTGACCAACATGCGGATTTTCGGTGACTGCTAAAAGTACATTAAATTGATTTTCTTCAGTTTGAGAGTGTTTTTCCCGATTATTTTACCAGATCTTCGGAAACGCCCCAGAAGCTTTTCGAATGCTCTTCTTTCAGGTTGGCTCGGGATACCGTTGCTATTACAATATTTTCGCTAACAGCGTATTCTTTTCAACTAGTGAATACAATACAATACAATACAAAAACCAATCTCCTTTTGATAAAAATTCATTATTTAAATTTGGAACTAAACTATATTATACAATGTTTACAACAGTAATTTTTGCCGCTGACAGATAAATCGAAAGAACCTTTTTAAACAATATTATGACGTATAATTTCTTTTCTTTAATAAACATGACTAACTAGATAAAAATTACATAAATATGTTTTAATGCATTTAGATAAAATTAATAAAAATTAATAATCGCAAAAACTATTAGAGATAGGTTCAAGATCTCCATAATAAAAGTGAAAGAGGACTAATAATGAAACCAGACAGGATAGTTATATACAGTGTGCCGTTTAGTTAGACTTTTATCTTCTTTGGTATAATTTTTCATTATTGAAATCGTTGTAAGTTAGAAGTTATAGCAGGTTATGGAGAACCATGATTTTTTTAAATTTAGATATTTTTTTAATAATTTAGCAACGTCGAAATAAATACAAAACCAAATATGGTGTTATATGGAGAATATCTTGGGAAATCCAAATATTTTAAAATATATAGGGTGTCCCGTTTAAAAAAAGCTGATTCTTAGGAGCCTCACTTTTGTGAAATACCCTGTATAATTGGAATCATTTTTAAATAGACTTCTTGTTATACAACTTTCATAAAAAAAATTCCAAAATTATAAAAAACGAGATATGGCACTTTTTCACACTTTTATATATATATATATATATATATATATATATATATATATATATATATATATATACATACAGTGAACTCCTTTAACGGACACCTCCGAACACTGGACACCTCTGCTGAACGCACAACCGCGCGCCTCCCTATTGTTCGTAGCACTAGTTTATCAGTAGGCTGGCTATAGGTAAATTGCGGTGAATTGCATAATAAATAGATCATGTTATTTTTATAAAATGTAGTCTTCATTAATAGAATATCTTAGTGTTGATGTTACTCTGGGGCGATCAATATGTCTTTAAACAAAAGAAAGTTTTTGATTTTTTTTGAAAATCTCAAATTAGTGATATTTTGAGATACGAGAAGCGCTTCGCCGAGACTGGGAACATGAAAGAGAACAAGAAATGTGCTAAAACTGACGTAGCTGCCATAGACCAAATTGTCTACGACTGTTTTGTAAAGTCCGCTCCAAAATCATTCCAATATCCGGTACAATAATAAAGGAAAAATCACAAGAAATTGCGAAGAATCTAGAAGTTGATGGTTTTAAAGGATCAAATGGATGGTTGGAGAAATTCTGTCAACGTCATAATATCTTTCTTAAATCCATCTGTGGCGAAGCAGTGGCTGTAGACTTGATTCAGGTAACTGACTGGCAGACGAAATTATGTGCTATTATCAAAAACTACGCACCAAGAGACATTTACAACGCCGATGAAACGGGACTCTTTTTCCGCGCCTTGCCAAATAAAACGTTTTCTTTAAAAGGCGAAACATGTGCTGGGGGGAAAGCGTCCAAGGAGAGACTCACTATTTTACTTTATTCCGCTATGAATGGAGAAAAAGAAAATGCACTGGTGATTGGAAAAAGTAAAAAACCCTATTATTTTAAAGGATCAAGCCTGGAAAAATTGCCACTTGAATGGTACTATAACAAGGAAGCATGGATGACAAGGGATATAATGTCGGATTGGTAGATGAAAGTTGACCGAAACATAAAAAGGCAAAACCGAAATGTACTTTTATCTTTGGATAATGCTGCATCTCACCCAAAACCGGAGTTAAAACATTTTAAAATAATTTTTTACCGCCAAATACGACATCACATTGCCAGCCATTGGACCAGTGCGTGATTCAAAATTGTAAAAATCACTACAGAAAGTTTTTAATCAAGTGACTTTTGTCATCCATGGAGTATTTTGAATCTACCGAAGAATTGGAAAAATCCATAAATGTTGTAACTGCCTTGATTTGGATTGTTGCTGCACGGAAAAAAGTCGAATCCAAAACCATCAATAACTACTTCCGCAAAGCTGGATTCGACGAAATTGTTGAGAAAACGTTGACTACGATAGTGAAGATGATGTGCCATTATCGGAATTATGGAGAAAGATCAATGTATTTTCTTCCGACTTAACTTCATATTCAGAAGTTGATGAAAGTTTATTCACGGAAAATCCTAGCATAAGTGTAAGTGAGTGTATCAGTGAATTTCAAAATAGTGATGATGAAGAAATTATTTCTTCCAATATTAAGAACATTGAGGAAGCATATAAAATGTTAAGGGATATTGAAAACTCTTGTATGTTATCTGGAGATTCTATTTTAGGGGAAAAAATCTCAGAATATACATATATACATAACGGTTTTGCAGAACCTTGAAAAAGAAAATATAACACTCCCAACGTTAACAATTTAAAATCGGGTCCAATTTTCAGCCCGATCTATTAGAGGTACCATATTTAATAATAACTGCATAAATAACAACCATTGAAAATATACACTGCTGGACACATCAAGTGCACCAACGAAATTTTTGGTTCAATTTTACAGTGACGTATCCCAGAAACTAAAGAAGATATCGCGTTGCGCTTTTCAACTTCTTATGGGCAATTTCTTGTAGAATAGACCGAATGTGTTGCGGTTTTAGCGATATCATACATTTTATTTTACAGGGTGGTTTTAAAAAACAATGAATTTGCAAAATTTCATCTAAGAGACGATCTTGGAAAAAGTGTAGAAAACTTTTTTATATCTTATAGGATGGTTTGGAAAGGTATTTAAAAAAACAATTTCATCGGTTTTTTGATATCTCCTCCATTTTTAGAAATATGATTTTTTTGATTGAAGAGTCAGTCATTTTACGTTTCACCCGGTAACTTTTTAATGTTAGATTATTCTAATGATATTGTCCTGGTGATTATATAGGACGAATGCTTTTACGGCATTCAAATAAAAAAGTTTATACAGGGTAACGAAATAGATGAGAAAATTTAATTAAAAAAATACTTGTTAAATGGAAAAATATGAATTTAACTAATTTGAAAGGGTCAAGGTCTTGACAAACAAGTGAGTTACGCTAATAATAGGTTTGGCTTGTATCCTGAAAAAATACCATTAAGCAAAGCGTGAACAACTTTTTAATAATTTGAATATTTCCTTAAAAGCTTTTCATACTTTATTTCGAGTGTGATGACATCTCATGTCTCAAGATTTTAAGAAAATATTTAAATTGTGAAAAGTGTTTTGTTTATATATTTAACTGCATACACTCAATGTTATTTTTTTACTTTTAAGTTCAATAATAAAAGCTTCGGTTTGTTTGGTTTATTTTAATAGGTATTGATACAGCATTTCGTCGGTAATAAAACATAGATAAATGTTGTTCCGGTTGTTATTATGCAATAATTATTCTGTGTCTTATGCCATTTTAAGCTTTAACAAGATAAACTGCCAAAACTGAAATAACACTGGAAAATAATTCAAAATACAAGAGGTCTAACCACACTACACCACAACTTATTACGTTCTGGACGCGCGTTTCGCTAACCAAGTTAGCATCATCAGCAGATGATATAAACTGGAGGACTTAACTGGAAAATAAGAAAAAGTATAATACGTCACAATGTATTTTTATCGATAATTAATTTATGATCATTTGAATATTTTTTATATTGCCGGATGTAATGTTAGTTAATGCAATAGATAGATTGCGAAAAATTCGGATTGGAAGTGCGAACCGTTTTATAGTAAACTAAGCCGCCTAGCATTTACAATTTTATAAAATGTTAAATCTGTTAATTTTCAGACGTCATTTTGTATAAACCTACTGGATTTAGTTATAAGAAATGTAACAAACATACAATGTATCTAGAATGTGAAGCACAATTCATGTTAAAATATACATGAATTTCCATAAAAAATAAAGTTGATGTTTGTTACCATGGAAACCGGTATTCTAGAAACTCGGTATTATTGTGTTTTATTTTAGCATATTATCCAAAAATATTAAGCCTCTAAATTTTCGAAAAATTATCAATAGCGTTTTTCTTTTTAATGACTTCTTATGGAAGCTGGACTTGCCTTACGTAGTGGATTTCCTGACTTACCCTGTAGAGTTACCACTTTGGGCCTTCGATAATAAATACTTGTCTGCTTATAAAATAGTTCACTAAAATATGTATATAGGGTTCGCGATGCTAGAAAGATGATTAAATTTGCGCTATGCCTTATGGTATTTTTTATGCGTCAGGATACAAGTCAAGCCTATTATTAGTGTAATTCCCTTGTTTGTCAAGTTTCTAAAAAAATGCCCAAACCCTCCCGAGAGCTTGACCCATAGAAGAAAGAAGTTATTTAAAAATTGAAAAAAGAAGGTGTTGAAATTAACAAGTATTTTTTTTAATTAAATTTTCTCAACTTTCTCATTACCCAGTATAAACTTTTTATTTGAAGATTGTAAAATCATTCGGCCAAAATAATCACCAGGACGATGTCATTAAAATAATGTAATATTAAAGAGTTAAAGTGCTAGACACGAAAAAAAACCGGGCGGAGTCAATCGGTTTAGGAAAGTCGGCCAAGAAATCTCTTTAAACCAGTGGTGTCCCGTCGTTCTTTAAATAATATGGCACTCCTTTTTGACTATACGCTCTCCAGATAATTAAAAAATGTAACTATGCTTAATGAACCTTTAAATATATTTGTTTGTTTTCTTTCGTCTACCGCACTTCTATATCTCTTTTGTGTTGCAACAACAGCGAACTTTCGAATTTTAAAATGATTTGATTTTGATTTTTCTTGATCGATTTACCTATAAATATATTTTTTCTTGAGTTCTGTCATTAACGTTTCCCGGGCTACTGCCTACGTCCACTATTATTGGACCACCCAGTATAGTGATACACGATTTACAAGTCCAGATTTTAAAAGGGCAGCCAGCATCAGATCCAGTGAACGAGATTTATCAAAATTTTAATTTACGCAGTTCGACTTTGGGCTACTCGGGTATGCCAAAAGTGGCCGTCTGTCTCCGTTTGTCTTATTACTTTATACAGGGGCCGTCATTGTGAAGTACTATACAGGGCGTTTCCTAATTGCGTGCTGATGTTAAAGGGGGTGTTTTTATGTCCTAAAGGTCTTAACTTTTGAGATACAAGATGGTTTTTTTTATCCCAATTCTGATGCTATTGTAGATAACTGCATGAAATTTGATACACGTCTTCTATGCATTAAGGCATACGGATTTACCCAGGTTAATTACATATGCAAGCCACTAGTAGAAATTTCAAAAATTGATTGTTAAAAAAAATGCCCTTTTATGTGTATCAAATTTCACACAGTTATTTATCTATAATAGCATCAGAATTAGGATTTTAAAAAAATGTTTTTTTAAAACCCTATATCTCCAAAGTTAAGACTTTTAGGTTCATATTAAACTTTTTTCTTAAAAAGATCCAAGAATCGCCCCCCTTTAACATTAGCACGCAATTAGGAAACGCCCTGTATAGTCCTTCATAATGACGCCCCCTGTACAAAGTAATATGACAGACGGAGACAAACGGTCACTTTTGGCATACCCGAATAGCCCGAAGTCGAACTGCATAAGTTAAAATTTTGATAGATCTTGTTCACTGGAATCAGTGCTGGCTCCCCTACTATAACTACATTGATGTGTTAATTTTGGAAGAATAGGAGTTCTGTAGTTTTTCAAATATTTATTGCAATATTAGATATTTTTTGACACCTGTTATTGAACAGAAAATTAATTATTTTGAATCAGTTTATTGACAGCTACTTTATGAACAGTTTTACAAAATATATGAAAAAAAAACTAAGCCATTTTTGAGGTTGACGGCTGTGATTCTAATGGTTCGATTCCTTCTAAATCGTTGTCTTCCTCTGAAAATGATGAGGTTTCGTCGTCACTACTTGAAGATCCCAGTGTGATAACTAAATCATCAATAACCGTTTCAATATTGCCATATACTTCCCAGTATTTCTCTTCAATAGAACGAACATGTTTAACATACGATTTCCAATTTTCAGCCGGTATTGAGTCAATTGCTTCTAATGTTAATTCGCTGGTGTTTCGCTCTCGAATATATTTTTTTACTCCTGCCCATGCAAGTTCAATAGGGTTGAGGTGGCGCATGTATGGAGGCAGCCTTAAAGGTGTATGACCGAGGTTACGTAAAAGACCGTCAATTTTATGCTTTTTTTTCTCTAGGCATATTACTTTATATAATTGATATTTTCTCCATGTTGGATCACATACAAGATTGTTCAATTTAAGCCACGATATCATATGAGCTTTTCAAAATACAAGAGTTCTAACCACACTACACCACAAACTTGTTACGTTCTAGACGCGCGTTTCGCTAACCAAGTTAGCATCATCAGCAGGTGATATAAACTATAACAGTTTATATCATCTGCTGATGATGCTAACTTGGTTAGCGAAACGCGCGTCTAGAACGTAACAAGTTTGTAGTGTAGTGTGGTTAGAACTCTTGTATTTTGATCTATCTTCCACCACAGGTTCCAGTGTTAGGACTTAATATGAGCTTTTGTAGAGTATTTAGTTGGCACTTTATCTTCTACGTGAGAATGATAAGACGCATTATCCACTACCACGACTGATTTGGGAGGAATGTTAGGTAGAAGCTTCTCGAGCAACCACTTTTCAAAATTATCTCTATTCATCTGTCCATGATAGTCTCCAGTTGTTAGTCCCGAGCGAAAAACTAAAGCAGCACCTGGAGCAAATGCGGCTTCTGAACCAGATCGGACAGAACTATAATAAAGCGACTACTAGAGCGGATTCCCTGAACAACACCTGTAACACTTTCACTTTGCCAGCATTTGTTCACTGTCATATCATTATCTACCCAGGTTTCGTCTAGACACAATATTGCGTCCTTTTTGCCTATATTGCCTTACAGTTGATAGATATTTCACCCGCCAGTGAAAAATATTTGGTCTCTCAATGAGCAATTTTCGTTTATTTTGGCACTTGCGCCAAACAAAGCCATTTGATCGTAAAAGCCGATTAAGGTTTTATACCCGTACGTAAAATCTGTTTTGTTCTTTACAGTACGAAGTAGAGGTTTGCAGGTCGGAACCTTCTTCAAGTTTATATAAAAATTCTCTATTGTTCGTCGAATTACTTGAAAATCACCATCGTCAATTTTATCTTTGTATGATAATCGGGGTCTTTTTTTACCAGGAGATTTTAAAGGTGAAGTAGAACATCAGCGATCATTATGTTCTCTTTGAATTTTTCTTACACTACTTTCCGAAACACCATTGTAAAATGCAGCGCGTTCTGTTCGATTTTGAATTGGAATAGTCAAACTATTATTTTCAGCTTTTCTAGTACAGGCCTCTATAACGCTCACAATAACTTCACGTGCACCGCTTCGAATTGTTTTTCCTCTTTTGCTCGCCATCGTTACTTCGAAATAATAGTTCAAATTCAACGCAACGCATTTATATAGAAATGAAAACGAATGCTCGAAATGTATAGGCGCCACTGGAAATAGCTAGAACCTTCTAGCGGCAAGTGCATGGAGACTCAAGGCACATCCGAATTACAAGTGGACGAGTGCGAAATTTACTAAATCCTCGATTAATTTTCCGTACCGCTTAGCTGGCGCACTTTATAGGTGAAGCGGCAAACTATTACAACAAATAAAATAACACAAAATTGATTTGGGTACACAAATTTTACTTTTCAGCTTGCTTAAGACTATGACCCTTTATTTTAAGGACCGCCCACTTTTCTTTCGTGTCCCGCACTATACAAAGCAAAAACGTAAAACGAGTGACCCTTTTTCATAAAAAAATCATATTTCTAACGATGGATGGGATATCGAAAAACTCATGAAATTGTTGTTTTTAAATACCCTCTTAAATTACCCATACACTTTTTCCAAGATCGTTCGTTTTTTAAAACCACCGTGTGTAATAAAATGTACGGTCGCCGACAATAAGTTAGAAGGCGTATGGCGATATCTTTTTTACTTTCTGAGATATGTCAGTTTAAAGTTGAAAATTTCCTTGGTGCACTAGATGTGTCCAGAAATGTAGAGAATAATGTTTTATGAAAATTTTCTAACATGTGCATTTTCATTTAAGCATTTTGTTAAATTTGTCCACGATAATAATTTAAATAAAGTTAACGACTTGAGGCCTTGATATCATCTGAAACTAACTTCCAACCTTTTTTTACAAAAACTTGCTTAGTAAAGTGGTGAATGATTGTAAATGTTTTTTTTATTGTTTTAAAATAGAAATCCTTAATGACTATCTAGAACTACGGAGACTAATGGAAAATGAGGTTATTGTGATTATTATATTTTCACGGGTTTACACTTTTTTGGCTAAAGAACAATGGTTTTTAACTTGAGGTTAATGCATGCAAAAATGAATAGATTTGGCCCTCACCTGAACTCCCGTCGTGTAACCCAGCACCAATATCAGACTAGACGGCAATGCCGCTTCACTTGTGGGCGAAAAATTGGACTCGTCGAAGTCCAAATTCTCAAACCTGACCCACTGGATCTGATCCTTTGAATCGAAGGTGTCTCCACCCGTTGTCGGCACCACTTCATTGATGAAACCTAGACGAAGCAGGATTAAAAAAATATTTTTATTATGCTTTGAAAACGATAATTGCAGTTCATAAATTAACAAGTTGATAAAGGGCAGAACTACTCATTTAAACAATGCCAAACAAGAAACTTCAAACTCCAATATCACAAAAGTATATTTTCGATACATAGACCCTTTAGCAACTTGTCTTCAATTTTGATAAGGTTAAAATACTTCATATACAGGTTAATAGGAAGGAGCCTAGTTCAAACATTTATAACATCTAAAAAAAAAACCTAGAGAATATATTAAAACTTAACTATTTCTAGAAAAATGGATGGTTAATGAACTTTGTTGTAATTTAAGCAAACTACTCATTATTTTAATTATTTTACCCAAAACTATTAGTTACATAATTAATAATCCAATAATAAAGGTTTTTGAAGTAAAAATTAAAAACATATACAGGTATTTAGTGACCCTTATTTCAAAACACAACCTGTCAAGCCCACCTGCCAATGAAGTGGTTTTTCTCCAACTACTGTAAATGTAGATAAGAACTTCCCATTAAACAAATAACTATTATATTTTTATTTTCTCATGTAAATACCTATTCATGTTTAAGTACATTACGGACACAGACATTTTGTGCTGCAGTGAGGTTCTTATGTGTTAAATGTATAGGTACAACAGTTAATATGACTAACAAACGATAGAACTTCTGTGTCAAAATTGACACAATCGAACAACAGGAATCGCAATTTAAGCGATATTTTTATTAAATTCTTATTTTTTGGGCCATAAGAAGATATGCAACCCCAAATTAATGTCAGGTCATTTTCATCGCTTTTTAATGCGATAAGAAATATTGATATTTTATTGGTAAAAGTAAATATTAGCCATCATGTAAAATTTATTAAGGTGTGCTACTTAGAGTAAGAATTAAAGTAGAGATCACAATATCACGTTAGGGGTATGCGCCAACATAGTTCCCCTATTTTTCACATTCTATCGACCAATGTTTACGATAAAACAAGAAGTGGGGATGGCCCATGTTCAAGCCGTAGCCATTTGTTGACGAATGCCAGTGGCGGCGCGAGTTTTCACTTCCCGCATAAGGAAATATCATTAATCGTGAAAAAATCATCGTTTCGGGTATTTCCAGATCTTCATGTTTAAAAAATCCACTTATTCGATTAACTTTAATTTTATTTAATTTTCCACCAAAATTACGTCTGATACAAAAAAATATTGGTATGAATTCAATATGAAGAAACAAAATTGAGACCTGCTAAAATATTTGATGAACGAAAATGAAGAAATAGGCCATGCTTCATTATCGTCGACAAAAGGAAGGATTCTTACCTATTCCTTAATGAGGCAAATAGGTATTTTTACAAATATCAAACAAATAATCGTTCCCTACTTCACTATTAAAATCAATAAATACGTTAAGTAAAAAGAAATTAGTTATTTACATATTATTAAACTTTAGTTTTTAGTTGTGTTTGCCTTATGTCACTGTTATTTTGTAATTGTGACATTTAGAAAAATTATTTGTTCAGTTCTTAAAAATGTCATCTTAAACCTGTAACTGTCAAGTTAGAACTTGTTTAAATTGAAACCTCTTTAGTGAATACTATTGTTAAAGTTTTAAACTATAATCAATGCTTTTAACGCGCTTTTATTGGCTTTCTACTCGTCTGATTGTATGTTTGTATGTCTGGTTCAAATCTTGTAATGGATTTGTCATCACTTCCAAGTGTACAAATTCGGCTGAAATATCAGAAGTATTTAAGAATGAAAGTTATGAAATTTTAGTCAATATTTGAGAATTAAAAATGGCGGCACCAAATGCACACTAATTTCAAAATATTTGCAGATTTGATTAAAATTCGGCGTTTAGGGATTGCACATCATGAATTTTTGACATTTTAAAAATCAAGATTGTAATAAAGATTTTGATTAAATAATCGTAAATATTTATGAGAGTAGGAATGCCTAGTGTGAATTTTAATATTTATAAAGATTTGATTAAAAATCGATATTAAGTGTGCAATTTATATATTTTTAGTAATAAATATTCAAAATGGGGATGTCGTCAATCAATCAATACCATAATTACTTTTTTCAGATATTTTTAAACATTTAATTAGACCACCATTTTGTTCCCCATTTTGAATTTGTCTCAACATTTTTACCAGTTCATCCCTATATAATATTTGATTTTTGAGCAAAATTTGAACATAATCGATGCAGTAGTTTTCTGCATTGACTTTTATAACATTTCATTAAGCCGCCATTTTGGATTTGGATGGATCAGTTGATGGTCATGTCACACCTAATTTTTCTGCAAAATTTGGATAAAATGGATAAGCAGTTTTTTAGTAATATTTCTTTAACATTTCAGTATTTTGTTCAGCCATATTGGATTTTTACCAAAATGTTACCACGTCATCATCATATGACCATTAATGTTTAACCAAAACCTGAAGTAAATAGGACAAGCAGTTCTTGAGCTTTGTCGCGGACAGACATACAGAGCGCTATGAGATAAGAATATAATAGTCAATTGTCATATTGTTTTTCCATGTTAATAGCTAAAATTTAAAAAATAAATTTTTTTTTAAATTTTCAATACCCTAAATCTTAAATTCTAACCAGTTTAGAACATGCTTACGAACACATTTTTATTTTTAATACCCAAAGAGTCACTATTTAAATTCCTTTACTTGACAACACTTATATAAAAAATTGGCCCAAGTCAAGTGAAAATTAAAAAAAAGCGCGAAATCATCCGAAACTTTATTATTTCCCCAGATTTCATCAAAATCTAGTGATTTTCGAAATCGCAGTACGTTTTGTTGAGCGTGAGTCGCCCTTTGACTATTCTAATATAGTATAGATATATTCTATAGTTATATTTTTATATTTAATTCTCTGATAGGAAAAACTACTGTAATCGTCAAAAAATCATCAGAGTCATTCTTGTATCATTTTGCTTCTGAGAATTCTCACATGACCCCCGACGAAATAAACGTTCTATTATACTGAACCGGATTGGTCAATACGTCATGTGACTCAAAATAAGTACATAAAGTATCTTCCATTAGACATGTCTGCTAGAAAAGGAAATCTTGCTGTTTACTTAGTGATTAAAAGAAAATTTCAAACTTAAACGGACATTTTTTACAAACTCACATTGTCGCACCATAGTTAAGTCAACTAAAGCTCCTAGTTTCGCAATGTCCAAGATAAAGTAAATAAAACTTTTTTATTAAATATTTAAAAAATCAATATTCTTCTAATGTCACCGCACCTTTCGAACGCTGCTTCTTGAAGTAAGCCAACATATAATCAGAAGATTTGAACCATATCAACAAATACACAATAATACAATAAAACACATGCAGTAGTGACGCTAAGAAGAGCTTGGTATCTAATAATATTTTTTTTTTACAAAATAATTTCTTTAATGTTAAAATTTATTGTAGTTCCACGACCCGCTATTGGTTTTTAAGCCACGCCGGTCACGAGACCATGTAACAATCTTTACTGTAGACTATTATACTTTTTAACTATAAGGATCCCTTGGCAATGAAAGTGGGATGGTCTAATAAAACAGTGTAATGGTCTAATACGTGGAGTTGTCGATCGGGTTTGCCATATTTAACTACTTGTTACTGGTGTAATCTGATCTGAGGCTTTGGGTATTTTAGTTTGTATTTTACTATTTTTCAATAAAAGTAATTTCTTTATACTGCTTAGAAACTAATACTGAAAACACATTACTATTCTTTGTATGAACATTTTATTGCATCATGTTTAAACATATTCACCGTAATATAAATTGGTATAAACATTGTTGTTCCTGGCTAGGCTTGGCATCGTCGTAAGATCGACCTTATTAATCTTGGCAGTGGCTAAATATGTAAATAATAAACTTATGTCACTAATTTTTAGGGCTTGATTTGATTTTGTTTAATAACTGTTGTATAAGGTAAGTGAGGCTATCGATGCCGTACTTCCTCAAGATAGCTACTATCCTGCTTTGCCAATTGAATATTCTTCCTCAGCAGTCGATAAACCACTTCAAAAGTTAATTGCGAGTTTAATTTTAAAAAAGCTAACTTCTGTGCTCTTTATGCAGATATATCTATGGTATACTGGTCCTTTTTGAATGCTTGTGTTCATGATGTAAATTTGATGGTGAAAGTATTTACAGAAAAAATACTAAACCTGTTTGAATTGCATGTTCCCACGAAAAGGCAGCCATTTAGGTTGAATCCGCCTTGATTTAACTCTAATATAATTTATAAAACAAAAAGAAAGGATAAGTTAAAAAATAAATTGAAGAAAACCGAAAATCCGCTATTTCGTTACCATTTTCTTGAAATTAGATCTGAGATTAAACGCGAATTAAGATTTTCACGTACTAATTATGTTTGCAACATAGAAGATAAGTCAAATTTAAGTCAAGAATTCCACAAACTTTAACGTATAATAACGAAGTAATACAAGATCTGCAAACGATTGCCGACAGTCTTGCGGACTTTTTCTTTCGGGCGTTTCAGGATGGTGGTGTGTCTTTGGTTTCGGATAGCTTGCTGACGGATAATCCAGGACTCTGTCAATATACTACCTGTATTTTAACCTCTATTACGGAACAAGACATTGAAATGACTGGTCGTAAGTTAAAGTCTAATATGACTATGGGTCCTGATCTTGTTCCTGCATTCGTAATTAAAGATTGTCTTTCCATATTTCTTAAACCACTAAGATATTTAACGCGTGTATGTAACTCCATGTGTTTGTTCGGTTTTAAGAAGGGCGAGCGCAGCGATGTGGATAACTATAGACCAGTGGCTCTTGTGTGCAATTTCAGCAAGCTATTCGAGACCGTGTTGCATAAATATATAGCTGCGCACAACTCGGAGATGATGTCTGATGAACAACATGGTTTTATGCCCGGTAAATCAACAGTTACTAACCTTGTGCATGCTATGTATCTCTGAGAAGCTTGACAAATAAAGTCAGGTAGATGTCATCTACACAGATTTTTCACAGGCTTGTTCATGGAATTTTACTAAAGAAATTCTTAGCATTTGGTATTTCAGATCCGTTGGTTTAATTAATAGAAGCCTATTTATCAAATAGGTATCAATATGTACAGTTCCGTGGATACAGGTCTGAGAGATTTGTACCGCAAGGGTCCGTGCTTGGACCACTTTTCTTTAATATGTTCAATAATGACATTGTCTCTAGATTCGAGGTCGAATGTTTGCTGTATACGGACGACCTTAAAATATTTTGTGAGATTCGCTCTCCTGACGATGCTGTTTAGAGTTGGTTGGTAGGTGGACTGAAAATAAACTTCCGTTAAATCCTGTGTAATGTCATGTCTTTTTCGAGAATATCAGAACCAATTGAACATAATTATGCCATAGATAATGTTGTGCTAGCAAGATCTACTGTGATTAAGGACCTTGGAGTAATTTTCGATTCAAAACTTACATAGGCACAGTGATAAATGCATAAAATATCCTTATTAAGAAACTACTATTCAAATATATGGACCATACATTTTAAACTAATATCAATTATAAGGATAAACTGATAATTTTTTACGTGAAGCTTATATGACGTAACAAAATGGCCGCCTAATGAAATGTTTAAAAATTCTGCTTATCCAATTGACATGAAATTTGTCATAAAAATCAAATGTTAAACAGTGAAATTCAATTTTCTAGAATAAAACTTTTTTTTTATGGAGGGTACCTTATTATTTATAGACCATATAAATAAAGTTATGAAAAATAAATGATAATAATAATAACGAATTTTACGGTTTTACCTATTTTTGTATCTAGAACTTACCTTGTAATAAAACTCCTATTTTATTACGAAAAGTGCAAATAATTTATACAATATTGCCAAATAAACGTATTATATACATTTGGAAACGGTACATTGTTTCCAAAAGTAAGGGAGTAGCAAGATATGTTAATTACAAGTAGCAGTAGAGTAAAGAAAACCTAATTATACAAGATACGGTTATAAAGTTGCTGCAAAAAAAGTTTTATTTTTTTAATGGGTTTCTCTTTGCTGAATATAAATTTACCAGGTTTGATACCTTTATCTTTAAAAACATCTGAAAATTTTAAGAAAAACCCTACCAAAAACCGTTTTAGGGAGAGACGCAGAATGCCCTAATTACATAATGGTGTCCATAGCAATGCATTGCCTTTTATGGCAATATTTATAATCAGCAAAAAAATTATTCATTTGGAAAACTTAAAATATATGGGATATTCCAATTTAAAAAATATCTGTTTTGCCGCGACTTTATGACGAATCCTATATAATTAGGTTTTCTTTACTCCAATTTTTAAAAATCCTAAAATCATTATAGTTAACATTTCTTGCTAGCTGTCTTACTTTTGGAAACAATTGCTCTTTCCAACATATACCAGCCACCCTGTATATATAAATTGCGTTATCTGTGGATGGCGAAATTCATTACAGGGTATGTTGGTGATATAAACCAATTTAACGATTTTTAAACATATATTTTTGCTTCATCTTGCGCATGCGCAAATAACAATAATTTAAGACACTAAATCTGTTTAATTTACAAACCTGACAATCATTAAAATCGAAACAGTTATACATCTTTTATCAACACAACTTTTTTGTCTAGATCTAACATACAAACATATATACAGGGTTATTCCACAAATTTAGACAGCGTCTACCACGTTTATTATAATAGATAGAAAAAAAAATATATAAAAGTTGTAGAGATTGTCCTAAACAACCAGGATTCGTTACCAAAAAAAAATGAACATTGGAGATTATAGAAAAGAGCATTGACTTTGTTATTTTAAATGAAACACCCTGTATAATATGTCCGTCAAATGGATCTCTTCTTGCTAATTGTAAATATACTAGATTTGAAACCTTTATATCTAAACATAGATCATGTGATTAAAATCATGATTGTAATCAAACGATTTTTAACAAAAAAAATCTTAATTTTTTATAGCTTTCTGACCACAAACCGTTCTTTTGATTGTTTAAATGTTCATTTAAGAAAATGGTATTTTCAAAATGGTTCAATAAAACGAAACGTAAATAAAGCATGTTTCTAATAAGCTCTTATATATATATATATATATATATATATATATATATATATATATATATATATATATATATATATATATATATATATATATATATATATATATATATATATATATATATATATATATATATATATATATATATATATATATATATATATATATATATATATATATATATATATATATATATATATATATATATATATATATATATATATATATATATATATATATATATATATATATATATATATATATATATATATATATATATATATATATATATATATACATATATATATATATATATATATATATATATATATACACATATATATATATATATATATATATATATATATATATATATATATATATATATATATATATATATATATATATATATATATATATATATATATATATACATATATATATATATATATATATATATATATATATATATATATATATATATATATATATATAGTATATATATATATAAAAGCTACAAAAAAGTTTAAAAAAATGCTGGGAAATCTTTACCAGCAATATATAAAGCAGCTTTTTTTCTTGATAGAGGATATTCATTTTTATTTCTGATAGGATTCAGTAAGTGTGCCAGAAAGCGAAAAGGTATCAGAGCTTGATTATATCTTGTTTTGAATGTAAATTTGTGCCCTCATTTTCGACATTAAATAAAAATAGCCATAAGTTTTTTCCACGTCGCAACTGTATTAGACATTAGATATCTTTTTCCTGAACCATATTCAGTGACACAGAAATTGGTTTAAAAAGTTTTTAAAAGAGCCATTTGTTTGATAATTTTAAAAAATAACTGAATCAATGCCATGACAAAATTTGCAACAGTTTTGGCCACTTTCCTCAACCCTGCCTGTAACTGTCAAAATATTTAACTTGAACAAAATGGATTTCACTTTTCTTAGTTTTTAACACTGAATAAATAAACTTACAGGAAAGAGCCTAGTCGGGACCTCGGCGAGACCGGGAAGGTCCCAAGATTCAAAGCGAGGGCCCGTCAAAATGCCAACAACTTGTTTCCGGTTTTCAGTGGCGTATCAACTTTGATTTTTACATTGAAATTTAGAAAATAATTTGAGAGCTGATACTTTTGAAAGAGAATTATAATTAAGGTATGGACTAAATTAAACAAGCCAAGTAGTGTAATAGTGTGATACATTATTTCAGGTGCCAATTGAACAAAAAATTGGTGAAACATTAAAATTCACATCTTTAACAGCTCACTTTAGATATTATTAAATTTTACTCTTACATAATAAACCTTTTGTACAAATACCCTTATATGTATTCAGGGGTTTAAGTTCAATTCAATTGACACTGGATTTGAAATAGAGACTTATCAAAGTTATAAAGAAATGTGGCAAATTTTGCCGCCTGTATAAAATAAATTAACCTAGCAAGAACGCATTCTGAGTGAAGAGCTCTCGTGACACGTGCACTACATATGGTATAACCGGGGGTATAACTTGCTAGGTATTTCTTACCTGCAACTAAGAATTTAACAGCGCATAACACCATAGGAGCGCCTACTTGGAAAAAATTGCAGCTCATTTGAAAGTTTATCATGCTTTGATAAGCTGTAAAATGCACGAAATTTTTTTTTGTTTGTTTTTTTCGACTGTCCTTTTGTATTCGTCAGCTTAGCCTGGATGTTTGTTGAAATTTTTCATAAATTCGATGAAAGGTTTTTTTGTCCGGAATGTGCATCCGGGGGTTAATTACACGTAATTCTCTTTGAGCCAATTTAGCACTCTTATTTGCTTTGATAAAAGTTTCCAAAATTAATCGTTTTTCTCTTTCCGAATAGGGCATTTTACAATAAAAAGAACGTATAATGTTGCTAAATGTGTAACTGTCACTGTCAGTTATAAACAAACATTTTGTTTGTTGGTATCGATCTACTTCACAGCCACCTAAGCTAAATTATAAGCTTTAGAATAAATCGCAGATATTTCGAAAACTATTGTATTTGGGTATAGGACATGTTATACAAAAAATATGCAGAATTTTCATAGGATTTAATTTAGCGTATAATATACAGGGTGTTCCATTTAAAAAAATATAACTTTAATGTGTGGGTGATTTCGGGGGGGGGGGGGGGGGGGGGGGGGGGGGGCAACACCCTGTATATATAAAAATGTATGCTGCAAATAGCTTATTGTTTTTTGGGAAACTTTTATATTTGACGTTTTTCTACTAAACGTCAAATAAAAAAGTTAGAGGGGGGGGACATTATAAATGATCACCCTGTACATATCGTTTACGTGTGTCTATATTCATAGGAACGCAAATTTAAAATCATATAATAACCATACATATGAAACTAGAAGTAGAACAAATAAAATTTTGACAATATCGAACGCAAACAGGAATGTTATTCATCGATTCATAAATTATATGGCTCCTAAATTTTATAATGTCATTCCAAACAGAATCAAAAGGAAATTGTAAATATTAAACAATTTAGCAAACGATGTCGAAACTTTATTTTCAATAATATTAATAAGTTCAGTTTTTTTCAATAGTATTATATCTACCGTTATTGTTATTTTTTATTTTGTTTATATTGTTATATTTAGTATCTTGAAGTACAATCTTATTGTAAAGAAATAATATAAATTAACCTGGAATTTATGCACGTACAGGTGTTAACTCACCTAGGTGCAAGTCGATAGTTCCTGGATATTTAATCAAATAATAGATTGTTATAAAATGTTGTTATAATTAATTTTGTTATAAAATAAATTTGAATTTGATTACAATCTAAATTATGTTTTCAACACAAAAAAGAACAAGTGTTATTTTAAATTCAAACTATTTATATTTCATTTAAATGTACACAAATTTAATACAGTATCAAACATTAGAAAAAAACATAGATGCGAAATATCAACATCTAAGACACATTAGGTCAAAAAAAAACTCAGTAAAATTAATATTAACTATACAGGTAAAAACAAAACCTATTGTAGAAACCCAAAATTAATTTTGGAAATGTGAATAAAATAATTAAACTAAATAAATGCTATTATATGATACATAATAAATTTTATTGCTTAAAAAAAGCTTCATTATATTTTAGCATAATATTAATATTAGGTATCCAATATTTTAAAAGTAACACTACCTTTTAATATTCTGATTTGTAAAACAGTGCCATCTGTGGTTGTGAGATGCAAGGTTATATAGGTAACAGGAGTTCTTACACCTTAATTTTTAGTACTTCCTAGTTTGCATAAACTCTTTTTAAACAAAAGTATCTACAATATTCAACAAATACCTCTAGTTATGATTCGACATGCATAAGATGTCAGTGTGGATTTTTTTATTCTTTTTACCGAATTTTCTTCTGCAATTGTTTAGCTGAGGCTAAAGACGGATAGGTATTGTTAGGTTAGGTCTGGTTAAGTTAGTTTACATTTATGTATAATAGCAGAAATATATCATTTTTGCAGATGCAAAACGGCCTACTAGAAGAATTGCTTTCGATTATGTCACAGGGTACTCTGCACCTGCAGAAATTATATATTTCTGCTATTATACATATATCTTTTCCGGCCAAGAACTTTTGATAAAGATGTGTGAAAGCGCATTTTTATCGATTTTTAGTATTTACTCTCCGCATGATGGTGCTAGTGCATACTTTTAAATTACCTATAGGTCTGCAGCAGGAAATTACCGGAGCCCCAATAGGTGGTGCTAAGTGTTACATTTAGCGTGTAGTACTGTTTCAGTATGATAGACGTTTCGTTTTCGATCTTGTCATATTGAGCAATCTGTTATTTCAGATCTCCCTGGGTACAAGCCTGCCTGATGAGGGTAGAGGCCCAGAAATCATGATCGCAGGAGAGTACCCTGTGACATAATCGAAAGTAATTCTTCTAGTAGGCAGTTTTGCACCTGCAGAAACTATATATTTCTGCTATTATACATATATCTTTTCCGGCTAAGAACTTTTGATAAAGATGTGTGAAAGCACATTTTTATCAATTTTTAGTATATATAGTATATTTACATGTATATGTATATATATATATATATATATATATATATATATATATATATATATATATATATATATATATATATATATATATATATATATATATATATATATATATATATATATATATATAAATATTTTTATATATATATATATATATATATATATATATATATATATATATATATATATATATATATATATATATATATATATATATATATATATATATATATATATATATATATATATATATATATATATATATATATATATATATATATATATATATATATATATATATATATATATATATATATATATATATATATATATATATATATATATATATATATATATATATATATATATATATATATATATATATATATATATATATATATATATATATATATATATATATATATATATATATATATATATATATATATATATATATATATATATATATATATATATATATATATATATATATATATATATATATATATATATATATATATATATATATATATATATATATATATATATATATATATATATATATATATATATATATATATATATATATATATATATATATATATATATATATATATATATATATATATATATATATATATATATATATATATAGATATATATATATATATATATATATATATATATATATATATATATATATATATATATATATATATATATATATATATATATATATATATATATATATATATATATATATATATATATATATATATATATATATATATATATATATATATATATATATATATATATATATATATATATATATATATATATATATATATATATATATATATATATATATATATATATATATATATATATATATATATATATATATATATATATATATATATATATATATATATATATATATATATATATATATATATATATATATATATATATATATATATATATATATATATATATATATATATATATATATATATATATATATATATATATATATATATATATATATATATATATATATATATATATATATATATATATATATATATATATATATATATATATATTTATATTATATATATATATATATATATATTATATATATATATATATATATATATATATATATATATTATATATATATATATATATATATATATATATATATATATATATATATATATATATATATATATATATATATATATATATATATATATATGTATATATAAGGTAATTTAAATGTTTTGGTCTATTACATGGCCCTGTGTTTTTTATATATCACTTGGTTCCTAACCTAAGTGTTTGACACTTTAAGAATTATGATTTTCATTATAAAAACAATTATTGTTGCCTTTAAATCAGATTTAAAAGTGTCTAGTTAATTTCTTTACTTACGACAATACACATTCACTTACCAGTGGAATGAAATTCCTTTCTCCCTTGTACTTTTAATATGGGAATGACCGCATGGCACATAACTGACCATTTTTTATATTCATGACAACACAAACCACCAAAAATGTGTTTGTTACGTTTTATAACACAAAACACAACTTATCAATCAACTTTTATATTAATATGTTGTGAATACTATTTATAAACTGCTAAACTTAAGCTTAAATATGGAAAAGTCACGGTTTGACAATACATGTCAACAAACCAAAACGTAAACATCAGAAAAATAAGGTCCCAAAAATGAGTCTTTGAATAAATAATCGTCTATTTATTCAAAGATTTTTAATTGTCTATTTTTCCACAATAATTTTCAGGTGACATTTCCTGTCAAATTAGAAAGTGATGTTGGGAGGTAGAAAACTAAAAGCTAAGAGATAGGAAAATTCAATCCATTTTGTTTCAAGTTAAGTTGTTTAGCAGTTACCGAGGTAATTACAGGGCTTCAAAAGGTCAAACATTTCATTTTCTTAAGATTAGATTTATTTATTATCTTACTTGCACTGACATGAAATGTATTGGAATTGTCAACAAAAAAAAATTAAAAAATTAAGTTTAAGTATAGAAAATGTAACTCAAATTTCATTTATAAACCAATGTTGCCACTGGCTTTGGAGTAGAAGTCTATAGTATAGGAAACATAACACAAAAAGTATTTATATTGTCCAAGAAAATACAAAAATTGAATAAGATACAGGGCATTCCATTTAGAAAATGGATGTTGGCACTGATTTAAGGTAGAAGTGGCAACACCACACAATTAAAATTATTTTAAAAAAGTTGTTTTGTACCTATCGTCAAAGCCAAAGTTTGAGAGTAATTAATTCATTGGTTCTCCAGATACTTCTAA
This sequence comes from Kuschelorhynchus macadamiae, assembly GCA_030620095.1. Classification (NCBI taxonomy): domain Eukaryota; kingdom Metazoa; phylum Arthropoda; class Insecta; order Coleoptera; family Curculionidae; genus Kuschelorhynchus; species Kuschelorhynchus macadamiae. Next base: position 1,085,441 of record JAUTXW010005245.1, read on the forward strand.
TTGATCACTGAGTTTGGTGCACTCTGTCAGTGGCATAGCCAAGGGGATCCAAGTGATGCAATGCATTTGTCATTCATTAGAGACATATTTGCAATATTTGCAAACAAAAAGATGTCATTTAGGCACAACCTTTTTTTTATATTTGTCAATTCTTTTTCCTAAGGTGTTTTTTCTAAGGTCTTGTTTGCTGTCTTGAAAAAATTATTTTAATAGTTTTACTTTATTCTGATATTTATCTATTATGATTGCCACATCTGCCCCTAAAAGCTGCCTACGACATTGCACCTTGTATAATAAATGTTTAGTCTTTGCACTTTTACCTGTTGAAATATTTGCAGTAATTTCTTTTTTTACCCTATATAAGATAGTTAAATTCTATAAAAAAAATTGCTCTCTACATATGTAAGATTTCACAGCTTTGTGGTATTTACCTTGGGAATATTGTTTTTTTGTAAGTAAATAACATGTATCTTATAATATACTTGCCTGCAACACTGTCTAAGATTGTTGGATCGGTCACTGGTTGTGGAGTCACTATGTTTTGTGAGGCGGACGTTAATTCAGGCCGCGAGTGGTTTGGAGAGTCTGCAGACATCTTCAATCAAATCTAATTTGGTAAAAAAAAATCGAAAATGTTTAACTTGATTACCAATTTACCATTATGTTTTATAGTGCATTCTCAAACAATTTGTTCATCAAAAGGCTAATATAAACTTAAGTGAAATCAGGCCACAATTTTTAGCGCAGTATTCTACACTTTACAAAAAAGTATATACTGGTATTATTTAACTTAAACCTGAACAATTACAGGGTATTTCTAAAATGATGGAGAAAGTTTTTTTTGCAGATTTATTACATGGAAATAATGAAAAAAATCTAAAAACGTAGGTCTGAAAACTCTCGTTTTTTGAAATATGACTCTGTAAAAGTGTCATCAAATAAGATTTTTTTTGGTATTTAAAAAGAACCATTTAAGATTTATTAACTGTAATGTTGGCCAATTGTAAAATGATACTTTCTAGGATAAAAATCATGCTGACCAGAGTCTAAGAAGAGGATATTAATTTAATGCGCTAGATGTATGTGCAAGATATTTTGAAATTTACGTTTCGCAAAAAATTATTTTTTTGCGCTTTTCCAAAATAATGTTCTAGTTTTTGTGGATATAATCGCTATCAAAATAACATAAAAATTCTATACTTAAACCTTTTATTTTCTGAGAATAATATCCCAATGTCACACCTAATTAATTATCGAATGCTCACTCGAATGATTGTCAAATTGACCAAAAAATGTATTTTGTCTAATAGTCATGAATTTAACAACGTTTCTGTGGGTTGAAATTTGGTACACTGTTTTTGTGGAGCGGCAAACTCTTAATAAATTATTTTTTATTTATATATAATTCATCAGGAAACCATTAGACGTAAAAACGTAAACAAAATTATATGTGGAAAAAGGAACTGAAATTCATCCCACGAAAAATATTATTTTACTATGATAAACCAAATGCCTCACTACCAAAATTTAGGAGTAACATGTCTAGTAGCAAACAATTAACCCTTAACATTTAAACAACATTCATTCTATAGGAACATGGGGTTAAAATTCATCCCTTAAGTAATTAAAAATGTATTTTACCATGATAAAGTGAATGCCCCACTACCAAAATTTTAGTTTAGATAGCAAACAATTACCCCTCATGATCTGAACAAGACTGTATGAGGACATATGGTTAAAATTCACCCCTTAAGAATTTAAACATTTATTCTACCATGTCAAAGTGAATGCTTCACTACCAAAATATAGGAATAACCTGCTTAGGTAGCAAACAATTAGCACTAAAAATTTGATCCAGATTCTAGGGGGACATGGAGTTGAAATTCATCCCGTAAGAAGTTAAAAATTTGTTTTGCCATGATAAAGCAAATACTTTAATATATGAGTAACCTGCTTAGGTAACAAATAATCAGCCCTCAAAATTTGAACAAGAGTATATAGGGACTTGAGGTTGAAATTCATCCCTTAAGTAATAATAATTTATTTTACTATGAAAAAGCAAATGTCTCGCTACCAAAATATAGAAATGTAAACTGCTTAGGTAGTAAACAATTGGCCCTAAAAATTTGCACAATATTCTCTGGGGACATGGGGGTTAAAATTCATCCCTTAAGAAATTAAAAAAATATTTTACTATGATAAAGAGAATGCCTCACTAGCAAAATAGGGTACTAACCAACCTGCTTAGGTAGAAGAAATTAGCCCTCAAAACTTGAACAAGATTCTATGAGAACATGGGGTTGAAATTCTATGAGAACATGGGGTCCCTTAAGGAACTAAAAATTTTAATATGATAAAGTGAATGCTTGTCTATCAAAATAGAGAATTAATCTGCTTAAGTTACAAACAATTAGCCCTCAAAATATGTAGAAAATTCTATAGGGACATGAGGTTAAAATTCATCCCTTAAGTAATAATAATTTATTTTACTATGAAAAAGTGAATGCCTCAATACCAAAATACAGGAGTAACCTGCCTATGTAGCAAACAATTAGCTCTCAATATTTGAATAAGATTATACAGCGACATGGGGTTGAAATTAATCCCTTAAGAAATTAATAAAACCATTATAAAGCGAATACCTCACTAGCAAAATAGGGGACTAACCAACCTGCTTAGGTAGCAAAATAATTAGGTTTTAAAATTTGAACAAGGTTCTACAGAAACATGGGGTTAAAATTCATCCCTTAAATGACTGAAAATGTATTTTGCTGTGATAAAGCGGATGCCTCACTACCAAAATATAGGGGGGGGGTAACCTGCTCAAGTAGAAAACAATTAGCCCTTAATACTTAAACAGGACTCAACATGGGGATGAAATGCATCCCTTAAGAAATAAAAAAAATATTTTACCATGATAAAGCGAACACCTCACTACCAAAAGAGTGAGAGTGACATACTTAAGTATCAAACAATTAGCCCTCATAATTTGAATAAGATTCCATGGGGACATAGGGTTGAAATTCATCCCTTAATGAATTAAAAATTTAATTTGCTATGATAAAGTGAATACCTCACTACCAAAATTTAGAAGTAATATGTTTAAGAAGCAATCAATTAACCCTCAAAACTTGAACAACATTCCCATTTTAACATGATTAAAAATTTATTTTACTGTGATAAAACAAATGCCTTACTACCTAAATTTAGGAGTAACATCTTTAGATGGCAAACAATTATGTCTCAAAATTTGCATAGGATTCTATGGGGACATAGGGTTGAAATTCAACCCTTAAATAATTAAAAACTTATTTTATTATGATAAAATGGATGGCTCACGATCAAAATTTAGGAGTATGGGCATAAATGTGAACAATATTGTATGGGGATACAGAGTTGAAACTCATCACCAAGAAATTAAGAACTTATTTTACTATGATAAAGCGAATGCTTCACTACTAAAATTTAGGGGTAATATTTTTAGATAGCAAACAATTAGCTGTCAAAATCTGAAGAAGATTCTATGGTGACATGGGGCTGAAATTTAACCCTTAAGAAGTAAACATTTATTTTACCATGATAAAATGAATGCTTCACTACCAAAATATAGGAGTAACCTGCTTATGCAGCAAACAATAAGCCCTCAAAATTTGAACATACTCTATGGGAACATGGGATTGAAATTCATCCCTTAGGTAAAGAAAATGTATTTTACTATGATAAAGCGAAGGCCTTACCACCAGAATATACAAGTAACCTACTTAGACAAGAAACAATTAGCTCTCAAATTTCATATCTTAAATAATTAAAAATTGATTTTACTACGATAAACTAAATTGCTTCCTATCAAAATTTAGGAGTAACATGTTTGGATTGCAAGCAATTATCTCTCAGAATTTGAACAGATTCTATAAAGACATGGGATAGAAATTCATCCCTTAAATAATTAGTACAAGATTCTATGGGGCCATGAAATTTATTTATTTAATCAACGGGTGTTAACCCAATTTTACATAAAATATATCAAGTTACTTAAGTAAACATTTAACATTTAAAGATAAAAGAACAAATAAAAGAGTCATTAACAGGTTGTATGTCAAATAGTTAAAATTAGTATAAACACATATGAAACTTACATATAAGACTAGGTACATCAAAAACATTAACACATTAAAGACAAGTATTTCAGGTATGCGCTCTTATTATAACGATTTTTTAACTTGTAGGGAGGAGCTAAACACATCCACCCTAAGCATATTCGCATTTATCATCATTCTGTTTATAGTAGAATGTTTTCAAAGCCTCTTAATAGTCTAGGGGGTACATATATGTTAATAGATGTTAGCAGATCAATGCTGTATATTTGGTTGTTAATGAGTTTGTAAATAAAAATCTGATCAAAATTGCAGCGTCTTTCATTCAATGTTTTTAGATTAAGTAAATGCATTACATTGTCATAATTAATACTCTCATGACCACTAATACCCAATTTACCACAAATATAGCTCAAAAATTTATACTGAACACGTTCTATTTTATTAATATAAAATGAGTAGTATGGTGCCCACACAGGAGTACTTCTTTCAAGTATAGATCTAACCAGGGATATGTATAATTGTTTTAACACAAATCTTTGGTATGTGTTTTTATAAACCCTAATATTTTTAAAGCTTCATTACAAATATTGTCTATGTGATTTGCAAAAGTCTACTATTAAATGTTATTTCTAGATCTCTTATAAGATTGACATTCTCTATAGGTTTGCCCTCAATAGTATATACATTTGGATTATCTATAAGCTTTCTACTAAATGGGATATATTTACATTTACTTATATTTAATCCCACCAGATTTAATTTAGACCAGTTCTCAAATCGGAAGAGATCTTGCTGTACCAATTGTGATGCCTCTGGAGAGTCAATAACCTTATATATTTTCAAGTCATCGGCATATAGTAGATATTCGCTATGGTGGAAACAGTCGATAGCATCATTTATGAAAATGTTAAAGAGTAAAGGTGCTAGATGACTGCCCTGAGGCACCCCAAGTGTCATATCATATTCTTCAGAGAGATAAATATCAACTTTTACACTTTGCCTATGATTAAACAAATAAGACTTTAGCCAATGTATAAGCATGCCACCTATACCATAGTTATTCAGTTTCTCAACTAAAATATGGAGGTTAACCTTATCAAATGCTTTTTCAAAATCTGAGTATATTGAATCCACGAGACCATTTTCAAGGGCTTTAGAAATGGTTTGCTCATATGTTAATAAGTTTGTGCAAATTGACCGTGCTTTAATAAAACCATGTTGTTTAATTCACAAAAAGTTATTAAAAAAAGATGTAAGGTATTTGCTAACAATTCATTCAAAGATCTTAGGAAAATGTGACATCAGAGTGACTGGGTGATAATTTATGTCAGATTTTTTGCCAGTTTTTTTACACATAGGACAAACAAAAGATAGCTTCCAAATGTTCAGAAAAACTCCTGATCTGAGAGATTTATTGTAAAGAATCCATAATGGTCTTGATAATGCAAAAGCACAGTTTTTAATAAAAAATGGGGTTACTCCATCAGGACCAGGACCTTTATTTAATGCTATTGATGAAAGATTTTCCAAAACTTCCGATACACTAACATATAACTTATTTAAGTTAACTGAAGGATTTGAGAGATATTCATTATTGTAGTTTTGATCTGAGTTCTCAAAGACTGATGAAAAATATGTGGCAAATAAGTTGGGGGCACTTTGTTTATCTGTAATATTGATGTCTTTATAACTTAGGCATGTTGGAATTCCTTGGTTTTCTTTCTTTGTTCGAACATATTTCCAAAAGCTAGTTGGATCATTATTTAAGTTAGTTTCTATTTTGTTTATATATCTTATAACATTCTTTGGCAACAAAGGTCTTCGTAATAAACAGAAAGCCTGATAATCATTATGATTATTCATTTTTTTTGTATGATCTATGAGCTTTTTTTTGAAAAACATTAGTTCTCAGTGTGGTATCAAACCATGGAGGAAACTTGTAATTATTTTTAACTATTATTCTAGGTACATTTTCATCAATAATTTGATTTAGGATTTGATAAAATACGGAGACATTATGATCAATATTTTGATTATTTAGGTACATATCCCAATTAGTATTCAATAATGAATCATTGACACTTGCATAATCACAATGCTCAAAATCATAAATTTGCGTTTCATATTGTATAATATCTAACTTACTATTAATATTGGTGGCAATTATTATGGCAGGATGATGCCTATCACATGTAATTAAATTATAAGAGGCGCACTCTACAGTATCACAGTTGTTATCACAGAAAACCAAGTCCAAGAACACACCTCTGTAGTTAGGAACATTATTTATTTGGTACAGATTCAAAAATTGAAAAGTTTCTGCAACGGATTAAGCTTCAGTTGAAATACCTTCAATCAGAGCTCCCATTGAATCATTGGACCATTTTAAGTTTGGCAGATTATAATCTCCAGCTATACAAAGACTATGGTCATGATACTGTTGTGCTGCTTTCTCTACAGATTCACAATGTCTTCAATATATTTCACTGCTTGATGTTGGAGGAATATATATACAACAAAGCAGCTTTTTTACTTCATTATTTAAGTCTATTGCTACCCATATTTTTTCGGAGTTTCATGCTCCAAGTATATTCGTCTAGATTTAAGTTTTTTGTTTACTACTATAAGAACGCCATTTCTTTGTTTACCAGTAGCTTGAGATTGAAATGCATCCCTGCTTGGGAAGTAAACAATTAGCCCTTAAAATTTGTACAAGATTCTATGGAGACATGGAATTGGAAAGCATTCCTGAGGTAATTAAAAATTTATTTTACTATGATAAAACGAAGGCCTTACCACCAGAATACAGGAATAACCTGCTTGGGTAGCAAACAATTAGCCCACAAAATTAGTACAATATTCTATGGGGACATGGTATTGAAATGCATCCCTTAGATAATTAAAAATTTATTTTGCTATGATAAAGCAAAGGCCTTACCACCAAAATATAGGAGTAACCTGCCTACGCAGCAAACAATTACCTCTCAACATTTGTACAAGATTTTATGGGGTACATGAAATTTATCCCTTAGGTAATTAAAATTTATGTTACAATGCTAAAGCGAAGACTTTACCACCAAATACAGACGTAACCTGCTTAGGCAGCAAAACAATTAGCTCTCAAAAATTGTACAAGTTTCGTGGGGTCATGGGATTGAAATTCATCCCTTAAGTAATATTACTTTATTTTACTATTAAAGAAAAAAAAAATTGAAGAAGAGGAATGAGCTGTTTAAGTAGCAAACAATTAGCCCTCAAAATTTGAACAAGATTATGTGGGGATATGGAGTTGAAATTCACCCCTTAAAAAATAAAAAAATTATTTTGCCATAATAAAATGCATTTGTCAAGGAGTAACCTGCTTAGGTAGAAGCCAAATAGGCCTTAAAATATGAACACGATTCTGTGGGAACATGGTGTTAAAATTCATCCCTTAAGAAATTAAAAATATATTTTGCCTCACTATTAAAACAGAGGACTAACCTGCTTAAGCAGCAAAACAATTAGCCCTCAAAATATGTACAAAGTTCTATGGGGACATGTGGATGAAATTCATTCCTTAAAAAATTTATTTTACCATAATAAAGCGAATTCGTCACTACCTCAGTCACTACCAAACTATGAGAGTATCCTGTTTAAATAGAAAACAAATAGCCACCCTCAAAATTTGAACAATATGGGGATAAAACCACATTCCTGGAGATTTTAAGAGCCTTACTCTATCTAAATTCAAAAGGAAATTTAGCAGTTTTGTGTGGGATAGGCATTTCAGTCTTTAGTTGATTTTTACCCTTTTATTCACTTATTACTGTTCTTTTATTGTTGCTACTTATTATCAAAATGTCTATGTAAGTTTTAAATTTATATGTAATTCCTTTTATTAGTTTAATTTATGGTAGTTATTAATGATCAGCAATGTACCGGGTGAACTTTTATATTTTGCACCCCCCGTATCTCGATTATTTAAGAAGCTAATTAATGAGTCTCTTCTAGCGGATTATAAATATACCAACTTTAATACCTTTATCTCTAAAGATGCCTGAGTAATTTGAGAAAAACCTTCCCATAAGAGGCAATGTATTCCATTTGACTCTCTATAGAGCGGAGCCTTCTCCCTCTCTCTCATACACATTGCCTCTTATGGCAAGGCTTTTGTTAAATTTCTCAGGTATATTTAGAGAAAAAGGTATCACACCTAGTATACTTATAATCAGCTAGAAAAGACCCATTTGATAAACATCTAATATACAGGGTGTTCTATAAGGAAAAACAAAAGTTTGGTAACTATTGAATTGACTATAAGTATTGAACTATGATAAAATAAACTATAAAAAAAATTATGAACTATAAATAAAATGGCAAATGTCGCACTATCAAAATATAGGACTAATTTGCTTTGGTAGCAAACAATTAGCCCTAAAAATGTGTACAATATTCTATGCAGACATGGTGTTAAAATTCATCCCTTAAGTAATTAAAAACTTATTTTTAACATGAAAAATCGAATGCCTCAGTACCAAAATATAGCAGTAACCTGTTCAGGTAGCAAACAATTAGTCCTAAAAATATGTACAAGATTCTATGGGGACATGGGTTTGAAATTCATTTTGTAAATAATTAAAAACATATTTTACTATAATAATGCGAATGTCTCACTATCAAAATTTAGCAGTAACATGTTTAATATATTAAACCAACTATATTTTGGTAGTGAGGCACTCCCTTTTTCATAGTAAAATAAATTTTTAATTACTTAAGAGATGAATTTCAACCCCATGTCCCTATAGAATCTTGTTCAAATTCTGAGGACTAATTGTTCTCTATCTAAGCAGGATAGTCCTATATTTTGTTAGAGAAGCATTTGCTTTACCATATTAAAATACATTTTTAATTTTTTAAGGGATAAGTTTTAACCCTATGTCCCCATAGAATCTTGTCCAAATTTTAAGGGCTAATTATTTGCTATCTAAACATGTTACTCCTAAATACTGGTAATGAGGCATTCACTTTATCATGGTATGGTAAAACAAATTTTTAGTTATTTAAGGGATGTATTTTAACAACCCCATGTTCCATAGAATGTTGTTGAAATTTTGAGGCCAATTGTTTGCTACCTAAACATGTTACTCCTAAATGTTACTAGTGAGGCATTCAGTTTATCATAGTAAAATAATTTTATTTTCTAAGGGATGAATTTCAACCACCTTTTCCACATATAATTTAGTTTACATTTTATTACATAATTAATGGTTTCCTGAAGGTGTATATAGGTTTAATTCAAAATTTGAATTTTATAGAAAAAAATAGTTTGTTAAGTGTTTGCCGCTATTCAAAAACAGTGTACCGAATTGCTAGCCACAGAAATGTTACTGGCAAAATTGTTATCAACTTCACATCTATTTTTGTCTAGATGGTAAATTTCAAAACTATCTTCTAGTGGGCTAATTAACTTTCATTTATTAACTTCCAAACTACTTTAGGTTGTGCAGCCCAATTAAAAACAATCTTTTGAGGTTAGGTTACAATGATTTTTTTTCTTCTTGTTTGCTACAAATGTTAAAAATTTCAAATAAGAAGATGTTCAAATTGTTTTCAGTTCAGATTCAATTTATTCAATGAAATATGAACTCGATCACATAGAACGTAGTAAGCTGACATGCATGCACCTTTAATGTGACAATACAATCGGACACTTTTGTATATAAAAAAATGAAGATTGTGGCTTAAGTATTGTTATTTGTAGTCCCATTTGGCTAACAATTGGTATGGGGGGAATTTAAAAGTACAAATTATGAAGTTTTTGTTAACATTTGTGCAGATCCAACTGAACATCATATCAGTGAGTATATAGTTTTTATTTATAAGTTATGAATTATATTTAGGATCTCTTGGTTCAATGACATTAGGTAAGTCTTAATATGTTTACTGTTTAATCATTACTAAATCTGTATCTCAATTAGGAGCCTAAATATAAAAAAAAAACTGGAAAGACTATAGCAACTTACTGTTATAAACAATCTTAATGCATATGTATAATAAAAATCTATCGTAAGAAACAGTTGAGACAAAAGAGGACACAAAAAGGTAAAAGTGTATTATGATTAATTGAATATTTTAGATATATGTAATTGGATTTTTTGGTATTGTAACATTTAAGAATTAACAATCACAATATCTTTGCCATCATTTTAAAGGTTTTCCAAGTCAAGCTGATTTTGACAATAAATATCCCCCTTGACATCAGTTATCCTGTTTTTATCTCAGGATCTCGATCTGTTATTATGGTAACTAAGAAATGCCGGTATTCAAAGTTATTTTATGGCACAATGCAATACATTTAAAAATTAACAATAATTGACTGCTGCACTTACTATGACAAAAATTAAAAATAGGTAATAGTAGGTACCTAAAAACTACTCAAATCTATTATCTGACATAAAAAAATATTAATTTACCATCAAAAGCCGTATTTCGAAAAATCTACGGGACACGATAGGAGGAATTAATAAACATCTTTACACAAAAACCTTGAAATATACATTAGAACATTTTTTGTTTGGCAACAAACACAAAGGGTGTGGAATCAAAACAATGCCAGAGAACGCCTGAACTTGAATATTTCAAGGACTCCCTGTCTGTTAGGTCACCCAGAGGGTCCCTTGACGTAAAAAACGACAAATTAAAGATATTGCATCATTTCACTTACCTGAGATTTGCTTTTTTCGTCGAAATAATCACCAGATACTTAACTGCGTCATTTCACAAACAGAACTTAACGAAGAATGGTTCGTAATTTGTAATCGACGATTACCGAAAATTTCTCTCAATATTCCTGAATTGTACCCCTCGGATAAATATTACTGGAATTTGAACGTGATTTACGCCTGAATTTTACCCGATTTAATGATTGTCTCTTACTATTTTTAAAATAAATATACGATTAGCACGATCACTTGCCAACTACTGTCATCGGAAACACAACAAGCATCAGCTGATTGGACAGAAAAACAACAACCAACGTCCGTCAGGAACAAAGAAGACAGACAAGGAGGGACTACCGTTGTCTTTTTTCAAGGTCCTGTGATTGAAGGTTTTCTGCGCCACCTTTAGGATCAATGAAAAGTAAAAAAAATCGGTAAATTCGCCTTTACTCAGAACTTCGAATTCCACTGGGTGCAGGATAACAGGTAACAGGATACAAATCCTATAAACTAATTTATTTAATTTTTTTTAAGTTACCAAGTATATAATACTGATTTATAAAATGTGCTGTGTAGACACAGTTTAAAGAAAGAAAATATATAGGAGTGAACTGGGTAAAAGAAAATTTACCAGCAATGGGTCTATATTAATTTAGAGTCTTTCTTATGCCACATATGATTTTTATGGAAAAATTGAGGCAAATAGGAAAGTAGTTTTTTTAGTAATACTATATTTTTAATATTTCATTAGGTCGCCGTTTTGTCCGCCATATGGAAGGATCGTGAACTGTGAAGAACAGGATGATTTTTTCAAGATTAGAATTGACCGCCATTTTGTTCCATTATCTTAAATTCTTACCAAAAATGTTATCAATTCATTTCTATATCACACTTAATTCTTGCGGAAAATCTAAAATTAATCGGATACGTAATTTTTAAAGACTGATTTTTTTTAAACACTAAATTGGACCCCCATTTTGTTTCCCCACTTTGGATACGTACCAAAATTTTACTAGTTCATTTCTCTCACACCTGATTTTTGTGCAAAAGTTTGAGTTAAACACATAGTACGTTTTTTAAACATTTTACTAGAACGCTATAATGGATTTTTATTAAAACACTACCATGTCATCCCTATGTAATTTTTTACCAAATTTTGAAGTCAATGATATAAATAGTTTTTAGCTATGCCTCGAGACAGACCGACAGATTTAAATAATCATGTTTTTCTTCGTATCTAGGGGCTCTGACTGTAAGACATTAAATCTCATACGGATCCCGCCAACACTTCAGAGTGCGCGCGTATTCCAAATCTGATTTTCGATGTGTGCTTAACATGTGATTTAATTATTTTATAGACGACCCCTCTAGAAAGGGAATAGACGCTGTGAACGTGTGAGGCCTAGTTGTTCCTGCATTCTATCCCGTTCGTCTGCCGCAGTTCTACATAGAATATTAGCGTAAAGGCCTCTATATGGCTGAAGTGGGAGGGGTAAGGAGATAGCTTGAAAGAAAAGGTCATCTCGTAGAACCAGTAGTATTCTCAAAGGGCAACTAGTGCGAGCCAAGATGCATTTCAAAAATTAAAGAGTTATTAGAAAAATTCGGGGCGTTCCGGGAGCCTAGAGCTCGCCATCCGGACATCCTACGTATTGGGCTGGAGAATGGCACTGAAAGCAAAAAAGTGGCAGCCGACTACATATTGGAAAAGAAAGAAAGAAAGATCATTTCCTTACTACAGAGACGGCGGAACCAGCCATATATTATGAAAAGAAGTGTCATATATTTGACATAAATTTGTTTACGTCAAATCACGTCGAGGTTCATTTTCCGAAAGCTGCCTTGAAAATTGTTTTTTACGAATTATTTTTACGAGTTTTGTAGATTCTAGATAATTTATGTAAAAAATGAAGCCCCAGATAAAAATTTTAGATGCCGTACTACAGGTAAAATTTTGAATTCGTTTTATAGTTTAAAATAAAATTGGAAACATATGTTTTTTGATTATTTTTAGAGACTGAAAACCTTAAACGACCCTTGTTTTGGCAAACTTTTTGGTATTTTTACGAAAAATACTTTGCTAATAGTAGGAATTCAGCTGGAGAACGATAATGGTCTAAATCTAAACTATTCGTTTCCCGCGGAAATTGATTTTTGTGGTAAGTAGCCAACAAAATTCTCAGTTTACCACAAACTTATTAATTTGATGTACTCTAAGGCACGTTTGAGGCGTATTCAGACACCTTTGATACCCAGAAGATCTTCATGAGATGTGGCAATGTAGAAGTGACAGACAATCCAGTTTTTTTGCCTGTGAAGCTTACGATTCAGAATGATATACAATGTAATGTTATTTGCAACAACAAAATCAACCCTGCAAGCTATACAGTGGTTACTATGCAAGAAGTCTACTCACACTTTGTTCATGTGAGGTTACATGGAGAGTTTCTACTTAGTTCTGAACAAAATGAACAGAGTATTAGTGACAAATTTACTGCACTAAGAAAAACTATAGCATCAGGTAAATAGACAAGTTTTACTCCCTTGATCCCCTGATTTTTTAAACTTGTTGGATTGTTTCTCAGTTGTTCCTATCAATGTGTGTCAGTTATTGGCACAGGAGGCAAGAAAGTGGTTTTATGTGAACTGATTGCCTGTAACCTTTTAAATTCCTTAAATGATTCAATGGAAAGCTGTTCATCTAATTTTAAATCTTAATATGTTTAATAAAATATGTTTGTGCATTATATTATATGTAATTAAATATATTCTGTGAATAAATGCAACTTCAATCAAATTTAATATCAATAAAAAAAATTACAGTCTTATTTAAGAATTGTCAGATTGTTATACAAATACCGCTCTGATCAAATAATGTTTATTTCTCTGTTGTCCATGTCTATAAAAAATAATATTTGATTTTTAACCATGCTGTTTATGGCATATCCATAGATAAAACAATTAAAAGTACATTCAATGATTATACCAGTTAATTAAATTTGAAGTAATATATCTATGTTTTAGGAATTATGGCTTTTACAATATCAAAAATGAACATTATATTAGTAACGAGTGATAGTGAAAGTGGTATAATTGGTCTGACAGGTGATCCAGCTTTTGGTGATATTTGCCAAGAAGCAAATGGGGAGGGAGCCCAAAAAAAGAAGAAGAATGACCAACTTCTGGAGCTGGAAGTGATTGATATGGATATGATCAAAAAAGTCTCAAGAGGTGGCACCAATGGGGAAATAAAGAGCCATTCTCCAGTAGTGGTTTTAGATAAAAGTAGGTATTTGATCTGGCCATTGATAATTTAAACATTAAAAAAAAAACCATTTCTTGAGATACAACAAACTGGTTTCAGTAAGATTGAAAACAGACATACTTAGAGAAATATTTTAGGATCAAAAAATTGTGGAGGTTTTTGGCAAGATTATTGGCATAGATACTTAATATTTTTAGGTTATATTATGTTTATTTAAAGAACTGAGAACATGTAAAAATATAATTTCCACTTAAAAGATTTCAGTAGATGTAAATCTCCAAGTAGATATCCTACTTTTCATGTGATCGAATCAGTTATATTATTTATTATTATAAATATTGATGTAGCAATGTGGTCGTGTTTTCCAATTACATTATCACAAACATTTAGAATATTACACGTCCCCACAGTAATGTTTCGCAGGGTTTGTATTACATAATGTGCACAATTCAGATTTATGGATGATATATCATTACGTAACTTGATGATCTTGTAAAGCATTTCATGGATATACCATTCTGTTGCTCAGAAAATTCCTCCTTGGGAAAGTTGCATAGTTCTTTCCTAGCTTTCTTGAATGTCTTCTAAGTTGATGTTGAAATTTGATTTTGTAGGACTTATTTCTCCATGTTGTTTTCTTGCTTTGAGAGTTGTCAATCTGAAACTTAGTACTGTTTAAGGATACAGGAGACCCTTTCCTAGGGTTGCCAAGTTTTCGAAATGGAAAAGCGGGAGGTTTGAAAACAAAGCTGTTCACTTACCTGAGGCAAAATTTTTGAGTGCTACAAAAAAATTTTTACGAAACAGCCAAGGAAAACAGCCTATAACAAACTATCAATAAATTTTATTAATTATTTATTCATTCATTTATTTATATATTTATTTATTTATTCATTTATTTATTTATTTATTTAAAAGTAGGTACAGGGTTATTGGTTATAAATGTCCCCCCTTTAACTTTTTTGTTTGGCATTTTAGGAAAAAAAATTAAATATAAAAGTTGCTTGGAATAAGTTAAATTTTTAAAATATTATATTTCTAAATATACATTGTGTGTCACAAATGTGCAGCAACTGCCAACTTTGTTATTTTCAATACGATACCATATTTTTCATTTCATTTTTTGATTCTACATAAAATTCTAAGCATATTTGATGTAGCATACCCTATACCTAACTTCAACTGTCTCCAAACTATAAACAATTGAAAATTGGCACTTTTTGCACTTTGACTCATTATAGTGGCAAAACGGTTAAAGATAAAGGAAAATAAATTTCACTTTCATATCTTAAATTTTTAAGAGCTATGTGATGGTCGTAATTGATGGTACCAACGAAGGTACCAAATTTGGTACCAATGGTACCCACTGTATATTTATGTTATTAGATAGCTTTTAAAAAGTTAAGATAGGAATGTAAAATTTATTTTCTATCTTTAACCGTTTTGCCACTACTTATAATGAGTTAAAGTGCAAAAAGTGCCAATTTTCAATTGTTTGTAGTTTGGAAACAGTTCAAGTTAGGTATAGGATATGCCATATCAAATATGCTTAGAATTTTACGTAGAATCCAAAAATGAAATAAAAAATATGGTATTGTATTGAAAATAACAAAGTTGGCAGTTGCTGCACATTTGTGACACACCCTGTATATTTAGAAATATAATATTTTAAAAATTTAACTTATTCCAAGCAACTTTTATATTTAAATTTTTTTCCTAAAATGCCAAACAAAAAAGTTAAAGGGGGGGGGGGCATTTATAATCAATAACCCTGTACATACAAGAATAAAAAAACAATATTATGCAGTCTATAGCATCGGTATTTATTATGTATAAAACCTAATAAGTATGCAAACACAATTTCAAGACATTTTTTTTTGTTCACATTTTCCAGCTGCCTTTGCATTTTTCCAGTATTTGCTTACCATCTGCTGTTTTGAGATATTTCGCAAATTCTGTGCACGACTCGGTAAAATTATGTTTCACCATTAGCTCAGCTTCTAAAGTTTTGACACTCCATGCATGTGTTATCAAACTGAAAATTCTCTCACTCATAGCATTTGAATGAGGCACGGCAAAGGCAACTGATGCGATTTTTTCAAAATTAGCTGCAACATGATTTTGAAAAAAGCAAACCCACTGCTTATCAATAGAAATATCAGAAACATTTGCTGGTAAGTTCTTATAAAACTCCGAGAGTTCAACATATTCTTCAAAAAGCGCGTCCTCATCAACTTCAATATGGAAATCTGAACAAATTTTGAAAAAATCTTCTAGTTTTGGTTTGTTCTTTAGGATCATAGCGCTCAGGCACTTGAATTTGTTGTCTTCATTGTAGTTGTACCTAAGACCCAAAAAAATAATTATGTCTTAGATACCTCGATAATACATTAAAAATATTCCACAGTGACTACAATATTTATGATTCAGCACAACAATAATTATTTGAATAGTAGATAGAACTGAATGTTTTGCAAAGCATATTTTGAAGGATTTCTTACCATTTTTCCAAATAGTTGATGATTCTTTCTAGGAATACATCCGCTTCACGCTTGAACAATTCTACTTTCACGAGGTCTTCACATTTTCGCAAAAAAGAATTTGCAATAGACCCATAGAATTGTTCTTCTCTTTTTTTAATTAATGAGAGTTTTAAACTGTTCATTATCGTAAATAATTCAATCGCCAGCGTCTAGCTCGATTCCAATTTCCCAATTATTCCATTCATCAAATGTCCGACGTGTAGTATGAGTCCTGAAACATCAGAAGAAGATAAGATAAAGCAAAAATGAACCCAACGGTTTGAAAATGGTTACCTAAATAGGCTTCAGCTAATTCGTCTTCCAAAAATTTCCTCAGCATTCCAGGTGGGGATTCCTGGGAAAGGAAATATGACTTAACTGGAGCAAAATGATTCAAAAATCGTTCAGTTGCAGGAATTAATGAAAGCCATCTTGTTGGTACACTTCTTAAAAGCTGCGACCATTCTTCGTCACAAAAAATGAAAAATTCTTTGAGCTCAGTAACTTTCTTTGTGCTGCTACTGAATTCGTTGAAACATTTGATAACGAGAGACTCCACGTCATATTTTAATGCGACTTGTCCAAACTTTCCTGCATTATGGATTATATGGCAAACACAACCGACAGGAGTCAGTCTTTCATTTCTCTTGCGTAGCTCAGTGAACACACTCTGTTTTTTTTCGAAATTAACAGATGCGTTATCTGCACAATATGCAATCACATTCGCAATATTTAGACCAGCTTCGTCTAAATGGTTGATCAAACTCTGAGCAATATCTGTTGATTTTTCTGAATCACTTGAATAAAAGCTTAGCCATTTTGTGTGAACCTCCGACTCTTTATTGAAATATCTCACGATAAGAGGAAATAACTTGACGTTTCCTTTATTCGAGGCATCTGTCGCAATCGAAAATGACTTGTTATTCACTAGATCTTTCAAAATTCTATTTTTTGACTCTGGCCCAAGGACTCTTGTAATAATTTGCTTGGCTTTTGTTCTACCGCAACCATATTTTTGTGCTATTTTTGAGTCACAAAATATAGTTTTAAACAATTTTCCACCGCAGTCTGTGGATGCGTAGCTATGCGAGTGCTTCACACTGTGAAAAATGAAGCTACATTCTGCATGTATCGTTGCCAGTTCATTAACAGAATCATTTTTAAAAACATGATCGATTTTCTGAACTTTTGAAGTTGCTAAAATGTTTTTTTTATGTTTGTCAGTTTTCATATGTTTCGAGATATCATTCTCTCCACCATGATTAATACTAAATTGCGAACCACAAGGTATGCATCTAGCCTGAGATAGTGATGACCCTTGTATTATATTGGGATATTTTTTACACCACTCTTTATTAAATTTAACTTCCCATTTTCTCTTCTTAACATTGACGCGCGGCCGCGGGGAATCTAATTCTTGATGGGATGTCGAAGTGCTCGGCTCTGTCATGGCTTTATGGGAAATTTCATCATCATCACAATCAATCTCATTCTGGCACTGGCTGACCCAATCAATATCATCAGATGTACTACTATCTGATGAAAACATTTTCACCTTTCACCACAAAATTATTCGCAAAAAAAAATTAAACACAGACGCTCACAAATACCTGGAACACATCACTCAGGGATAATAATAATAACGATTGCTTTCTGGGAATCCCAAATCTAAACAATCTAATATTTGATATGTCATTTGTCAATCCTGTCAGCGTACATTTCAAGCTTCAGGCGCTTTTTTAAATCCCAGTCTTAAATATTAAAAATCCAAATGCAACCGGAAAAAAAAGAAGAGAATGCAAGAAAAAGAAGAGGTACTTTTAGTACATCTAGCTGAATCTGCTTCTGCCTTCTGCTAAATGCCAAAATTGTTGGAAAGCGGGAGTTTGCGGGAGTGGGCGGGAGTTTTGTTTAAGAGCGGGAGTATAGTTTTACGGCGGGAGGCATGACGAAAAATCGGGAGTCTCCCGCCTAAATCGGGAGGGTTGGCAACCCTACCCTTTCCCACAACTCAATATTAATGTATGGATTCCAGCCGCCATGTGCAAACTTCGGTTTAGGCTTAATAAAGGATTTGTATACCTTGATCATTGAGACAACTGACCTGTCAGATAAAGCTCTTTGTACATGGTATACTAAAGAATTAGCCTTCATAACTGAAGATATGTATGTTTCCGACTTAAGGTTGTCAGTAATGGTAATGCCAAGATCTTTTTGTTCTTTTTCTGCATTGATGTGAGAGAAATCCATGCTAGGTAAAGGGAATTGTATTGTTTTGAGTAAGAAAACTAATAATTTTATGCTATTATATTTTAAAGTATTTTATACACATTATGTAGTTCAGACTTATAGGTCTATAGTTTCTGGGGTCCAATTTGTCTCCTTTTTTGTACATTACAATAACACAACACACACACAGGCATCAGCTGCTTTAAAAGCTTCTACAGGATTGTCATTAGTGTAGGGAGTATAGTCCCTGAACAGTTAATCAAGAAGATTGAGTGAGGCAATGGCTTTTTGGGAACTTTATCGTTGGTAATAATAAAGGAGGTAATGTTGTCTAATGATCTGCTGTGTGGGGGTAAAGTAGGGCTCTCAAACTGTTTTGCAAAAACACCAGCTATTATTTGTGAGTAGGTAATTATATTATTGGTCAGTGGGTCTTTTATTGTGATCTCCGAATCATTATTGTTTAAAGTTTGTGTATCAGTAGATGTATTTTTCCTCTCTAATATAAAGCAGGTTATTCTCATATTTCTGTCACTTCTTTTATTGTTTTCTTGAGTTCATTGTTTCAGATTCTGTACAGTTGGTAATTGGTGTCAGTTTCGTTTTTCATGTATGTCCTATTTCTTACTCTATCCCATCCATAAATTTCAGTGCATTTGGACTGCTTGCAGAGCAAATTAGTCCAGCATTCCTCTGGATAGTTGAAGTGAAGCCCCCCATAACTATGCCCTCAGAAACCTTTTAAGGGCACCTATCAGCTCTACACTCATTTAGGTCTTATCTCTCTAGACGATGTCAGAGAGCCAGGTTGCATGAGGCTGATTCTTTTAAACGAGAAATTATTTCGGGGAGTACCTCAGGGTTCTGTTCTAGGACCAATTTTATTTCGTGTCTAGATAAATGATCTAGCGTCACTGAAAATCAAGGGAGAATTCACAATTTTTGCCGGTGATACCTCAGTTTTGTGACATTCCAGGAATCCTGAGGGGCTAACTCATGCAATGGCAAATGATGTTGAACAAATTAAAGGGCGGTGTGACATTCATCATCTTTCTTTCAACATTTCTGAGACTAACATTTTGGGTGTTCACTTGATGATATCTATCTTGATAATGAACAGATTCCGATAAAATCAATTAAATCTTTGGGTGTAGCCATAGACACTAAGTTAAACTTTAAGGATCATATTTTGAAAGTATGCAATAGTGTGGCATAGGGATTTTATGCCTTGAGAGTTGTATTGAACAGGTTGGATGAACACATTGCGAAATCAGTATATTCGGCCTTGATAGAATCCCATTTGTGTTATGGAGTCTGCTTCTGATGTAATTCGAGCCAATATCTGATGAACTCAGTTTTTGTTCTACAAAAGAGGGCAGTAAGGTATGTGGGGGTTAGTGGTAGAGATTCTTGTAGATCACTATTTGTTAAACGCAAAATCCTAACTCTAGCTTGTATTTTTATTTTCGAGTCAGCTTGTATGATTTATTTTTTATTTTTATTTAAGTTTATTAGTCTGAAGAAAAAATACATTTTCATAGATAGGTCAAAAAGGAATTCAATAAAATAAAATACGTTACATAGAAGAAATACTTAACATAATAATACATATTAGACTTAAAACATACAAGTATCAACCACAAAACATTGAATTAAAATACCATTAAATCTACACTAATAGTAAGTTGATCTCCTCATTCTCTCTTATGGCACTTTGAAAATCAGTCACTGAATAAGGAGCAATGGCTGTTAAATATTTTTTTAATTGAGTTCTGAACCGTAATGAATTCAGTTGCCTGAAAGCAAGAGGCAATAGATTGTATAGATCTATGCCAACAGTGTTATTCCTATGAAGCCTGTTCTGTGGTTTTAAAATATTTCCCTTGTGTCGGGTATCATGGTCATGAATGTCTGAATGAGTGGTGTGTTGATGAATGTACTTTTTTAGGTAACATATATTCTCAAGAACTATCTGACCAAAGAGAGTCAGTATAGAGTGTCGAAGAAAAAGAGGTTTACAACTCTCTGTGGATTTCATGTTAAAAATTATTCTGATGGCTTGTTTTTGCTTCATAAATACTCTCAGCAGGTTAGTGTGCGCTGCATCACCCCAAGCCAGTATTCCATAGCTCATTCTTGCGTGGAATAAGCCATGGTAAGCTATCAAAGCAGAATGTTGACCAGCTGTAAAACGTACCCTACGCAGTGCATATAGGCAAGAAGAGAGTCTATTACAGAGAGTATTAATATGTTCATTCCAAGATAAAGCAGGATCCAGCTGCAAACCCAAAAACTTCAAAGACACATCAGCTCTACTACCGGTTAATCTGAACTTCATGTCTAATGTTTTAGACTCATTTAATAGGAGCTTATTTGTAGCAAACCACAATCTAGCCTCATCAAACATCCTCCGAGATACATCAGACAGAATATGATCTCTATTACATCTTATAATAAAACTGGCATCATCTGCGTAGAGCAAGGTCAAACACTGACTGTATGTTATTGAACCTGGGAGGTCATTAATGAAGATAAGAAAAAGTAGGGGTCCTAGTATAGACCCCTGAGGTACACCTCTCTTTATTTGTAAGGATGAGCTCAGCTTACCGTTGATGAAAACTTGCTGGTGTCGATTACTAAGGTAAGATTTAAATAGGTCCAGAGTTATCCCTCTAACACCATAGTGCTCCATTTTACTGAGCAGAATGCTGTGGTCGACACAGTCGAAGGCAGAGGTGAGGTCTGTCAACAAGCATTCACTATCAAGACCCGCTTCAAAAGATTCCCACACATACTCTGACAGCCTACACATTGCATCAGATGTAGACAGGCCCCCACGGAAACCATATTGACCATCTGAAAAAATGCTATGCTGATCAAAGAAAGAAAATACACTCTCACACATAATGACTTCGAAAATTTTAGAGAAAATGGGTAGAATTGATATTTGCCTATAGTTACTCATATCATTGTAATCCCCTTTTTTGTATATAGGAACTGGCCTTATAAAAACAGAGTGTTGTTGCTTATGATTTTTACTGTTCAATACCACAATGGGATCAGCAGGAGTCACTGTTAAGGATTGTAGAATGTTTTCAGCATTGTTAACAAAAAAAGAGTTAAACTGATCAGGGCTTACATTGTCAGGTAATATTTTTGATTTTGTATGACCAGTCTCATAGTTAATTATACCCCATATGCACTTACTTTTATTTTCAGATTGATGTATTTTACTACTGTAAAATGTTTCTTTAGCTTTCAGAAGTTGCTTACGATATATTTTACTATATTCTGTATATACATTTTTATTAATTTCGGTAGGATATTGTTTATAATATTCATAGAAAAATAACTTTAAGTCTTTGGATCTTTTAATTTCCGGAGTGACCCAGGCAGACACATCAGGGTTTTGATTTTTAACCTGCTTGGGGAAGAAGTGTAAATTATAATAATAGGTGAAGGTAGTCAAGAAACAATCTAGTTTTTTTACAGCAGAGTCAGCAGCATAAACATCCCTCCACTGTTCACTACTAAGTGAAGCATTGAAGGCAACTACACTGCTTGCACTGTAAACCCTTCTATAAACAATCTCACTGCATGCAGAGTCATCCGGATGATCAAAGTTAAGCTGCACAAGTTGAGCCAGATGGTCTGACATACCTAAGTCCAGGGTGAGTCCTGGACCTGAAATGACAAAGCTAACAAATATATTATCCAAACCACTGAACCGTTCACCCTGATGCCTAGTGTGGGAATATATGGTTTGGGTAAGACCAAAGGAGTTAAAAAGTTCAAGAAGCATATTCTTTTCCCTGTTATCCTCAAGAAGGTCCACATTAAAGTCACCCCCCACCAATATGTTATGTCTGTGTTTCAATCTACTGCCATGTTCGAGCACTGTTTGCAGAGTGGAGGAAAATATATCTAAATTTGAGTTTGGCAGTCTGTAAATTGCCACAGACAGAAGATTGATACTTTTTGAATAACAAGCAGCCACCTCACAAGTTCTTTCTACAGAGAAAGCTACCAGTTCACCCACCTCGACATTATTTAGCATCCCTCTAGCATAGATGCAAGCACCACCATTTTTGGCATTCTCACGGCAAAAGCAGCTGACAAGTTCAAACCCCAGAATAGGGAAGCATGATTTTTCTCGAGTGTTAAGCCAGTGTTCAGTGATAAGTATTATATTAATGTGTGGATTATCAATAAGAAATATTTCAAGTTCATGTATTTTGTTACGAATACATTGGATATTAATGTGTAAAACTGATTTCAATCTAATGTCTATTTCTGGAATAACGAAAAAAATTGTAAGGTCTGATTACTATATCTTTTGGCCATGTATCTGAGTTGAAAAGTTCATTTTTTAGTTCAAAATTGGCTGTTACTTTAAAAGACTTATAGGTTTTGTTTGAATTACCTTTGTTTATTTCCTCACATTTTATGTTCTCACTGTTAAGTTTGTTAATAAGATAATTTTCTAATTTATTTTCGGTAGTATTGAGAGAGAATAAGGATGCGAATACAGTACATTGTTTGGTTTTCACAACAGCCCTTATATCATCATCGCCTAGGACTTTGGATGTCCCATGTTCAGTCCTTGGACCACCAGAGTATTCTTGAGGGTCCTTATTTCCATTTTTTTGTTGTTTACGGTTGGAATTTAAACTGTTAATTTGATGAACCTCGTTATTTACAGTAGAGGGTTTGACCAGGGAGTCAGCAGGAAGGGGTTTCCTATAAACTTGCTTCAATTTTTTTGTTGTTGTAGCTGATTTAGGGTGCTGCAAGTCTTGATGGCCAGAGGACTCAGAATCCTTTTCTTGAATTTTAGCTTTAAGAAGGCTAATATCACTTTTTATAGATGCAAATTCACCACTAGAGCTCTCATCCTCATTAGACCTAACAATAGTCTTATTACTCGAGGTTCCATTATTAGTCAAGTTAATGTCCTTTGTGAGGAAGGAAACCAGTTCAGTATTAGCTGATTTAATGCTGGCCAAATTGCTGTCCAGTTTAACGGCAATTTGTTCTTGCAATTCTCTCAGAAGTTCCTCCTTGATGTTGGAAACGATGTCTGATGAGTTCCTAATGTTTGAAACTGCTAAATTAATCTTCTCACATACCAGAGCAGAGTCTTGATTGAGTATGTTTCTAATATCATCGAGTGGTTTGATATTGCTGTTAATAGATTTGATTTCCTCAATACCCTTCAGTAGCAACGCCACCGCCTCGCCTAGATTCGAAGCCGAAACGTGGTCACCAGTACACTGTCTGCAGCAATCAACACAGATGTACTTAATGCAGAGTGATTTCTTTTTTAGGGCTACTGCCTTATGTTCAGGGCCAGTCAGTGACGAACATTTATAGCACAAAACATAGCTACATTTATCACATTTAGCATGACCATAGCTCTCTGTTTCCCCTGCAGAGCATTTATTGCAAATAGCTGCCATTGTCCCGACATACATTCACTGACTAAACTTATATTAAAACCAGTACAAGAGCACCGAAATTACCAATCAATGTTTAAAAATCGAGAGTATCATAATCATAATTCACAAGTTAAAAGCTCAATATTCTATACAGGTAGGAAGATATTCAACCACCTACCAGAGTGTATGAGAACTTGAATAATATTAAAACATTTAAATCTTTTCTTAAATGCATATTAGTCAAAAAAGCTTATTATGGCCTTCTGGAATTTTTCAAGTCTCTGTTTAATGTTCTTTATATTTAAGTGTGTATGTATATTTATATTAGTGCTTCTGATTTTATTTCTTATTGTTATCTGTATATTTTCTACTTTTACTTATATTTTTTTTACTACCTGTTGGTTTATATATTTCTACCTTTGGCTTTGTAACAAGATTTTATCTTAAACAATAAAGCAATTTTTGACTTTGACTTTGACTTTAAATTCTCATGCTTTGTTATGTTTGGTGGATTTAACATCCACAAAGGCTAAGCTTAGCTTTGAGACATTTTATATATAAATATGAATTTACTATAAACTACATAAAAACCCAAACAACTTGTGTATATATGTAACTATATGTGGAGGCATACATTTGAAATATATATTTTAACAATAAATATACTGATCTGAGTCAACAGGGATTATAATTTGTCTTCAGATTACCAAGGACATTTTTTTTTAGAAAATGAATATATAGAAACTGTAAAAATAAGAGAGTTAAGGAAGAGTTAATCAAAATGTGACTACTAAAATTTATTTGTCATTACTGACTGGATTTTATTCAATAGTTTTCATTATATATCATATTTTCCATGTATAATAGGATTTACATTTCTAGAACAGTTGGACATACTGAACATCCCCATAAAGATAGACTTCCTGGCTATGATCAATAAAGATACCAAACTGTCAAAGGTCTATGACATTTTGCTGGAAAGCGCCATCAGAAATCTGAGACTCTACGAAGGTATCCTGCAGGAGTATTTAAAAACCAAATTGGTTAATAGCAGTGTGGATTTACCGGAGACTTTGCACTTTTTTCCTAGAGACTGTGGACACTTTTTAACTAGGATAGTGTTTAGTGATCTGGAGCAAGAAAGCAGTAAGTTATGCAAGCGAAATAGCGTGATTCATATTCTTCTGTAGACAGTCTTGTTGGGTTTGTGTTTTTGATTAAATACTGGTAGTATTTTAAGCACTTCAATTACAAAACAACTAGTAATTAACAACTTTTTGACTTGTAGCGCCATATTTTAAATAAATAAAAGAAGTATTTTTGTAATAAAGTCTGGTTTATAAACCTAACCCAAGTAGCACAAACATATTATTTTTAAACCAAAGTGTTATATATTTGATTTATTATGATTTGATAGTGCTAATTTATTAGTTAAGATTCGCCATAATCAAATTGTTTTCCAAACAAAGCTGTCTTATTCAACGACATGGAAATAACATAGACCCAGTTGTTTACATTTTGGAGGAATCCAACATTAACCCTGGTTTGCCAAACCGTTACTGTGGCCAGATTATAACGGATATCATCCTTTATACTATTACCTAAATAAACAAGGAATTCCAGAGATTCCGAGTATCAATTTCCATATAGAATATTTTAGACCTGATAATTAAATAGCTTATTGTAAATAACTCAAACCGAATCTGTTTTAAATGTAATTTAAATCTTGTGTAATTATTATTCCTTATGTCAAGAAATAAAGCCCAGAATAATCGGCAACGTCGGAATTCTACCTTTTTGGAGTATACTACAGATTTATTTCGGGATCATTCGGAAAACGCCGAAAACGGTCGTAGTCATTCATGATTTTGACCTATTTGATGCGCGGCGTTGTAATTGTTCTAGTTGGTGAAATAAGTGTTTTTCAGAAATCCAAGTGTTTTGTGTGGCTATTTTCAAGAATCTGTTTAAAAAACTTTAAGAAAATGGTGCGAACTTGCTTTATTTGCAGAAAAAGAAACGATTTAAACCCAGAAGTTTGTTTTCGAAGGTAAGTAAGGTTATGTCATAACAGTGCTGTAGTTGAAGAGTAAAATCACCGTCTAATAGCGTTCTTATATTTGCAAATGAAGTATTGTTTTTGTATTGCACATTTCCGTTGGGCTTAAATTAATTTTTTATAACTTCAACTTATCTATAAAGTCGAAGACACTGATGATAAACGGAGTACAGTGTTTCGCTAATTTATATATTTGTGAAAAGTCTCAAATATTCCTCTAAAATTTATCAAACCACCTTTTTTGAGGGGTTAATAAACAACATAAATATACTATTTGGTAAAGCATAGGTACTAAATTTTAATTGAGTAAGCTGTAAGACTCACTATTTTATGTTATCATTAATTACTCCAGGATGGTTTGCATTTTGGATGAAATTTTCAAGGAATATTTAGGGTAGTGTCGGAGTTCTCATATAGCAAGCATATACAAAAAATGAAAATAGCGCAAAAGCGGTACTTTTCAATTTTTCATTTACTATAGATTTTCTTTAATGATCTCGAAATGCTTTAATTTATTGCCTAAAAATTTGGTTTTTAAAAATAAGTAATCAAAAAAGTAAATAAATACCATCCTGAGGTACATAATCCAAACTAGGGAGAATCTGTTTTTATATATTATAATGAATGTTAAAAATATTAAACATCTTGGCACAAAATATTTATATTGTCAATAAGTGAAATGTATAGCGGGGAAGGTGGATGGTGGTGGAAAAAGGGGGTAAATTGAGGGATAAATACGGTAAAGATATTGTTTTTCATAATATGGCTGCTCCCTAATTTTCCTGAGGTTCGAGTTAAAAAATAGCTGTAGTAAGCAGAGCCAATACGGAACTGCTAATCAGCAGTTATTAGAATTCTACTTTCGTAGGTTAAATTATGTAAAAACTCCTAAATATTTTTAGGGTCTCGTGGGGGGGGGGGGCGGACCCCCCCTAGACTACGTGCCTGGTCTTTTGTCACAGATAATTATTGATACAATTATACTAAATCAGCTTCTTGCTAACCTAAAGTTTTATATATATATATATATATATATATATATATATATATATATATATATATATATATATATATATATATATATATATATATATATATATATATATATATATATATATATATAAAGCTATATAAAATTTCCTCCAAATTTCCGATTTTGAAAATTGTCACTGAATCATTAAATATGTAATAGACGAGTTTAATTGTTATATAAATAATGAAATATTAAATTAATATGCTGTTACTTTTGTTTTGTCGATAATAATAGTTGTTTGTTATTATATCAAACTGTTTATAAATAAATTATACCAAACTTATAAACTTAGTTTTATTTTTATAAACCACGTGTCCGGGTGAAAATTTATAAAGTGCAGCACCACTTTCAACCTTGTTATTTAAATTTTTATAAAAAAAAATTAAATTTCAAATATAGTGTAAAATATTATACAGGGTGCTTCAGAATGACCAAAAAGTTTCGATGATTTTATTTTTAAACATCTTGCATTTTAATGCATTTATTAACTTTTTTTATTATTGACTTCTTGATAAAAATTGGTGGTTCAAAAAAAATATTTTTGATAGTAATAAACTTTAGATCAGGATGTTCAAAAAAGTGGATTTCACTAACAATTTCAAAAAAATAAAATTTTTCTGATGGTAGTTTTAAGGGCCATAAAAAATCGTATATATAAACTGAGTAAAATTTTTTATATTATAGTTATGGGAATATTTAAGGTCAAACAGAAAAAAAACATTTTTCTATTTAAATCTTTCCTTAGCTATTACTAATATGACAAAACTAATACTAAACCTTTATTTACGATTTTTTACGGCCGCGGCATCACGGTGGAAGGGATGAGATATCCAGTAAGACAAAACTCCATACTACAAGTTTCAGATAATTACTCTTTTTTGCTCTAGAACTAAAGTAAAATGTCATACTTGGTTAATGCGTATTAAAAAATTACCATAGTAGGCCATGAACCAATTAAAAGTTATCCAAAGTCATCTGTCACTCTAGGCGTCTCAGTAATGTTTGCTTTGATTGCGAAATAACGCATATTTTAAGTTATCTTAGTTTACCTAAAATTACATATAAAAACTACCGGTATGGCAAACGGACAGAGGGGTATGTAAATTTTAAATTAGTGTAGAATTTTTTCCTTTATTGCATAAACTTTCGTCTCTTTTTAAAACTTTATAAACATATGCATCAAAACAACTTTTTCTTCAAAGTTGAACTACTCTGGACATTTAAAAAAATAGGTAAAAAAAGGTATTTCTGATTTTCATATAAAACTGAAGTTTACGATATTCTGTATAATATATCCAAAAATGGTTTGCCTCTATTTGCCGCTTTTTGAGATTTTTAATATTTTATGATTCTCACGCAGTTATGTTAGTGTGAAAAATGATTTTTTGTACGACCTTAAAGAAATTTATTAAAGATTTTATATTTTTTATTATGATTTGGTTCATTACTAAATCGCTAGGGTCGTAAGAGGGCATGTTTATGATGGAGAGGTCCTCATACACCTCATAATTTTGACCTAGTAAAGGAAAAAATTAGTTTTTAATTAATACAGATAACATTGCTTGTTATACAATCAGAGATATGCAGAAACTTTCTTGGCTATAGTCAACATTAAAACTTTACGTAAAAATGCTACTTGACAGATTTTTCAGTTATTTATTCCAGGAATTTGCCTGGCTGTCACGTGACTTTGACATAATTTTAAAAAAGTTTCTGCATAGGTCCAAATGTATTCTTTGCTAAATCTGCGAGAGATATTTTGGAAAATATTTCATATTACAAAACAGCTTTCCTTTAATATTCCTGGCTTGACCCCGAATCGTATTTTAGGTATAACTCGGCAAGAACTTTTTATCGCTTTACGGCAAAATGGCAAGTTTTCGCCTATGTCCAAGGAATCCAAGAAGTGCCTTAAAGATTATATTACTAGCAGGCTTAATAATCAAAACCTCGAAAATCCTAAGTTGCTCGAATCATCCATTTTGACTTTTTTATCCGATTTAAATAAAAAATGGAAATCATGTCACAGAACATACACAAAATTCGTTTCTATATATGATTCTTGGTTAACAAAAAGCATTAATCTGTCTAGGTTATTTCAAAGAAAGAAAACGGGTGGTAGACCGACAAAACATTTTGCCGAATGTTCAGCTCGAACTAAAACACGCAAAATTCAAAATCTTGTGGCCAGCAAATCAATACAAGAGCTAGCCACAGCTACCAGAGTAAGTTTGAATCTTTCTGGTAAAAAAGACGCAGCCTTTTTAGTTAAACAAGCAACATCTCAAACTAACCAGGCAACTGAAATAAAAAATGCTTTTCTTGATAACCAAAAAATCTCAAGCAGTTTTACGTCCACGGAAGCCTTGGCATTATTAACTGACCTAAAATTAAGTAAAAACCAGTATATTTCACTACGAGCTAGGTTAAAAGAAAAGGGATATGAAAATCTTATTCCATCATATGATCTGATTCAAGTCGAGAAATGTAAATGTTATCCCGCTAAAGAGGCTATAAAAATAACGGAGTCTTCAGCTGAGATTCAATTACAGCCACTACTGGATATTACTGCGCACAGAATTTTAGAAGTTCAAAAAGATGTTCTGGAAGCTTATATACCAAAAGAAAAACCTACAGAGTTGCAGTTTATACACAAATGGGGTATTGATGGGAGTTCTGGGCAGGCAAGGTACAAGCAAAGATTTTTGGATCAAAATGTGAATGATGCAGATTTACTCTTAGTTTCATTGGTTCCACTTCAAGTACGACACAACTTATCAGACAAACCGGATACACAAAAAATTATTTGGAAAAACCCTAAATGTTCATCTACAAAATTCTGCGTCCAATAAGTTTTCAGTTTAAAAAAGAAACAAAAGAAACCACAAAATTTGAAGTAAATAAAATAGAGAACCAAATTATAAATTTAATTCCAACTGTAGTACCCTTTCATCAAACAAACATTATTATAAATCACAAATTATTCCTTACTATGTTGGATGGTAAAGCAGGTAGCAACTTAACGGATACGTCAACTCAAACCTGTAACATTTGTAAAGTTACACCTAAACATATTAACAATTTGGAATATGTTAAAGAGCTGCCCGTAAACAAGGACAATTATAAATACGGGTTATCATCGTTACATGCCCATATCCGTTTCTTTGAATGCCTGATTCATGTAGCTTATAGATTAGAAATAAAGAAATGGCAAATAAGAGATGCACAAGAAAAACAAAATTTTGAAATCAGGAAAGCTCATATTATTGACCAGTTTAAAAAGGAACTTGGATTATTGATAGATCTTCCTAAGCAGGGTGCAGGATCCACCAATGATGGCAATACTGCGCGCACTTTTTTTGAGAACTATGAAAAATCAGCTTTAATAACAAACTTAGATCAGACTTTAATATGGAGATTTTATATTATATTGCTTGTTATATCCGCAGAATATGAAATAGACACTGAAAAGTTTCGTAGCTATACTTACGATACAGCAAAACTTTTTGTTGATCTATATAATTGGTACAAAATGCCCCAAAGTGTTCATAAAATTTTAATTCATGGGGCAGACATAATAGACGACTTTATTCTGCCAATTGGACAGCTCGCTGAAGATGCCCAAGAGAGTAGGAACAAGGACTACAAATTTTACAGGGAGCATAATACGCGAAAAAACTCAAGAGAAAATACAAACGAGGATTTAATAAAACGAATGTTGATAACGTCTGATCCAGTCATTTCTTCCATGCATCCATCACGATCATATAAATCTCTAGAAGAATATCCTTTAGAAGCCAAAGCGTTATTTAAATGTGTTGAAATTCCTAATTTATAGTTGATTCCTTTTATTACATTGTTACTTTCCCAATATACTAGTTTGCTTTTGCTTAAAGAGTTTTATTTACTATTTTTTTGTACCAGGCGCGTGTGGTGCAGGAATTTATAGAAGGGATATCTCATAAAACTTGTTTCTTGGGGCAGCATATATTAACGTTTAGGTAGAGTGTTAAATTAATTTAAATTGGGTACCAAAATATACCAAAATCCTAATAAATAGCACCCCAGAAAGCAAGTTATATTAGGTTATTCAAAATGATTCATCTTTTTGCAAACCCTGTATGATAATGAAAATATTCACTAGGTTTTAGTAAATTCTTAATTATTTCTTCACTTTTGGTCAAGATAATTCTATTCCAATTCTTATGAACCAATATATAGTTTTGTCTTACTGGATATCTCATTCCTTCCACCGTGCGGCAGTCACAAAAATTTTAATTTTTGAAATACACTTTTTCGTATTTTTTGGCTGCCCTGTATATCTGACTTAAAGTTGAATATTGTGAAAACTATTTTTTCGACAAACACACAAGTTTTATCAAGAAGAAAATTTTTCGAAAACTTGATAATAAAAAAGTTTCCCATTTAGTGCAGACTTTTCCACGACAAAATATCTAAATTAATTGTTTTCAAGTTATTATTAAAACTCTCACTTTTGCAATGTGAAGTCGTTCCTGTTCATCTTAGAACGAAAACACTGTCGTATCCAACATACTAATATATATATATATATATATATATATATATATATATATATATATATATATATATATAAATCCAGTATGATAAAAAAATGTCGGCCTAATGATATATTTAAAATCAAAAAACTAGTTATTCAGTGAAAATTTGGCAAAAAAATCAAGTGATTTTGGGACGAACTTGTTAAATTTTATCGCGAATCCAAAAAAATATAGCAAATAATACATTATCTCAAAAATAGCTACTCCACTGGTAAACTATTTTTTATGCGATCAGTCCGTCTTTTTTCCACTCATACACAACAACAAATTGATGTTTGATTCTATTTATTTTATTTTTATGAATGAAATACGGGGTCTATTTCTTTTTGACGTCATTGGTCTTATTGCTTTATTATCTAGAGGTTTTGAAAACTAATTAATAAAACATTTTAATAGGAAGAGTAAACAGCTTACTTAGGAATGTTTATACACCCAGTTTTTTTGCTGTTAGATTTGAGTGCAAAGAATCCAGATTGCAGTCATAATATCTGGAAGTGATCTTGCGATTAGATGTTCAGATCTCGTGGGGTAAAGATCCTTGATTATGCCTCGTGCAGTCAAAGGCCAAACGTCAAATAGTAATCCCAATTCGACACAGGCTAAACCCAAGAACTATGATTTCTTAATCCTCAAATACACTGGTTAACAAGAAATTTGCCACAGAAAAAAAATTACCTGTTTTTGGTGTTGTTTTGTGCGCTGAAACCAAATATATTTTTAGAATTTTTCTATCACCCACAGTTTTTATGTTCCAGTATAAAATAGAATACAGGTAGTATATTAAATTATAATACAGGTAGCAGCTCAATATAGTGCACAAATACTTAATTTTGCAGTACACTACCTGTTTTTATTATATATTTAGCATAATAAAGTTCAGATAAGAGAACATTTTATTATACAGGTAATATAATATAGTCTATGCCGCCGCTGCTGCCGACGACACGTAGCCATTTTATACACCTATGACGGTCAATCAGTCCAACGGCTTAGTCGTTTGTTAGACTTTACCAAGCGCGTTTATCGTGTCTCGTGTGCAATCCGGAATTTAGAACTATTCAGTTGTGTTTTATTTTTGGTGTATACCAAAATACCGTGTTTTCACAAAATGCCTAGAAATTGTGTAAATCACCCAAACAGTTTCTGCTATATCTGCGGTGAGTTAACGTTTAAATTCCAAAAACGTTCATTTACACCTCTGATTAAAAAATGCTACGAACAGTACTTTGGCTGTAAAATAGGAGATCAAGATAAACCTTGGGCCCCCCATATTTGTTGTGTTACTTGTGTTAAAACTCTCACAGCCTGGGCAAAAGGAACTCGTCATATGGCATTTGCTATTCCTCTGGTTTGGCGAGAACCTAAAGATCATAGCTCATAGCATATTTCTGTTTAACAAATATAACTGGAATAACATCAAAATCCAAACACACTATCAAGTATCCAAACTTACCATCGGCTATAAGACCAGTACCTCACAGTGATGAGCTATCTGTACCACAGCCTCCGGAGCATATGATCCTGAGTGATGATGAGTCAGAAGATGTTTTAGAAGTAAACAGGGTAGAAACAAATTTGCAATCTGATCCGCTATTTGACCCAGGTCATTTTTCAAATAAGCCACATTTGTTAAGTCAAGGGGATCTGAACGATCTTGTACGAGATTTAAACTTGTCTAAGAAGCAAGCCGAACTTTTAGGTTCTAGGTTAAAGAATTGGAATCTCCTTCAGAAGGAAACTAAAGTTTCGTTTTATCGTAGTCGTCACCAGCAATTCAGTGACTTCTTTTCCATTGAAGATGGGATAGTGTTCTGTCATGATGTTATATCTGTAATGCGGGAACTTGAGCATGAATATAAAACGGATGAGTGACGATTGTTCATCGATTCGTCCAAAGTCAGCTTGAAGGCGGTTCTACTGCACAATGGAAACAGGTTTCCGTCCGTTCCTTTGGCTCATGCTACCAATATGAAGGAATCATATGACAACATGAAGCTTCTGTTGGACAAAATTAATTATAAAGACTTTAAGTGGGCCATATGTGGTGATTTGAAAGTTGTAGCGCTTCTACTTGGAATGCAACTTGGTTACACAAAGTATTGTTGTTTCCTTTGTGAGTGGGACAGCAGAGACAAGAAAAACCATTACACAAAGAAAGTATGACCAGAAAGAACATCTTTGATTCCAGGGAATAAGAACATTGTAAATCCTCCCCTTGTAGATCCTAGGAAAATTTTACTACCCCCTTTGCATATTAAGCTTGGCTTAATGAAAAATTTCGTTAAAGGTATGGATAGAGAGGGTAATGGATTCGCGTACCTAAGAAATAAGTTTCCTAAAATCAGCGAAGCAAAAATCAAAGAGGGTATATTTGTAGGACCCCAAATCAGAGAACTGCTTAAGGATGACAAATTTATTTCAGAACTCAATGCATTTGAAAAAAAAGCATGGCTACCGTTTACCAGGATTTGCACCGATTTTTTGGGAAATTACAAATCAGAAAACTATCAGGAAATTGTAAATGATCTTTTAAATTGCTATCAAAAAATGGGATGTAACATGAGTTTAAAAATCCATTTTTTGCACTCACACTTGGATTTTTTTCCGAAAAATCTTGGGGCAGTCAGTGACGAGGATAGAGAAAGATTCCATCAAGATATCTCTACTATGGAAAAGCGTTACCAGGGGTAGTGGAGTCCCAGTATGTTGGCAGACTATTGCTGGACACTCAAGAGGGATATACCTGAAGCCAAATACAAGCGAAAATGCCACATAACTACATTTTGAGGACAATTTTTTATTGTACAACTGACGTTCTTGTATGCTTATTTATGAAAAAAAAAATAATAATATATATGATATATATATATATATATATATATATATATAAATATATATATATATATTTCTATTGTTACAGACACACAAAAAAAATACTGATGAAGACCAACCATAAATGGTCGAAACGTCTATAAAAATGTAACAAAAATGAAATTAAATTTGTTTTAATTTTATTCCTACTATCGAACCAAAATACCCAAGAAAACAAAATTAGTATATTTATATATATATATATATATATATATATATATATATATATATATATATTTCAAAAATTAAAGGCCTTGTCACTATAAAACTATGCGTGATGGAAAAAATCTGAAAACATATTTGAATTGAGCGTAAAAAGTTTTATATAGTGTACCTTATTTAGTTCGTGTGGCGTTCTTAACCAGTGATATTATTCTTTTATGAAGAGTTGTCAAAATCAGAAAGTGGCGATGGCTCTCATAAAGAAGGATCTTTGGTTTGTTTGGTATCTTAGTAATTCTCCACTGAACTCTCTCAAGGTACTTCATATCTTTGAGATAATATGGACTCCAGATGCAATTCATTCTTTAGTCTGACAAAAGTTATACAGCCTTGTTAACATCTCACTTGAATGATCTTTAAATGCATTTTGATAAGGTAAACACTTTTGAGAGAGATCCAGATAGATTTTGAAAGCAGTTTGACAACAACAGCGATGGTATCTTAGCTAGTCCCGGACTCGTCAACTTATTTACAGTGTAACTAATTTCATTTAGAAAATATATAATGAAACTAAACGTATCTAGAAGTTGTTCACAATTGAACATTCTGCCTTCTGATTTACTTGTCAAACTTTTAGTTTAAATTATTTACATTTCAATCTGAAGTGTGATATTACAAATTTATGTATATATGTTATATTATATTACTGTTATAAACACATTTGTGCTATTTGGAAAATTAAAGTAAGATTTACATCATAATACAAATAGGACAGATGATTAAGTTAGTTTTTAAATTGAGTGATAAATAATTACTAGCTCAACAAAATTTAGACTTTTAAATAGAAATTAAGAAAACAATCTTGTTATGTCTTTTAGCAAAGGAAAGAGAGCTGCTACATGACACTTTACTATTAAGGAAAAGTATGCCAATGTTTAGAAGATCTAACCAATTTCATTTTGTCGGTTCCAATAAATCTAATGGTCCTTTAATAAATGTCCATGAAGGTGTTAAACCTACGAATAATGGTAAGTGGAGGCAGATAGTCTGCTGTTTGCTGGTGAATTTTAGGTAGTTTTTATAGAGATCACCATATTATTTTTATTTATTTATTTATTTATTTCATATTAGGCAAAATCCAATAGTGAGGTTTAAAATCCAGGCAGTTGATTAGTTGCTAACATGAAGAGGTCAGGTCTAATCTTGGACATTAGTCTCTGAACTGACAATAAAATTATATTCAATACTTAATAATTTTTTATTTTTTGAAATATGCAACATATATTAAAATCTAGATAAGCTACAAAGCAATTTTTTCTGTGATTTTATCAGCAGGACGATGTTGACAAGCGATTAGGATGATTTTTTTAAAATATAAAGCTCAAAGAAATTAATCTTTTACTGCACCGCATGCAAGCAGTTATTGAAAGATTTACCAAATCTAAAAAAAGCAGTAGAACTTTTGAATAAAATAAAGTTGGAATGCAAAAAGGAAGACGAGCGGATTTTACTATTACAGGATGAGCATGACTCTTTTAAGACTAATCTGCAAGGTAAAAATTTGATACTTTTGACAGAACTAAGCAACAAAAACAATTATACTAACCGCTAAAAGACTGAGGATTCTGCATTCTCAGCTGAAAAATTTTACAGAGATAAAATTGAAGAACAAAAACAATATGTTTTAACACTTAACAAAGAAATTTTTGCTTTAATGGAATATAACAAAAATACTTTTGTACCAAATAGAGGCAAGTTGAATGGCCGTAAAACTAATTTTATGGCCAATATAGAAACCTTATCTGCAGAAAAAGGCTTTTATGTTAATGATTTGCAAAAGTTAATAATGAACTAGAAACCAAAATATTTTTAGCATCTCTAAACGATCATGTACTTTCTCTCAGTCCAGTGAGTCATCTATCCAGACAAGGCCAATTAAAGGATTTTTTTTCTCTTAAGAAACATACCTTCGAGATATCTCATTTTATTATAAGTGGACTAATAGATTTTAAATAAAAAAAAACATATTGAGGGATATTAAAAATGAAATATCTAGTGGCATGGGCAGGATATCTGTAAAAAAATCTTATGTATGTTCCAGATAGTGTGCTGAATGTTTTGGCTGAGGCCATAAATATTAGTTTTTATAATTGATAATTGATCCTTTTTGCCTAAGAACAGCAAATTTAGTTCCAATATATAAAGGAAAAAGACATAATGACTCTTCAGATTACCAGCCTGTATCTTTGATGTATACATTATGAAAGATTATTGAAAAACTGGTCAAGGAGCAAATGATACATTTCCTAAAGAACAACAATATTTTGACTTACAGGCAGTTTGGGTTTCAGAGTGGGAAGGGTAGAAATGATGGCATTTTTTAATTTCTTTGTATACTACACTTAATGAGGGAGATGTGGCCAATGCATTGTTCTGTGACTTCTCAAAGGCATTTGTCTGTGTGACTCACCAAATACCTAATAAACTCTTCAACTGTGGATTTAAGTGAGTGACACTGCAGTGGTTCGAGTCATCTTTTTGACAGAGGTCAATTTGTGAGAGGTAAGTGGAAATTCAAAGTGGGGTAAATTGTTAAGACGGGTCTCAGAGTTTAATGTTTAGACCAATTCTGTACCTCTTATATATTAATGAACTTAATAAAATTAAGATACAAGGAACTTTTACAATCTTCGCAGACGACACGAAAATTTTGTGGAGGAATAGATCAGTGGAAAATTTAAAATATCAGAG
Source organism: Kuschelorhynchus macadamiae (assembly GCA_030620095.1). Lineage (NCBI taxonomy): Eukaryota > Metazoa > Arthropoda > Insecta > Coleoptera > Curculionidae > Kuschelorhynchus > Kuschelorhynchus macadamiae. Next base: position 1,123,149 of record JAUTXW010005245.1, read on the forward strand.
GATCTCCCCTAAGATTAAGCAGTGGCGCGAAATGAAACGTCCTCTGTTTCGATATGACTAAGACTTGCCTTTTAAGACTTCTTTTAACAACCTGCACCTGCATTTTCTGATTATTGAGAATAAATCTGTTGTTACGAGATTTTTGGACATCTACACTGATGAAAAATTTAAATTTAAAAGCCACAATTTGGACCTAAATAAAAATCCCGAATGTTACGCTATACAACTTATTTCCGATGAACTTGGTATATATGTATGACTAAGACTGAATATCATACTTTCATTGAGTCCCACCCCCAATATGGAATAGCTTTTTGGCAACTATCTAGTCAATACCTTGTAACTTATGTTTTCAGACTGCATGCAGAGTATGTGATCATTGTAGTAATTGGTTTTAAAAGAAAAACTGCTTGCACTGCCTTGTTTAGTTATCTTGGAGAGAGCGCATATTATACATGAAAAATACACATCTTCATTAAAACTAGTGCTTATACGGTACTTAATACAGATAAACTACTATTGGAAATACCAAAGTCTACACTAAAAATATATAATCACTTTCCTGTAGAGCTTGTCACATTTTATTTTTATTTTATTGATATTGTTTACAAACACCATACAAAGTAGATAATTACTTGTAAAAGCAAAATAATACAAATTGCATAAGTATAGTTCCTAAATCTGAAAATAGGGCAACTAACATTACAACAATGTAACAGAAATTTAAAACACAACACTTAAATAAAATGGCTACTACTGAACAAAGCTCTGAACTGTTTTAACTTATATTAAAAATATCTATTTGGTATTTATTTATCACATCATTGCACTCTGTCAATACAATACTGACTGGTATTACAGCGAAGACATTCTTATTACTAATTCTTAAGCTTGCTGCAGGTACTCTAAAGTGTATAAAAATTCACAGATCTTGCACCTTACACAAGTATTGTACGTATTGAAAATACCTGACACAACTTTTAAATTATAATGTTTTACTCTGTCTTTTATTTTTTTAAAGGTTATTATCTTTTATGATTACTAAATAGGTACATTTTATTATCAGATGGGTGAAGAAATGGATCAAATTAAACTAATATGTATAATATATAATGCTTATATTTTATCTTTAAAAAAAAATATTAAAATCTATACAAAAAACCATGGCAATGTAGAAACTTAAACTTGAGTATTAAAATAATGTAATATTAATAAATTGCTTGTATTTCATATTATATAAAAAAATATTAAATTCTATAAAAAAAACGTGACAATCTAGAAGCTACCCTTATTTTATAATGTATAAAAAAGAGGATTACAATCCAAATAAGAATCTAAGCAATCTAGAAACTCAAAGCTTGGGTATTAAAATATTGTAATATTATTATATTGCTTATATTTCATATATAAAAAATATTAAAATCTATAAAAAAACGTGGCAATCTAGAAGCTTAAGCTTGGGTATTAAAATATTGTAATATTTAATAAATTGCTTATATTTCGTATTATATAAAAAAAGATTAATAAAACCCATAAAAAACGTATGTAGTAGTAAAATTTTACCCAGATGTGAAAATAAAAAAAATTCCCATATGTTGCAGACTTTACCACTGGTGACACTGTACATCCCAACATAAAATTTGCTATCGATTTAGACTCCAATAATTCAATAAATTTTTTGGATGTCAAAATTACCAAGCTTTCTAGCAGATTGAATTTTTAAATATACAGAAAACCTTCACATACTGCTTATCATTTATGAAAGCTCAAATCATTCTTTTTGTTTAAATTGTCTTCATTTTATAGTTATATTTATACAGCTTTGATACTCCCTCTTTCAACTGAGCATCGACAAGCGGAATTAGAACTTGTTAAGCAAATCGCAATTAATAACGGATATAGTCCGATAAATAGTTAATAAAATCGATTTTAAAAAACTGAGACGCCAAGCTTTTTCCACTGAATCTTTAAAAAACCCAATAAATATTTGTCATTTCCTTATCTAGGATCATGCTCTGAAAAGATAGCTAACATCTTAATTGGCTGTAGGAATACAGCCAAGATCGTCTTTAAAACAACTACGCTTTTAGTCAATAACAAAGACCACCAAAAAAAGTATAGTTTATAAACTTAGCTTTAATTCTTGTGATGCCTCATATATGTCAGCATGACCTGTAGACCTAGAGGTCAGAATTAAAAAAACACCTCAATAGACCATCCACTTCTGCCGTTGGTTTTCATATTAAGTTTAATAAACAGCAGTTTTCTCCTTCACAAACAGCAAAATTTTACACAACATCATCTCAAGAGGTTTAAAACTTAACCCTTATGAGGATTTAGAAATAAATAGAAATTCTCAGAAGAGCCATAATGCACTTATTAACATACAGGTTAATTCTTTATGTTAAACCTATTTTCATTTGTTGAAAAATAATGTCATGCCATCTTCAACTTAATAGTTAATATTTTCGGTTCAATGCAACGGCCTAATAGGCCCATAACCACCATAAAAAACTACACATTTACTACAAAACTCAAATAATAAAATAATATTTTATTATACGAGTATGTATACGTGTTTTTACATTTTTTAATTGTTATTACATATTATTTTTCATTTTGTCACTTACAGTGTCAGTCTTAATACTGGTCTAGTTTGACCGAAAGCTCTTGACAATTTTAACTTATTATACCCAAAACGACACTTTTTTATTAATTTTAGAACACGGGGTATAATAGCCTATTTTACTACTAAATAAATTCTGTTAAATTTAACAAATGTAGTTTTTATTGTAAAAATCGGCCTAAATCTAATATATCTAACTTTCCTTTGTCAACAAAAAAGTTGTTAAATATATCAAATGTGCACACAACAATGGTAATCACCCTCGTTCAAATATTTGTTTTTATTAAAATTTTTCATTTATAGGTCAAAATCAAATCAAATTCAATCAGCGTTTGTGACATTTATAGCATTTTAATATTATCAATAAACATGGGTTAAATGTGACTATTGTAATTATGTCAAAAATGATAGACCTCCCTATATTTCTTCTTAATTTGTCAGCCTTCTCCCTGTCCCAGTTTAGTCAAAAAACATTGGATGTGATTAACTTCTTATTCTATTTACATTTAGATGTTAGATTAATATACATACGTTTGAGCAATTCCTTTTCCTATGGCCTTAGAACTTAATATTTAGATTTATTTATTATTACTTGGAAATTCTTTACTGTCGTGCTGTGACATAAATCCTATTAATAATTTCTTTAGCATTGATAAGTTACATTGATAGCTAGAACGTTTTGGTGAGTTAAAATTAAATTAATAATTTGTGGTAAAAATCGGTTCAAATATAACATACATACAAAAAAAAATTAGTTTTGAAATCGGGTGCAAGCATAACTTCGTGCATTTTCGTACGTATTTAATGATGGTTACCTTATTCTAATAAGACTCCAAATTTGATTGTAGACATACACAAAACCATGGACTATTTTGTTTTCACTAAAATTTGTTGATCTATGCATTGGCAATCCGTATTTACCTTATTTTAATATAAGACTCAGAATTTTGTTACACACATATATACACAAAACAATGCACTATTTTATTTCTATATAATATTTGTTCATCTATGCATGGGCAATCCGATGACCTCATATTAAAATGTTATTTATTTATTCATTTAGTGCGTCCGCACTCATAATCTATACGTATTATTTTACTGAACGTTATCGCAGTTTCGGTGTCGAGATTACGACAGGCAGTATTAAATTTGCATAAAAGTGAACCCAATAGTAGTTTCAATACTAAAATGTATTATTTCATAGCCTTTAAATCTTATATTATTTACAATAAAGTATACAAACAGTACACATTGTTTTCTTCTTCTATCCAACAAACTTTCATATTTAAAGCTTTCCAACATTGCTCTGTAAGAGACCATATATGGGTATGCATTATGTTGTCTCACATATAAGTACCTTAGAAAATGCTTTTGTACTTTCTCAGTATGATTAATGTGAGTACTTGCCAATGGCATCCATACCAGCAAGGCATACTCCAAATGTGGTCTCACCAGAACATTGTATAATCTTACAATTGTATTTATTATTGTAATTGTAATTAAAAGGCTGGTAAAATGGAGATGGGTTAGAAAGGCAAGCTATGAATTGTTGAGTATTATACTGATACACTTTAACGTGCAAGTCTTTATAGAAACATACCACGCTGTTTATTGTTTGTCTATTTTTGTGTGTTTTTGACCTAGGTTAGTTTTATGAAAAGTAGGATTTTTGTGCATTTCTCCCATGTAATCATCAAGTTTAAAACTGTAAGTTTCATTAATTAAATTTGTTTCTACTGTGTCTTGGTATAAGAGAATTACTCTTCAATACCATTAGAAAGTATTTTATAACTTTAACAATGCCTAAAAACAAAACTTATTGTTTGTTTCTGCAGTATTGTTTTTTTTTAACTTTAGTACATCTAAAATCTTAATTGTGTATTTCAGTTTTCTATTTTTTTTGGATCTGAACTTATTATTACAGATTTGACCGTAAGATAATTTGATCTTTAGACAATAAAGCATATTTTGACTTTCACTTTGCAGGATATTATGTTTATTATTAACATTTAAAATTATTTAGATAAGAAAAACCAATATTAAAATATAAATCTTCTAAAAATATAAGAAAGACATGTCATTTTATTCCTTTATTCTTGTCTCTTCTCGTCTCCAGTTTCAAGCTTGAGTGGTACCGGAAAGACATATTTTTTTTAATGTTTGCATAAATCGTTGCAGAATGGTAAACTTCCAAATGTAGTCTTCTTTCAATTGCGGTATTTTTCTTTAATATTCTTTAATAATGTTATACAGGCTAAATAAAAATCCTGGATGCAAATTTTCTTGATTAATTTAATTGGAACGTCCTGTATATTATATTTTCAGATTCTTCCCTTGTCGGCCATTCACACAATATAGGGTTTGTGGGGTCTATACAGAGTCATTCGAGATTTGTGGCCACTTTTTGAAAATATTAGAGGTGGACATCTCAATTTATTACTGCAAAATATTGCAAAGTATTCTTCTTTCAACTTCAAAACAGGTGGTTATTACGAAATCATAAATCTTGAACCACTGTATAGGCTCCACAAACCCTATATTGGGTGGATGGCCAAAAAGTGAGGAATTTGAAAATATAAGAATATACAGGGCGTTCCATTTAAATTAATCGAGAAAATTTGCGCCCAGAATTTTTATTGACCCTGTATACCGTCATTAAAGTATACTGAAGAAAAATACCGCAGCTGAAAGAATACTACATTTGGAAGTTTTTACCTTTTAAACTTACATTTCTAAATAAAGGCGAATGGAGATACGAAATGTTGACATTTTTTTCGTTGTCAAGCCTACTATTAATTGTCCTGTGAGCCCCACACGTCATTACCAGGGCCCGGATTTTGACTTACCGCCACTGTTCAAAAGGAGTTAGTTTGCACAAAACTAGATCTTAACATTCTCCTGCATTGCCACTCATTCAACCAGCGAATCTTGCAGTCTATTTGCAGCAAAGGAAATCAAAAAATTCTTATCAATTTAATATTGCTGCCCCTTTTCAAAGACACGAGTAATAATTCATAGGCTTTTAATAAATCATGAGTATATTCACTTTAAATTCTAATATAAATTAATGCAATCTCAAGGTAAATGGCTGGCAAATGAGCACTTTGTTTTTTAGTGTTTATCAATGAGTAAACAATGATCAACCTTGTCAGATGCTTTGGAGAAGTCAGTATAGGCAACAACAGAGTAACTGAACAAAATTGAATTTAAAAAAATAATAAAAAAATGTATTATATAATTTATTGTATTTACTTGATTTTTTGCTTACAGGAGGCAAAATAGTTTTGGTCAAAGGAAATTATGAATATTACCACTACTGCCAAAATAAAATGGACGACAATGGTTGGGGATGTGCTTACAGATCTTTGCAGACGCTAGCTTCATGGTTCAAAATGCAGGCAAGATAAGCAAACGTTTTTAGTGATTTTACTGCCGTCAATCTACCGGATTTTTTTGTGAAAAAAGAACTTTTCCGCTCAATTTTTTTGTATAAACTCGTTGGTAAGATAGCTGAGGAAGGGAATCCTGAGTATTTGCATTGCACAAGCCATATTTTATAAGTGTTATATGGCTGCTTTTTTAAACGCGAATAAGACTACAAAAGCTAAAGGTTTTAAGAACAGATTTTAATGTTAGCATTGAAGCGATCTCATAAATATTTTAGCCCTTTACTTCAGATTAGTTTTAATAATCAGGTTCAGTCTCTTTTTTGCTTTGATAATTATCTCATTAATGTGTGTCTGACTTCAAATACCTGTTCAGATATACTCCAAATATCTGGCGTCATCGGCGGTGGTGTGTTGATTGCGGTTTCTTGTTTTTTTCAGGTATCTGTAATTGCTACTCCCGCTTATGTCGAATTTGATGATGTTTGGGTTGTTGTGCGAGGGGGTGGTACCAGCTTGGTTCTTGCATGTGTATATTTTCCACCTAATTCTAACCGGGAGTGTTATCAGACTTTCATTAATACCTATGAGTTACCCAGAAATAGATTTAACTGCCAAACATTTTTTGTTTTCGGTAATTTTAACCTTTCTTCGGTGGATTGGATTTATATGGGTAATACCCTGTTTCCAGAATCTTTACCATCCTTGGCTTTCGAAACTCTTATTTCATCTATAAGTTTGAATTGCAACAGTGGAACTTATTACGCAATCACATGGGCAGAATTTTAGATCTAATATTTGCTAATGTTTTAATTTCACCTTCTGATTTTCCCCTCATAAATATTGACCCATATCACCCAGCGATTGAAGTAAAGTACAAAATTAAATATGTTCCTCTAATTAAAAATTAAAATCAAGTGAGTGTTTATCAATTTCATCAAGCAAATTTCTCCGACTTAAATCTTTTTTATGAGCAGTATGCCTGGTCTCTCTTATCAACTGAATCGGACATGGACAGAATGGTTGAGATCTTTTATGAGGTTTTATTCCAGATACGTCCCCACAAAGAGCGTTGTTGATACTAAATATCCAAAATTGTTTGACCCCCCTTTAAGAAAGCTTATTGGGCAAAAGAATCGCCTATACAAAATATATAAAAGGACTTACCAAAATGTCGATTATTTAGCATGTTCTGACATATGAGGTGAGGTTAAACTTCCAACCGACATATGTTATCTTACATATGTCACATAAACTGAATTACTTATCCCAGAAAACATAAAATATTTTTGGACATTTGTATGTAACTTAAGAAGGGACTCCAGTTTTCCCAATGTCATGAGTTATGATGGTGAGGAAATTATTGGTTCAACTAACATCACAAATGCTTTTGCTAATCACTATCAGTCATGCTATTCTGACCACCCCAATTTGGATTTTAGTAAGATTGATCCCATAAGTTGTTCGGGAAAATTACTATTAACGTATTATTTTACCGAGGCACAAATCTGTAATAAAATAAAGGGCCTAGATCTCTCCAAGAAGGCTGGTCCAGATGGAATCCCCTCTATTCTATTGGTAAGATGTTGTCAGTCATTGTCTCAGCCTCTGTGTATAATCTTTCAGAGATCCTTCAATCTAGGTTCCTTTCCGGAAATTTGGAAGTTTTCTACTCTCTTGCCAATCTTCAAATCTGGTGATAAAGGTGATATAAAGAATTATAGAGGTATTTCTTTACTTTCACACATACCAAAGCTATTTGAGGCAATTATCACGGATAATTGCCTCAAATGAATCATTAAAACACTACATTACGAGTATGTAACATGGTTTCTATCGGGGTCGCTCAACGACTACAAATCTTGCAATATTTCAGAATTACTTAATGACATGGGTTAAGGCTGACCAACAGATTGATGTCATTTGCACTGACATATCTAAGGCTTTTGACAGTGTTTGCCATCAGCTTCTATTATGAAAATTACAGCAAATTGGTTTTTGTGGAAACTATCTGGAGTGGATTAGATCATATTTGTTTAATCGTCGTCAGCAAGTCAACTTGTCTGGTTCAGCTTCCAGGGAGGTTTTTGTAACGTCGGGTGTTCCGCAGGATTCACATATTGGACCAATTTTATTTTTACTCTTTATAAACGATATAGTGTCTTGTTTTAAAATGTCTAAATGTCTTTTATATGCAGATGACTTAAAATTCTTTTTACCGGTTTCCTCTAACTCTAATCCACTGCATTCTGACATTGAAAGGCTCGTCAAATGGTGCCGCACTAATTATCTGCATCTTAACATTTATTTATTTCCATAAACGTATTAATCCCATACACTCCATCTACCTCATAAATGATGTACATGAAGTTGTTACTTCTTTTACCAATCTGGGTGTTATTTTTGATGAAAATTTAACTTTTAATCTGCATTATGATAGCATTGTACTTAAGGGTTTAAGATTGCTGGACTTTATAAAACGACATACAAAGCATGTGACTGATACCAAAGCAATTGGGTGTCTTTATAACTCATTGATTAGGAGCGTTTTGGAATACTGTTCTGCAGTATGGAGTCCTTCATTTCGGTGTAACATTGACAGAACGGAAAAAGTACAAAATAGATTTACAAAATACCTCTTACATAAATTTAATTTTCTATATCAAGGTCTGACATATAATACAAGAGCTCTTCTTTGTGGTCTGCAGACCCTAGAGTTTCGAAGAAAGAGTCAGTCTCATTTTTGGTTCCTATTAGGAGAACGAGACAATCTCAACTATTTTTAGAAACCACCATACAAATTATGGGCTTAGCGCATTTGTTAACGGACCAGTATGCAACTATAATCGTCACTTCCTGGAGTATGACATTTTTAAGCTCAGCACTTTACAGCTAAAAAGGCAGTTAAGCGGATTGGGTTTGTGATGTTTTCTCTCTGTCCTTGTTCACGCAGATTCTACGTAATTTTGTTATATTTATGTATTATGTTACTTTTGGACTTGAAATCGTTTCATCATTTTATATCCTTTTTTTTTGTTTACCTCTTTTTCCCAATATTATTTGACTATAGTGTATAACCCAGGTCTCAAATCCACATTTTCTTCAGATGCCACTTCCTCAAAGAAGACCACTGAAGCAGTATCCAGTCTAACGCCAGTTCAATTTGAACAGGCAAAAGTAAACAGTAAACTATTCGCGGCAAAAATAAGCCCAAAAACTTCAATCTTTGTTAGTAAGCTGGACACTTTTGGGACACACTATACTTTCTCCATTACCCAACAGCAAGTAAAATCTCAAGACTACTGCAGTTTTAGAGTGGACTGTGATCAAGAACTTCAAGACACCATCCTTGATCCCACAAAGTGGCCAACAGGAGTTTTAATTAAAAAATTCCAGTTTTTTCAGGTAAATAGAACCTTCCAATCAAAACGCTTTCTACAACTTACGAGCTTACTAGTTACTGGCTGTACCTTCAAGATGCTTCACTTAATGTTCACTTCACTTAAATGTTCAGTGTCTCTCAAATAAAATCAGCCAAATGGAACTATTACTCTCTGAGATCAAATATGATCTAATCTGTGTATGTGAACATTGGATGACTAAGGACCAACTTTGTGTTACAAATCTATCTAATTAGGAGTTTATTACATACTTTTGTCGAAAACAATATATTCACGGGGGAATAGCTATGTACCTACGTAAAAAGTCCTTAGCCTCAATTAAAACAATTTCTACTGATCTGTATTGTAGGGAATTTATATTTGAATGTGCTGCTGTCAAGTTTTGTTACAATTGTAAAAAGGTAGCTTTAGCTGTAATTTATCGTTCTAGTTTTTATAACAGCTTCTCTGATTTTAGTCTGTGTCTAAAATTATTTAATGACTTACTATGTTTTCTGACCAAAAATAATGAAAGTATCATAATATGTGGAGACCTAAATGTTGATTTTTTAAAAAATTCTCTTTTTAGCACTCTATTGTCAGACTTGTTTTATAGTTTTGATCTACTCACCACTCTTCCTGAAGAACCTACAAGAAGGGCTTCTTCGGCTTTGGATAGGGTAATGACTAATAACCCAAAATTTTTTCAAGCTTCAAATTTTGAGTCATTTATTGCTGATCACTTAGCGCAATCTATTACTATAAATTTTCCATCTGGAAAACCTAACCCAGAGGATATCAAAACTTATGTTCACAGAAGATCCTTTTCTCAGAGCAACATGTTTAATTTTAAACTATTTCTTTCTACTAATGATATGTCAGCGTTGTATGTTATGGGTGATGTGAATAAACCTTGGGAATACTTTCACAATAGCTTAATTTACCTCTTGGAACTGACCTGCCCTGTGCTGAGCTTGAAAATTGACAGCTCTGGGCATAGTTCTAATAAATGGCTAAATCCAGATGTTATTAAAGACAGCAAAGGTTTAAAAAAATTGTTTTGGTTTAGGAAAAATACAAATAGTATAATTATAAAGGAACAATACCGCGAAGCCAAGAAAAATTTTAATACAAAAATGGAATAAACAAAAAGAGGTTTTTCGAACAAAAAATAACTGATTCTACCAACCCAACCAAAACTATATGGAAGGTTATCAATAAATATCTAGGTCGCAGTAAATGCAAAGACACACCTATTTCTATTACTTTAATACCTCTACTGCTACTGATCCCTTTGCTCTCAGTAACCTTTTCTGTAACTATTTTGCAAAAGATATTGAAACTAAAATTCTAAACTTGTCAGATGTGCAACTAGACATTAATATCGATATAAACATACATCATATATCTTTATGCCTAACATTTCCGTACAGGAAATGCTTTCAGGTTTAAATAATTTAAAAAATAAAAAAGCTTGCATCTTTAATGAGCATATCCCCCTTTTAGCTATGGGATATGCATGGGACTATATTAAAATCCCTTTAAACTACATCTTTAACCTAAGTATAAAAACAGGAATTTATCCTGAAAGATTAAAATATGGGGAAGTAATTTCTTTATATAAAAAGGAGGATGCAGATCTTGTACAAAGCTATAGGTCAATAACTAGTTTGTTATCCTTTTCAAAAATTCTTAGAAAAGATATTAAACACAAGATATGACTACAAAAATATAACTAGCTCACAAATGCCCAACACGGCTTTAGACATGATTACTCTACAAATACTGCGGCTTTTAGTTTTGTGCAGTTTATTTATTCCTCTATAGACCAGGTTTATTATACAATCATTACTGGTGAAAAAGCCAAATTCCCTTGGTATTCGGGGCTATACAAGTGATTTAATTAAGTATTTTCTTTCTAATCGAAAAATTCGAGTAAACGTTGGTAGTATCAGGTCAGAATATCAAGAACTAAAATATGGCGTACCTCAGGGTAGTGTATTGTCACCTTTACTCTCTTTGCTTTTTATTAATGATCTTGAAGCTGCCCTAAATCTTGATTCTGAATCTTTACTAGTTTTGTTTGCAGATGACACTTCAATTGTTCTGAGTGGTATATCTCTGGAAAATGTTAAAGATCGGGGAAATATGATCCTAAAGTTATTTAGTTCTTGGTGTACCAAAAATAAACTCATTGTAAATGAAACAAAAACACAATTTTTAACTTTTTTTCTTAGACGTCATATCCTAGACTTCACACTAGAATTGAATGGTACTCAAATTGAAAAAACTAATGAATGTAAGTTTCCAGGTTTAAAAATAAGTAATGATCTGTCCTGGATGGCACATATTGAACGTGTCACAGGCAAACTGCGTATTTCGCAATTATAAATTTAAAAAACCTTCTATCTACTATACAGTTAATAAATGTATATTATGCATTAGCATATAGTCATCTTAAATACATGATTTTGTACTGGGGCCAAGCAACTGATGTGGATTGTGTTTTCATTCTTCAAAAAAGAAAAAAAAAGAATAATCAGAAAAATATTTTCATTGGAGTCATGTCGACAAACCTTTAAAAATAATGGTTTAATGACTTTATCAGCTTCTACAGAAATCGCAGTAGGATTGCGACCTCATATAACATACGAGGAGAAGAATTTTGACAACAAGATCACTTTCCGCGATCATTATACCATGTTCACAACCAGGGCACTGAGAATGCTAGGTTTTGTCCTGCGATTTGCTCGTGACTTATCTTTTCCTTGCCTAAAGACTCTGTTTTGTTCCCTTGTCAGATCTCACCTTGAATATGCTTCGGCAGTCTGGTGGCCGTTTTATATACATATTAATGACATTGAGAGAGTTCAAAATAAATTTTTGAGGTTTTGTAATTTTAAATTTGGATATCTAGACTTTGAAATGTCCCTAAATACCCTAAGAAATAGAAGAGTAGTTAATGATATCTGTTTTATTTTTAAAATTCTATATAATGTTATTGATTGCCCACCACTACTCGAGCAGATTTCTTTAAAAGTTCCTGATCGTGTCTTGAGGAGAAATGAGACTTTCAAAGTTATGAGTTATACAACAACTATGGGATACATAATCCCCTGTCTAAATCCTTAAAATTCCTAAATGACCACCCATCCCTCGATCCATTCCGAAGCTCACTACAACATTTTAAAAAAAAATTTCTCAACTGTGTTTGTGTTGACTGATATAAGTATTAGTCTGTTGCTTGGTTACTATTAGATATTGTTCTTAGTTATTAGAAAATTGTATTTGTTATCTTTATCTGTATCAATTATTGCTAGTATAGTAATTTATCTTTTTTCTAGTATGTTAAGAAAATTATTATTGTATTGTTTCTCTTTCAATGGGGTTCTTCCATTTAATAATAAATAAATAAAATAAAATAAACAAACATATGTATTGCTTATGGAGGCAGCCATTTTCGTTAAAAGGAACCAATATTTATTTCCTCTTGTCTCTTCAGTTCATGAGAGCCCAATTTGTTTCTGCAGTACTGTCTAACAAACTTCCAAATGATATACAGAAATTAAATCATTTTGGAACATTTAGGAAACAGCTAAAGTGCTACCTATTAGAAGAAACATTTTATTCATTGACTGAATTTTTTAACTGTCCAGTTTAGATGTTAGAGTTTTAGTATTTTATAATCTATAAGAATATTTTATTTTTTTTTTTTGACTTTTAAAATGCTTTATACTGTATTGTTGGTTAGGTATTGATTTTTGATTTCACTTGACAATGTTAACACTTTTATAAAGTCTTATTAATAAGAAATAAAAGAATGAATGAATGAATTTCAGAAGGGCCACTTGTCCGATGCGTGCATCGGGTACGTCTTTACATTATTATTTATTATCTTTATAATTAATTACTGAATTATTTATGTATCAATTTGGCCGATATTGTGTATATCGAGATTTTTTGAACCAAACAGCCTCACATTTGTTCTGTGAGTTAAGTTGCGATTTTCTAACCGTTGTGTTTTAATGTTTAGATATTGATTTAGCGTAGTTTATATGCCATTTGTCCTTTTGCATATCACAACCAAATCATCTATATAGCTGATAAGCCGGATATCGGTATTGTATCTGAAAAAAAACATCAAACATGTTTTTTATGTACATGTTAAAAAGGAGGGGACTGATGAGGGAGCCTTGGATTAGTCCTTTGGTGGCTGCTTTGGGGCCTATACTATTATTGTTAGAATCTTTAATTAGAGAGAGAATTAGAGAGATCTGTTTTCCAAGATCGTCAATATTGCGCTGCCCAAAGTTGGAGGAACGTTTGTCTCGATAAGTCAGTCATATAGCTGATAGATATTGACATTGTCATACGCTGATTTAATATCCAAAAATACTCCTATAACTGTTTGGCCCTGAAGGCCGTTTCTATAAATGTTATAATATATGCGATATTGCTATTTATTCCCATATTTTTCGTGAAGCCCATTTGATATGGTATAAAAATTATTTTCTAGTGACCATTCTATTTTATTTTTCAAAATATTTTCAAAAGTTTCACCAATGCAAGATCACAGCCCTATTGGTATATAGCAGTCTACTAACTCAGGATTTCTGTTTGATTTGGTTTCCGTTTTTTTTTTCAAGATTCTGGTATGTTTTTCCATTTTATAATGTTATTATATATGTTAAGGTGGTTCAATCCTACTTCTGGAAAGTGAGTAAACATAGAATATGTAATATTGTCTAGACCTGCCGCTGGATCCTTCTTATTTGCAATAGCATATTTTATATTGTTTATGTTAAAATAATCAGTCTCTTGGGAATCACATAGTTTTAATGAGAACTGGGAATCAATTACACGTGGAGTAAGTCTGTCCAGAATTTTGTTTCGTAAGTGATATTATTTGGTAGGTTACCGTAGTTGGTTTCTACCAATTGGCTTTTTTTATATTTTTTGATATGTAAAACACATGGTGGGGTAGTGATCACTATTTTCGCAGTCTGGAATTATACTCCATATGGTTTTAGAGCTAATGTCCATATCAAATCAAGTGCACTAAGCTCGCTGCCAGAGGAGAGCAGCCTAATCGACCTACCATCATTCATAAACATCAAATCTCGTTCCTCAACAACCGCCAAAATACTACCCTTGTTGTTCTCACTGCTTCCCCATAGCCTGTGGTGAACATTGAGGTCTCCTATAATAACTGAAGTACCAGAATATAAGATATTTATTATTTCTATGTAACTAGATTTTTTTAGCCATTTTTCATTCAGTTGATTTTTTTAAAATAAGAATAATGCCTATATGTCAAAATATTTTAAAAAACATTAATGACTAGTTTTTAGCCATTTTTCATTCAATAGAATAATGGTTGTTCATATTCCCTTGTAAGCAAGATTAAATTCGCCCTATAAGAGTTATAGCTGTGTATATTCCTTTGAATAATCTTTATAAGTGTTTGATGTGTGTTAGCCATTTTGAGAGTGTTTATTTTATTTTTTTTAATGGGGGATAAATTAACTGGGGCAATGATTAAATAGTGGTAAATTAAATGCTGCCTACTATTTCCATACTAGAGTCATTCTCACTATCTTCATTTAAGTTTTCATTTGATATTTCATTTGAATTGGTGTGTTCGATGAGTTTAGTTGTTTTATAGGTTTTATTGTAGGATAGTACCTCTGATGATCTGGTTTATCCCCCAGTCCCCCAACCATGTTTTAGATCTCTGAGTTCGAGAGTTCGGACAATATAACAGATCATTATGGACTTTTTATCATAACCTCTTAGCCTAGTATTTGTTTTCTTATGTTTTGGGCTACTGTTGGTCTCCGAATGTAAGCGTTTGTTACTTTTTCGTGAAGATTGGTTATATGTTGTTCACGTTTGATTGATAGAGCTTGAGTTGCTTGGCAGGGGGAATATCATGTGGTTTGTAAGCAAATATACTTTAGATTTTAGGTATTTATTTATTGGCGTCAAAATATATGACATTTTCTAATACCATTACGCGTTTGATGTTTTTTTTAAGTATATATTCCGGACAAGAGCTAGATGTTGAATTATAATTGCTGCTTGCACAGCCGATATATTTCATGTTACAAGTTTACTTAAGATTTTCTTCCTGGGCAATACCACATTTTTTACAATTGGGATTTACAGACTTACATAAGTATTTAGTGTGAAGAAGTGTTTAAAGCACTGCGTCACTGTGGACATAAGGTGTAAGTTGCATAGGAAGGGAGTGAATCTCTACTTCATCTGGGATCTTAACACCCCCAAAAGTATAAAGAACCGTGCCTGTGGGGACAAATTCCCTGCATTTATAAATTTTCTGTTTAGTCTTTTCACGTTTAATATTTTGCAAGAAGATGCAGTATCTCATCCATTGAGAAACATGTCGGAACACCCCCTTGCAGGTGACAAAATTATAGGGGATAAAGTTATTGTATCCTTTAGTCTACTTTCTTTAGCAAATTCATTTGCCGCGTCAAAAGTTTTAAATGCTATACCTATTCTATTCCTACTCTTGGTGCTGAATTTATTAACATTTTCTAATTTTAATTGTAATATTTCCTTGGCTATTCATAATGGGCCAAATTGGGCCAAATCTTCACGCTACTTTGTTATAAAGTCAGTTCTTTATTGTTAGAAGTTTTTCCGTCGGCTTTTTTGCACAAATGATGTCAACAATTTCGTTAGTTGACAGCCAGGTTTTATTTCCGTTCACGTCCATGATCACAAAAATGGTCAAAAATACTTTTTAACTGTATCTAAATTTTTCAAGTTATGTTGTAAACTTATCCTACCACCAATAGGATGGGGTTTGTTCCCTTTTCATGAAAATCTCCTGCAGATTGACTCCAATATCTTGTCCAATAATAAAACTAATCAATATTGTCAGTAAAACTACAGAGTATTTATTTTAGGGTTACACAGATCGAGAAGTGCCAACCTTCAAAGATATTCAAAAATGCTTGGTCGATATAGGCGACAAACCTAGTAGTTTTATAGATTCGAGGCAATGGATTGGGTCTACGGAAGTTAATTATGTACTGAATTCTTTATTAGGTATTAAGATGTATTTTAGTTTATATTATTCTTATATTTCTTATGCAAGTATGTTTATCAGACAGAAATATTGCAGAAAATCAGTGTATCAGTATTTTCAATTTTTTTTGTAGGTATAACGTCGAAAATTCTTTACGTTAGTTCTGGTGAAGACATGGCTACGAAAGGGCCAGAGTTGATAAATCATTTCGAAACGCATGGGTCTCCTGTCATGATTGGTAAGTTTGCTTGTGTCTAAACGGGAAGTGTTATCGCATAAAAAAATCACTCTCCTGGTTTTTCCTAATTGAGTGTACAAAATTAAAGAGCATAATATCCATATTGATTTGAACTAAAAGTACCTTCTGGGTAAAATTATTCAGAGAATAAGTGCCATACTTCAAGTTGTCAAAATGCCAATAGAGCTGTTCTAAACTG
Source organism: Kuschelorhynchus macadamiae (assembly GCA_030620095.1). Lineage (NCBI taxonomy): Eukaryota > Metazoa > Arthropoda > Insecta > Coleoptera > Curculionidae > Kuschelorhynchus > Kuschelorhynchus macadamiae. The sequence continues at coordinate 1,140,038 of JAUTXW010005245.1, forward strand.
CCCCGTAACAACTTCATAATCAATAGTCTACTTGTGAAATTCTCTTGATGAAGATAGTTTCAGGCACCCAACATCAGCTCCCTTAAAAACAGATTGGATAAGAAACTTGACAAGCTAAACAGCATATATATATATATATATATATATATATATATATATATATATATATATATATATATGACATGCTAATATTTAAGGGGGTGATTCTTGGACCCATTTTAAGAAAAAATCTTCATATGAACTTATGTCCTAAACGTCTTAACTTTTGAGATACAGGGTGCTAAAGTTTTCAGAAAAAAAAATTATTTTTTTTAATAACTGTGATACTACCGTAGATATCTTTATGAAATTTGGTACACGTGTTCTATGCATCAAGATGCATTTTCTAATGTACAAGCAATTTTATTCTTTTTACCAGTGGCGTCCGTACGCGTTTTGCTTAGAATATTTTTGGAGAAAAAAATGGTACGCCACTGCTTTATCTTAAAATAAAAATTCTTTTTGGGATTCTCATTCATTTCTGAGTAAAGTCGATCTCTTGATTTTCTTTCTTAGGACGATTTCTACAAACTGTCGATGTTCAATTGTTTTTCTGATTCATATTCAGGCCAATTAGCAATGGTGCCGACGCATAGTTTTCGCTTAAAAAAATAAAAATCATTTTACTTCAGGGTCAAATCGTTAAAAATCTGATGTGGTGACTGTTGTGTGGAAAGCGTTTTTTTTTCTTTTTTCGTGCTATTCAGTTCATTTAATAATAAATATTAATTAATTTAGAAATAAGTAATTGATTTACTTTACTTTAGGAAACAATTTTTAAAAAACTTTCATGTGCCAATAAATTACAGCGGGGATTTCAGCTTGCAGAAAACAATGTTTACAGAAACGGCTTAATTTTATTAATTATTAACAATACTAACATTAATTATAAAAATTGTTGGAAGTGGCCACCTTCACTTAATATGCATGCTTCCGCCCGTCTACGCATGGAATTGCGCACTCGTTCAAATATTCCCGGCGTATTCCGTATAGTTTCACACGAGGCAACTATTCGCTCTCTTAAATCTTCTACAGTGTTAACGGGAGTTTTGTATACTAGAGTTTTAAGGTGCCCCCATAAAAAGAAATCCAAACTATTGAGATCGGGGGATCTTGCTGGCCATTGCTGAGGTCCTCCGCGACCTATCCAACGATCAGGATAAACTGTATCTAAATGATTTCGGACAATTACGCTGAAATGAGCCGGCGCTCCATCGTGCATGTACCATATGCGATGCCTTAACGCAACTGGTACATCTTCAAGCAACCCAGGTAGTTCTTCTTCGAGAAAATGCAAATAAGACCGTCCATCAAGACGTCCTGGTAGGAAAAATGGGCCTATGAGATGATTACTAATAATTCCTGCCCAAACATTAAGCGAAAATTGTTCTTGAAAATGGGTTTCGGTTATGGCATGCGGGTTTTCTTCCGCCCACACATGATTGTTATGGAAATTTTGAATAGCATTCCTAGAAAAAGTTGCTTCGTCTGTGAACAAAATTTGTGACTCAAACTGCGGATTTAGTGTAATACTCTGAAGATACCACTGAGAGAAGTTCACACGCTGTGGGAAATCCCTGGGGAGTAATGCCTGTACTCTTAGAATATGATATGGATATAACAAAAAGTCAACTAAAATACGCCAAACAATTTGGTGACAAATATTCAAAGCTCTAGCGATCTTCCTCGTACTCGTCTCAGGATGTTCGTCGATTTCTTGCAGCACCGCTTCCTCAACTTCAGGTGTTCTGACAGTTCGAGGTGTGCCTTCCGAAGTACCTTTATTGAAACTACCTGTTTCGCTAAGTCGGCGATGAATATTCGAAAAGGTTCGGCTATCTGGCAAGGCACGATTAGGATATCTTTCCTGATAAATGCGTCTGGCTTCTGTTGCATTACCATCTGCGAGGCCATATGCGTAATGCATTGCCGCCATTTCCGCATTCGTATAATTTACCATATTTAATGATATTATTCGAAAAAACGGCGAAAATAACTTCAATAACTTCAATGAAACACTAAAAACCAAAGAGATGACACACTGAGATGGTTTTGAACACCAACAGCTTACTTTAAGTCATTTGACATCGACGTTTGTAAAAACGTAATTTATTCCAGGACTACTAGATTTATGGGTTTAAAAATTATTATTAGTTGGTATTGAGATATTATGAAGCAATTTTAACTCAATTATTTAATCAAGAACGGACCATCAGACGAGAAAACTTTTTCGTTTATGAACACATTCGATGTCATAATTTTCTTTCACCCGATAAATAAGCGATTTCCACACAACAGTCACCCTATCAGATTTTTAACGATTTGGCCCTGAAGTAAAACGATTTTTATTTTTTTAAGCGAAAACTATGCGTCGGCCGAAAGAAAATCAAGAGATTGAATTTGCTCAGAAATGAATGAGAATTCCAAAAATAATTTTTATTTTAAGATAAAGCAGTGGCGTACCATTTTTTTCTCCAAAAATATTCTAAGCAAAACGCGTACGGACGCCACTGGTAAAAAGAATAAAATTGCTTGTACATTAGAAAATGCATCTTGATGCATAGAACACGTGTACCAAATTTCATAAAGATATCTACAGTAGTATCACAGTTATTAAAAAAAATATTTTTTTTTCTGAAAACTTTAGCACCCTGTATCTCAAAAGTTAAGACGTTTAGGATATCAGTTCATATGAAGATTTTTTCTTAAAATAGGTCCAAAAATCACCCCCTTAAATATTAGCATGTCATTAAGGAACACCCTGTATATATGTATATATATATGTATATATGTATATTTATATATATATATATATATATATATATATATATATATATATATATATATATATATATATATATATATATATATATATATATATATATATATATATATATATATATATATATATATATATATATATATATATATATATATATATATATATATATATATATATATATATATATATATATATATATATATATATATATATATATATATATATATATATATATATATATATATATATATATATATATATATATATATATATATATATATATATATATATATATATATATATATATATATATATATATATATATATATATATATATATATATATATATATATATATATATATATATATATATATATATATATATATATATATATATATATATATATATATATATATATATATATATATATATATATATATATATATATATATATATATATATATATATATATATATATATATATATATATATATATATATATATATATATATATATATATATATATATATATATATCATTTAAGTGTGCAACATGTGGGAATTTTTTTATTAACTACACAATCAAAATAAAAATATTGCCAAAAGTTGGTGCATCCCTGATAATCATATAAAGTGTACTTAGAATGCAAGTCGAACAGCTTACAGGGTAGATCAAAAAATGTTAAATCATGCAAGAGGAAAGTACTTTATTCCGAAAGATTCAGCAAAATTTTATTAAGAAAAGTTGTTTAGCATCAAAAGTTATGCCTGAAAAAATCAAAAAAGTTTTTCAAAAATTGATTTTTTCGATAATTATCATAAACACTTTGATAGTTTAATCAAAATCGGATCAGATTCGCATAACTCCGTTCAAATTTAAGTATACTTGTGAAATTAACTTGGATTAGGGAATCACAAACTTCAGGTTTGTTGCAACGATATTAAACACAACTTGGAAATTTCGTCAATATCCTTTTTAACAAGATGAAGCATTTCTGAAAAAAATATGCACATTAAAAAACTTTCATTTGAAGTGCAAAATTTGCATTTCAAATATTTATTAAAGAACTGTACACTTATTTGAGAAACTGGAAATCCTTGAAAAAACAAATGAGGGTTAAAAGTGAATTAATGTGAATTAATATTAACAAAAAATCAAACGCATCGAGATCTAATTGAATGTGATACCACTAGTTTTACCAAAAATGTTTATTATAACTTAACAATTGACAAATCAGCATGAAGTAAAAAAACATTTAAGGAAGTACATACAAAATGAAAATTATCTAAGCGTTTCTGTGTGCCCACCTTCTTGTTCAATGCATCTAATTGTCCGGTCACAAAATTCACTAAAAGTAGATCGCAAGATATTTGCTGGAATATTTCTGCAATGGAAACGAATCGAATTTTCAAATTCCTCAACATTATTAAATGGTCTATCGTTATAAACTTTTTGCTTTAAGTATCCCCATAAAAAAAAATCTAATGGGGTAAGATCTGGGGAACGAGGAGGCCACCGTGGATCGGTATTTCGTCCTAACCATTTAGTACCAAATTTCCCATTTAACCATTCAGAAACATTTCTAGTAGAATGAGCGGGACTTCCATCATGTACAAACCATAATTTATACCGTTCTTGTAAACTTATATTGTTTAAAAAATCCGATATTTCGTTTTCCAGAAACTGTAAATAGGTATCACCTTGGTAATACTTGTTTCTGTTGTCAATAACAAAATTTGGATTTGCGTCCGACCACCACCTACAATTTTGGGAAAAGACAGTGCCATTTGTTGTGAACGTGGATTCATCCCCAAAGAGAATGTGCCTATGAAAATCTTCTATTGAAACGTGCAAATAAACATTGGCCTATAAGCATGAAACTTGTTTTTCTTGAGAATGCTTTTTTTAATACCTGTATAAGCAGAAATTTCCTGGGTGGATCTTCTAGGGTTTTCAACAACTGACTAAAGTACCGCTAATTGTTTTTCTTCAGTACAAACAGTTTTGGCACGTTCATTTTTATATTTATAGTCTAAAGATCCTGTCTGTTTGAAGTTTATTAAAATTTTACTTACAGTTGAGTAGTGAACTTTTTTGTCTGGATGTCGTTCATTGAAAATATATGCTGCGTCACGCACTTATATAATTATACAATCAGTATCAAAACTAATTCTGCCTTCTCGACTAGCGTTAATTGTCTTGGAGGAGGTATTTTAAATCAAATAAAGGTAATATGTAATAATATAATTGTTCTTCTAGAATGAAATATTAACCCCACCGAACTGTCATAATTTTTACTTCTAACCCTCATTTGTTTTTTCCATGGGTATCCGCGATTATCTTAGTATAGGATTTCAGGTTTGTGAATTAATGTCTACAGTTATTTAATAACAATTTTATAATTTTGCACTTCAAATAAGTTTTTTAATGAGCATATTTTCTTCACAAATGTTTCATCTTGTTAAAAATAATATTGGTGAAATTTTCAATGTGTGTTTAATATCGTTGCAACAACCCTGAAGTTTGTGATTCCCTAAAAAATTAAAAATCCAAGTTAATTTCACAAGTATACCTAAATCTGAATGGAGTTATGCGAATCTGATCTGATTTTGATTAAACTATGAAAGTGTTTATGATAATTATCAAAAAAATCAATGTTTCAAAAACTTTTTTCATTTTTTCCAAAAAAAAATTTTTGTATGTAGTATGTTTTGGTATCCAGGCATAACTTTTGATGCTAAACAACATTTTGCTGAATCTTTCGAAATAAGTATACTTTACTCTTGCATGATTTTCATATTTTTTGACCTACCCTGGATGCTGTTTGACTTACAACCATTTTAATTGCACTTTATATGATTATCGAGGATGCACCAACTTTTGGCAATATTTTTATTTTGAGCCATTCCATAAGTAAAATGAATGTCTGCCATTTTTGCGTTGGTATATTAGTACATTTTGGACAAAATACACGATAAATTATTACTTATAATGCCAAATGATAAAAAACTACTTGTGTTATTCTAAATCAACTGCCATGACTGATTCTGCTACCATGGAAACCTCTCAATTGTTTTCCAATTCCTGCTATGGATTCACCTATACTATTTTCTTGTGTACTGCGGCTGCAGAGGAAAGATGCAGCACAGTTTTACGATTTTATTATATTTATCCAATTTTCACTAATTTGTTAATTGTGATATGTTAATGTGATAGAGTAACATAGCACATGATTTTGAAAAAGTATTTTTTCGCTTATTTTTCAAAATCTCGGAAATGATTCAGTTTAAAAAATTTCAAAGCAGATTTAACTTCAAACCCTTTTTTATCCAAAACGGCTGATTTTACCGACAAATACTAAGACTAACTTTTTTATGTAAAATTGAATGGAGAATAGGTCTGCCTAGTCAAAAATGACATAATAGGCTTCACAAAAAAGTTATGGTTAATTAAATTCAGAAACAACATTGTATGTGGCGCCCTCTAACATTAAATAAAAAACTAAACTAATATTTGAATTTCTCGTCATCAATATACCCAGAATCCCAAATTTTGTCCAATTGTCATGTTCCTTAACAACAAACAAAGCCGTTTCAGACCCATGTTCATGTGAACTTTTAATCTTAAAATTAGTCAAAGAATCACTGCTTAAAGTTTGTACAAGTACTTAATTGATACCCTGTATATATATATATATATATATATATATATATATATATATATATATATATATATATATATATATATTTCTCACGTCCGTCTAGAGTCTCTATTGACTTAAATGACCACACTATATATATATATATATATATATATATATATATATATATATATATATATATATCTACAGGGTTATTCACGCAACCCGTTCATTAAAAGTTTTTGATGATGTCATTTAGATACACATTTCAAATTTTGGGATTAAGGTAAGGTCAAGGGGTACTTCTTTTTTGAAATATTTTCAACTTCCTGGTTTTAATCGGAAGTTGGTATCAACTTATATTAAATGGAACACCCTGTATTTTATGATATTTTTGGATTCTACGGAGAATTTTAATGCTATTTTATGTAGCATGTCCTATATCTAGGTTCAAGCATTCTTAAGATACTTGACCTTGAACCAAAAATGATCCTTCGGGGTACCAAATTTTAAAATCTCATATTTTTGTAAGTTTTGAAGATTTAATCTTCATATTTTGCAGACGATCGGTAAATAGTCTTAGGATTCTATTTTTTATATTGAATTTGTCTTATTTTTATACAGGGTGTCCTAAATTCAGCGACAAACATTCACATTTTCAAAGCCGCTAAAGTCCGTTTTTTTTAAATGGGACACCCTATAAATTTATGCACTATCAAATGTAGAATTTAATTTTCTATCGAACTGTATTAAGGTTCCCTATACCTATTCGTAACCATTTTCGAAATAATCAGGTTTTTATTAAACTATCATATGTATTTGCTAAATGCTTACACCTTCCCGTAGTAAGCCATGGAAAAATAATTGTTGTGCTTTTCTATTCAACATGACAGCTGATTTGAAACTTTTAAATTAAAATAAAATAACACTCAAAAGCTGATATTCTCAATTTATTTTATTTTATGAGAATGTTACAAAATATTGGAGAGAACGTGCCATGTTTATAATGAAAAACATCCTCATTTATCGCCAATGAACAAGAGAAAGTTGAAAAGGATTGAAACGAAATTTTTTCGTTTCGGAAAAGTTAAAGTTATAAAAAATTTAATAAACTGTTTACATTATTTTTAACCATATCTACTAAGTTCGAAACTGTTATAAAACACTTCTATAAAATAATAAAATTGAATTATAACAAATGTTCTATATGCTGTCCGTTAATTTGAAGACACATTTCAATTCTTTTTTGTACAGTTGCTGTGGCCCATTGAATTTGTCCGTTTTCTAATTCGGCAAAAGCTGTTCGTATACTGCCCAGTAAATCTTGTTGGTTATTTACCGGGGAAGCATAGACTTTACCTTTGATAAATCCCCATAAATAAAAGTCTAGGGGTGTTAAATCAGGCGATCGCGGGGGGCCATCTCCAAGGGCCATTGGGACCAATCCAGCGATCTTCAAAAATTCGAGATAATTGGAGATAAACTGCAGCGGAATTATGTGCTGGTGCCCCATCTGATTAATACCAATAATTTTGCAGCTCATCAATAGGAATTTCTTCAATAAATTCAGAAACCGTCCCTCGTAGAATTTCCAAATACTTATCACTGTTTAAATTGTCTTCATAAATACAGTACCGCACCTGATCATTTAATACTATACCTAAAACATTGAAGCTAAACCTCTCTTGAGAACGCGTAAAGCGTAAAGCGTGCGAATTTTCTGCTGCCCAGAAATGTTCGTTTCTTCTATTTGTTATTCCTTCTCTAGAAAATTTCGCTTCATCGGTCCAAAATATTTTTGAAAGGAATTCAGGGTCCTCTTGAATTTTCAAAAACGTCGGACGTCATCACCAGGTCTTAAGGCTTGCACGTTTTGGAAGGAATAAGGGTGCATATAATGTTCGCTCAAGATTCTTTGGACAGATGAAGAAGAAATTCCCAAATCGTTTTCTGCAGACGGTATTGAACTTGGAGGGTTTGCGTGGAAATAAGCTAATGTATTTATTACATTATCCTCGGCATTTGTCACTAGTTTCGGAACATTTTTTGTAACTTTAACTTTGCCAAAACGCAAAAAGTTCGTTTCAATCCTCTTGAATTTTGACTTGTTCATTGGCGGCAAATCAGGTTGGCGTTCATTAAACACACGACACGTTCTCTGCAAAATTTTATAACATTCTCTATGAATATAAAATAGATTGAGAATATCAGCGTTTGAGTATTCTTCCATTTCGATTAGATTTAGTTTATCACTAAAATCTTTCGATAAATAACGCATACTAATCATCTGTCATATTGGATATTGGATCTCAATTGTTTTTCCATGGCTCACCATTGGAACATGTAAACATTTAAGCAAATACATACGATATTTTTATAAAACCCAATTATTTCGAAAATGGTTACGAATAGGTATAGGGAACCTTAAGACAGTTCGATAGAAAATGAAATTCTACATTTGATAGTGCATAAAGTTATACGGTGTCCCATTTAAAAAAACGGACTTTAGCGGCTTTGAAAATGTGAATGTTTGCCGCTAAATTTAGCACACCCTGTATAAAAATAGACAAATTTATCGATCGTCTGCAAAATATGAAGATTATATCTTCAAAACTTACAAAAATATAAGATTTTAAAATTTGGTACCCCGAAGACTTATTTTCGGTTCAAGGTCAAATATCTTAAGAAAGCTTCAACCTAGGTATAGCACATGCTACATAAAATAGCATTAAAATTCTCCGGAGAATCCAAAAATATCATAAAATACAAGGTGTTCCATTTAAAATAAGCAAGTTGATACCAACTTCCGGTTAAACCGGAAGTGACAGGAAGTTGAAAATATTTCAAAAAAGAAGTACCCCTTGACCTTACCTTAATCCCAAAATTTGAAATTTTTATCTAAATGGCATCATCAAAAACATTTAATGAACGGGTTGCTTGAATAACCCTGTATATATATATATATATATATATATATATATATATATATATATATATTAGGTGATCGCACGGGGTCTATAACAAGAGTATTTTTCCTAAAAGCTGGAAATATGCTCATGTGCAACCTGTACCACCTGCTTCCAAAAAGGAATCCAAAACTCTTCCCTGTAACTACAGATCCATATCCCTCCTCCCAATTGTGAGTAAGGCAATGGAGAAGTATATCAGTAATAATCTTTTAAATTACCTTGAAAGGTATAAACATCCACACAAATGGATTGCCAGTTTTCTTTTCCAACAGAACTATTTCTGTAGTGTTTGACGGATATTCATCGAACTTTCACCAAACTAACGCAGGCGTTCCACAGGGTTCAGTGTTGACACCTACCCTATTCCTCCTGCACATCAGTGATTTGCTTTCTTCTACCAGAAATCCTGTACACAGTTATGTTGGCGATAGTACACTCTACTCCAATATACAATTTTCCAAATGTGTCTCCAAGACTGAAATTAATGATAGGCTCACCTATTGTTATCTGATAACTTATCAAAAAGGCGAAAACTGTTCCTTATATGAATTTTGCCGCACAATTCGTAGTGGCTTTCAGAGTGGTATACAAGGTCAGGTCAAAAAGTAATCGGACCCTACTTCATTTTTTTAAATGGGCGTCATGTATATTATTTTTTATCTTTATAGGGAATAATGTAGGCTTTCCAAAAATGTATACATGTATTCAGTTATTTGGATAAACAAGCTTAAAATTCGAGATTTTCTAAAATTTTCTTTTGTGTCCAATTACTAGGTAGTAGGCTATGGCTACAGTTTATTAAAAACAAAATTCATGTAAGTAATTTTACTAAAGATGTAATACTTTTCAAATTTAATTCAAAAGTTTTTTTTAAATTCTCAAATCCTAATAAATTATTACATCATTTTAAGTTACTTATGATAACATTTATTTATTTACAAATACCTGCTTTACAGGACAAAGTCCCAATTACAAAGCAGGGCAAGCACTTATAATTATAATATAATATTACATAACATAATCAAGAAAAACAAAGATGAAAAAACTTAAGTTAAAACTAAAACTAAAAACTACAACATGCGTCTATATGTGGAAATAATTTCAACGCAATAGCGATCGCCGCACATCAGAAGCATTAGCTATAGAAAAATCCAAGTGATAGCTCTTGTTATATTTATCACACATTAAATACAGAGGTGAAAATTTTAGAGTGTTTGTGCGCGGTTTAGGCAAATAGAATAAATTATGTTGTGAGTTTAAACGAGGTACACAAAAATTCAGTTTTCCTAGTATACATGAACAATGAATTTTATAATTAAGCAATTTAAATAATGTAATTAAACGGTGGTAGTCACGACGATTTTTTAGGGAATCATATTCTGAGTTGTTAAGCAGCTGCTCATGCAGATAGCCCTGGTGGGGATATATACCGTCTTTCAAAAAACAAGCATATTTTAAAAATCCGCGTTGTATTCTTTCTAGACTCTCTATGTGTGTATTGTACTCAGGTCCCCAAATTATTGAGCCGTATTTTGAGCGGACGGACGTAAGAATTGTACAATAGCTTTAGTACACTGATGTTTTTAAAGTCCCTCGTACAGCGTAAAATGAATCCATACATTCTGGAGGCTTCGGCAGTAATAATATTCATGTGAGGGACGAATAAGAGTTTTGAATTAAATAAAACTCTGAGATCGCGAAATGAGTCACACCGAGAAATAGCTTTATCTGCTACGGAATAGTCATATTTACAAATTGACAGTTTATTAGAAAATGATATTACATTGCATTTCCCTATATTAAGCATTAAGTTGTTAGTAAAACACCAATTATTTATAATATCCAGACTCTTTTGTAGCTCAATGCAATCAGCAATCCCACTGATATTGGTATAAATTTTGATATCATCAGCATATATTAAAAATTTTACGTTTAGGTCACAAGCAATATCGTTGATAAAAAGGATAAAAAATAGCGGTCCCAGTACAGACCCTTGAGGTACACCAGAAACTGCAACGTATTTGCTAGAAGTATGTCCATTGAGGGCGACATACTGTTGACGTCCCGATAAGTACGAACTGAAGAGTTTTATTAATCTGTTAGAGAATCCAGTATTTTTAAGTTTAGTAAGTAAAATTTTATGATCAATTCGGTCAAACGCTTTTGAAAAATCTAAGTATATTACGTCTGTTTGACTGCCTGCATCAATTGATTCGGCTATATCATGCGAAATACAAAGCAAATTGGTAATTGTTGATCTTCCCTTAAAAAATCCATGCTGTTGAGGTAGAATGAGTTTTTTAACTAGAGGAAAAAGAGAATCATGCAGCAAGATTTCAAATACTTTACAAATATTACAGATAATGGACACCGGTCTGTAGTTTAAGATTTCATTTCTGTCACCTTTTTTGTACACTGGACAAACCCTAGAAACTTGCCAAAACTATGGTATCGTGTGTTGTTGTAAGCATAAGTTAAAAATAAACAGAACTACAAGACTAATTTGCAATCATGAATAAGAAAAGCAGGAATTAAATCCGGTCCAGTTGTGTTTTTCGGGCGTATTTTTTTTAAGGCTTTTATAACATCCTCTTCGGAGAAATATGGAACGTCAATATTTAGATTGGAAGAAATATTATTCACCTCTACAAAATTTGTATCCGAATTAGAAAACGATTGTTCAAAATAGGAAGCAAAAGAATTAAGAATATCTAAAGGGTCACTTCAAACAAACAAACAAACAAAAGTATGCTTTATTGCCGCAGAAAAATTCTACAATTTTATGGACAAAGCAAAATATACCTAAAAATAAGACATATCAAAACATTAATCGAAAATAATTTCGACAGGTCAGTGCTTTTTTTTTTAAAAAATGTAAATTATCAATTTACCAAATCGTAAAACACACTTAATTCATTATTATTATAAAACATATTGTTAGGCATGCTATAAATTTCTTTTTTACTTTTTATAAATGACCAAAATTTTTTAGGGTTACCCTTAATATCTGTCTCGATTCTCTGTATATATAAGATATAACTATCTTTAATGTCTGTTTTTATTTTTGTTCTAAGGTTCGTAAACAATTCCAAACTTTCCAAACAACCATATTTTATGTATTTTTTATGACATTTATCCTTTTTCTTTATATTCCGAATGATGATTTTAGATGTAAACCATGGTGGGTATTTACGATTAGGCATTTTTTTATACTTCGGTACACATGAATCAAAAATTTCATAGATTTTGTCATAAAACAAGGCACATGCACTCTCTACATCATTTGCCCGTTCAAGAAATGACCAATCAATATTATAAAATGTTTCATACATCACCGGAAAATTTGCTTGGCGAAAATTATAATTCTTTTCAAGATTTAAAGCCAAATCACATTTACGGTTTATAGATTGAGAGTATTGAAATGATATTTCCAAGGCAGGGTGATGGTTATCTTCTTGTATTAGCCTATCCAAGGCCCTATTAATCAAACATTGCGGATTATTATGTATCACTAAATCTAGGACTCGGTTGTTAATATTTCTTACGCTATTACTTTGGGAGATTCATATAGGATAAAAAATTATTAAGTAAACAAGCACATTGGTCTCTGGTTTCATAATCCAAAAACTCTGAATAAGCCGGTAAATTGAAATCCCTAAGATTACATATATTTTTGCCGAACATAATATTTAAAGAAAGAAAAAAAAATCAAGTAGGTTTTCCAAATTTCTAACAGAGACAGGAGGTGGTATATACACTAGAAAAAATAGGATTGAGAAATAGTCAAAACTTACCTTAACGCCCACAATGTCAGTACCAGGCAATAAGTCACCCCTGTCAAAACTAATTCTAAATAAATTCTAAATAAAAGTGGCATTATTGAATTTTACTCAAAACAAAACTAGCTTAAGTAAGATAGATAATTATTATAATATATTAATATTCTAATATCGTTCAGAAGAATCATAGGCCTTCTTTGCAAATTTCCGAAAGTTAAATCGATTTCCGCGCGAATCTCCACTACAGACTGATATCGTGTTTATATATTTTATTTTGCATAAAACTCCATAAAAAAAATCTAAAATCGAAAGATTCGGAGATTGGCCATCTTGCAGGTCCGTGAGTACCAAAGCATCTTTGAGGAAAATTATCGTCTAAAAATGCCCTTAAAAGGGCAGAGTTGTGCTTGGGGCACCGTCTTCTTGAAGATAAACGTGCCAATGGAACATTTTCCATCAGTTGTGGAATAAGTTCCTCAAGGATTTCTAGGTGCCGACGCGCTGTGTGACCTCCTTCAAAAATTCTATAGACTATGCATCTTCCAAAAATGAAATACCTAAAGCGGCCTTGTTGTGCTCTCTCAAAAAATAAATAGTGATTTTCTGCGTTCGAATTATTTCTTGTATTATGCCAAAATATTCATCAGTATGGATTTGTTGTAAATACCAATGGCAAAACAACATTCGGCGCTCGGCAACGCCGGGTTGTAAATTTTGAACTGTGTGGAATTTATGTGGGTAATACTTATGCAAAATTCTTTGATTTGATTCTTGACTTGGATACACTAGTTTCTTCCTCTATTTGCTGGCAAGAAGATTAAGGCTTCGCTTCTACACAATCCAATACGATTATTTCTTTTCTCTCTCTATCTTGTTTGGTCTATGCTTTAAGACGGGGATGGATATGGAATATGGAAAGCTTTGCCAGTTGCCTTCTTTCTGGATAGCTAATATCAAAATAAAGGACTCCTAAGATATTATCCTAACCATAGCGCTCAAAATACGCTAACTTTGTAAATCTTAAGCCTGGGTTATAGATTGAAAAAGTTTGCGTCTTGCGTCGTCCGTTTGAGCTAAGCTTTTACGCTGGTTTTCAGCCGGTCTTATAGATTGAAAATGTTTGCGTTTTGCGTCGCCTGTGGAACTAACCTTACTTTTATGTATATATTTATCGCCTTTTTGTATAATGCAATTTTGTCTTGCTTGTTTTTAAGTTTGTGTGTATTTTTTTAATTTCTAGAGAATTGATAATCAAAATCATACTAATGATGCTTAGTAAATACATATTAATGTATGCCGCAGCTGTAAAGTTGTCGAATAGAAAGCGGCAAAGAAGGTGGCGAATTCGGCCTGTTAATTGGGATAGAAATATTCAAAACTCCTACCAGTATATTCTTAAAATTAAAGACAATGACCCCAAGTAGTTTTTTTTTTAAATGGACGCGGATATTATGTGTATATGTAAATGTCAAATTTATTACGAAAGACGAAAGTTTTGAAAAGCCCTCTAAAATCCAGCAATTTCATTGGTTGCAGATTAACACAAACTCCGATTTATGCTATCCGCTTCCGTCAAAGTTAAAGATCGCCATCCTTATGACGGCTAGCGGAATCTTAAACTGATGGTGGCAAAAATATAACCATACCCATTCCTTTAGGTTAAGTAAACTTCAAGAACAGCCCAAATGGCGACGCAAAACGCAAACGTTTTCAGTCGATAACCCAGGCTTAATTCCGTCTTCGAGATTTTCATGAGATTGTATGAAACAAACTAACATATCACACTTTTCATAATTTTCGTAGACCGCCATTATTGTAGAAAAAGTAAGTTAAAGTTAAATAGATACACCAAAAGAACAAAAATATTTCATTAATATTAAAAACTGACAAAACCACAAAGTTTTCGACGTTTTGCTTTTTGTTCCAAACCAATTAGCCATAGCCTCCAAGGATATGGTGTCACATGCATAGATCATGTATTGCTAAATAAAAATATAGATGAAACCACCGCGAAGGTTCACATCATACAATCCTACATCACTGATCATTTTTTTGGTGAGTATTAACTTAATTTTAATATGAATATTTCATCTACCGTTCATAATAAACAAAAAATTGATTTTGACAAACTGCGAAAATTACTATCAGAAAAGGATTGGGTTTCAATATATGGGGAAACGGACGTCAACTTAGAGGTATTTTACTCATTATTAGATAGCTCGATTGACGCTTCACAAAAAGCGTTTAGTGTAAGCTCGAGTCTAAAATTACTGACCTATTTGACAATACTGGGTCTGAGATTTTAAAGCTTTGGAAAACCCAAGTGTTTTACGTAAGTAAATTCAACAGAGGCGAACCATTTGTCTCTGCTTGGTCATTTAGGATATACTGGGTGTTTTTAATTTTATTGATTTCTAAGGATTCTAAAAGGGGTTAATTTTTTGCTTTTGTTTATAGTGTGCAAAATCTTAAGTTCATCATTAAACGTATGTTTATTTTCTAATAAATGTGAGGCGTATGTGGAATCGGTTTTGTTTTTAATTAAGACTTCTTTTATGTTCTTGAATCCTTTGTCTAAAACTTCTGCCTGTCTGACCTATATAAACTTTTGAGCATGAACCACAGTTTAATTTGTATTCCCCGGCCATATTATCTTTTTGAGTTTTTTCATTGTTGTTTTTTATGTATTTTCCTAAACTATTGTTAGTTTTAAATGAAATTTTAATATTGTTTTTACGTAAAGTTGCGGCTACTTTCTCAACTGGTTTACCAATATAAGTTATGGTTTTATATTTCGTTTTTTCTTTAATATGTTGTGGGAAAATTTCTAAAATTGATTTTTTATTAATTTTTTGTTTTAAAATGGATTCAATAATAGAGACTGAATACCCATTGTTCACTGCAATTTGTTTAATAATGTTAAGTTCTTTTTCTTAATTTTGTTTATTTATATACTATTAGTCTGTGTATCATACTGTGAAAGGCTGCTAGTTTATGTGCTATTAGACGCATCGATAGATGATGTGTAGTCGTGTCAGTGTGTGTAGGTTTGTGGAATATTGAAAAATTATGTTTATTACCTATTTTAGATATTGTCAAATCTAAAAAATTAATGGCGTTGTCGTTCTCTATTTCAACAGTAAATTGTATGTTTTTATGTAGTGTATTTAGGTCTCTCAGAAAAATGTCTAGCTGTATATATATTCCGGTAAAACAAACTAAGATATCATCCACGTATACTAATAGAGACAATTTTTAAGGGGTTAGATTTAATTTTATGTTCTAAATCTGTCATAAATATCTCTACCAAAAGTGGACTTAAAGAGTTTCCCATTATGAGAGCACCTCTGGCTTTATAAAATTGTTTGTTAAACTGAAAATAATTTTGGTTTAAACCTACTTTTAAAGCTGCTATTATATCTGACTGGACTATTGGGTTGCATTTATTTATTTTCAGTAAATTTTGTATAAGTTCTAGTGTCTCTAATGGAGGTATAATAGGGAATAGGTTTTTTACGTCAAAGGATACAAAGAATGATTTTTCTGGCAGGTTTATATGTTTAACCTTATTTACTAATTTTACCGAATTTTTAATGGAAAAGCTCGATACAAGTTGGTGTTTTTTAGAATAATCTCAGTTTAGTTCTTTTGTCGGTGAGGTTACAAAAGAAACTACTGGTCTTATTGGTAAATTATCTTTATGTAGTTTAATAAATGAATATAGTTTAGGCGGTTGCGGATTCATAACTTCTAAGAAAAAATTTGTCTTTTGTTCTAAAGATACTTTTACATTGATCTATTATATCTATAACTTCTTTTTGAATTTTATTTGTTGGATTATTATTAAGTTTTATCTAATTATCTGGGTCTAAAAAATTTTCCGTTTTTTGGAAATATGCTTGTCTATCTATTGATATTACTGTTTTACCCTTTCTGCTCTTGTAAAAACTAAATTATTGTCTAAAGTTTTTTGTTGTATGTTTTTAACAATTATTTTTTCGTTTTTATTGAAACTTGTGTTTATTGTATCTATATCTTTAATTTGTTTAACTACTAAGTGTTTAGTTTCCGTTTTGTTTTCTAAATGTTCGGTTGTTATTTCTACTTCTACACCTAAATCAAACCTAAAAGCGAAAATCCTTACCTTTGCTGACGACACAGCGTTGTTATACACTGGTATTTCTGCAAATGATGTGTATTTAGATATGACTGATGACCTCAGGCTCCTGAAGAAATAGTTTCATTTTAACAAAATGCTATTAAACACAAAAAAGACAAAAATTCTAAATTTCACCTTCAGGGGCCAGTGGGTTTTCGAGCATGCAGTAAGGTATCATGGGTTAAACTGTGGGAATATGGATGCATGTGATTGTAACGTCATTGAACAGTGCTCTGATATAAGTTATCTCGGTGTCCATTTTGACACGAACATGTCCTGGAAGGTACACATAGAAAACGCTAGGAAAAAGTTATTGTATGTTCTTGCGAAAATAAGATACGCTTCTCGTCTTTTACCCAAACACGCATTATTACTCCTTTACAACGCTTTAGCATACTCAATTTTAACGTATGGAATATGTGTATAGGGTGACACTGAGATAAATCTATTACCGTTATTTAAACTGCAGAAGATGTTTCTAAAAGCACCCAATCATGTATCTAGACAGCATCCCTCTGAGGAGCTCTTTCAACAATCCACTCTGTCACTTCGAAAGCAGTATGCTTCAACAATATCGTTGTTTATTTTTAAACATAAACATATATTAGATCTGAGACCTAATAATGAAAATTCTACCAGA
Source organism: Kuschelorhynchus macadamiae (assembly GCA_030620095.1). Taxonomy (NCBI): domain Eukaryota; kingdom Metazoa; phylum Arthropoda; class Insecta; order Coleoptera; family Curculionidae; genus Kuschelorhynchus; species Kuschelorhynchus macadamiae. The sequence continues at coordinate 1,158,047 of JAUTXW010005245.1, forward strand.
CTTGGGCAAGAACTAACCCTAAAAGTCGAGTTTACTGAAAAAAACAAGTATTCAAAAATCTTCCTACATTCTGGGACCAAAAATTTTTAACAAATTACCTGCCTGTTTACGAAGTATCTTCCTCCAAGATAATATTAGTCTAAATTACGTGAAGAAAAAAATTATTGCGGAATTTATATACACTATAGAATTTTTGGATATCCTATTGCAATTCATACTTTTTCTATTACTCTAAATAGCCAAAAATGTATTATATCTCCTTTAGTTAATAATTAATAATTGTACTGGTTTATTATTTACATATACTAGAATAGCAAGTGCATCCTGGATTCTGTTTTCTGTACCTATAAAACTTTCAGAATGCAAATTGCCTCTGATTGTCTAAGATAATTATGTATTGTAAAAATATAAAATAAATAAATAATAAATAATAACACAGGCCAACACACATTTTGGTGCCTGCGATTTTTTAACTGTTCCTGGGTAATTTTTGGATGCAGAATGTAAAAAAATTCTCAGATTTTGTCTATCAGATCTAGTTTAACAAAAAAAAATTGTGTATATATTTTACGTTATAACTGTTATAATATATAATATTACTATTGCCAGTTAAAAAAACAAAGACACATGGATTTAAGTATTTATTGCAAAAACTTAATTTACATAATTACATTAGTCACTAATCACATAAAAATTTTGTTTTATACAACTTTCTAGCAGCAGTAATCCGCCATCATGTGGCTATCCCATCGTCCTTGATAACGATCTTCCATAGTTTTAATATCCTGATGGAATCTTTCCCCCTGTTCTTCAATACAATCACCTAAGTTTTCTGGAAAACAATCTAGGTGGCTGTGGAGGTAGTGAACTTTTATACTCATGTTACAGCCGAGAATATTAAAATTTGAAAGCATAGTTTCCACTAATTCTACGTAATTCTCTGCTTTATGATTGCCAAGAAAATTTTGTACTAGTTGAACAAATGAACACCAAGCGTTAGATTCAGTCTCGTTCATTGATGTGGTGAATTGTAGATCTTTAACAAGTTGCCTTATTTGAGGACCATCAAATATATCAGCTTTTAGTTTTTCCGTGCTAATGCCAGGAAATTTACGTGACAAATACCCAAAACAATTGCCATCTCGATTTAAACCCTTCACAAATTGCTTCATTAGGCCTAGATTGATATGCAAGGGCGGAAGTAAGATTTTTTCTCTTGAAACCAAAGGTTCGTTGATCACGTTTTGTTTTCCTTGAATCATGACATCTCTTGAAGGTCAATTTTTGTTAACCCAGTGCTCATTTTTATCTCTGCTGTCCCAAAGGCACAAAAAACAAAGATATTTTGTATAACCACTTTGCTGCCCAAGGAGGAAGTTAACCATTTTTAAATCAACACAAATTGCCCACTAATGTTCTTCGTATTTAATTTTTCTCAAAACTGATGCAATTGTTTCGTATTCTTCTTTCATGGTAGTAGAATGACCAATAGGAATTGAGCCATATTTATTACCGTTATGTAAAAGAACACATTTTAAACTACGTTTTGAACTGTCAATAAAAAGGCGCCAATCATCTGGAGTGTATTTAGGTAAACCCATTTTTCCTAAGAGATCTTTTATATTGTTACAGAATACCAAGTAATTTTCCTGAGCGAAAAAAGGCAGCAGATCCTTATCTCTTTTACGATAAAATGTAATATTAGTACCTGGACAAAGTAGATTTTTTTCTTGGAATCTGGATGCAAGTAATTCAGCGGATTCCTTTGAGAGATTCAAGTCTCTTATAAGATCGTTTAGTTCTTCTTGATTGAAACACTGCGGAGTTGCTAAATCTGCTTCAAATTTGCTGTCGTTTTCTGATTGAATTCTTTGAACTTCGCCAGACGTTGATGTTTCTGTATCATATTCTGTCAGTTCGGGTAGTATGCTGAATGATGGATCGGATATTTCTTCCGAATACGCTACAGCCTTCTTGCAGAATCTAGATCAGGATATGTCCATTTGTATCTATTGTTTCTATTTATGCCTTTAATATTAACGAGACAAAAATAGCAGTCGTCATGACGGTTTCGCGGTTCTCTCCAAACCATTGGTACACCAAACTTTAGGCATTTCCTCTTTCCAGTTGTCCTCCTAAATGAACGCCAAAATAGGCAAGATAAGCTTTTTTCACAAAGTCAGAAATCGTTTTTCTGCTCTCTTTCAAAGTGTATTCACCACATACATAACAAAAAACATCGGGATGATTTACACAGGTACGTCTGCCTGTGGATGCCATTGTTTCAGTTTAGTGTCTTGATACTACAAAACGACCAAAATTTACACAAAATGATAGCACAACTTTACTTGGGAAAACTCAGTAATATACTAAATCGAGAACAGCCAAGCAGGTATAGAAGGATCGGGTCATAGGCAATTACAGGTATAAAAGTAATTAAGAGCAGTGTATTGAGTAGTTCCTAGTATAGGAACATTGGGTCAGGGACAATTCCAGGTATCCATTTCGAAAATTAGATTCTGGGAAATTTCTATTTTGACGATTAAGTACATATTTATACCCTTTCTCAGAAAAAAATATCAATTAACCTGTAACCTGTATCTCAAAAACTAGAGCTGATAAAAAAATCTGGTGGCATTTTTGGAAGCAGCACATTAAAAACATCTAAAATCAGAAGTTAGATTTCCGGCATCAAATTTTTGTTTTCATTTTGTTACCCTGTGTAATTGGACACAAAAGAACATTTTAGAAAATCTCGAATTTTGAGCTTATTTTTCAAAATAACTGCATACATGTATATATTTTTGGAAAGCTCACATTATTCCTAATAAATATGAAGAATAATGTACAGGGTGTTCCATAACTTTGACCTGACTCTATATACTTATTCTTAAAACGTCTCTGAATTCTACGAAAAAAGTCATATAAAGAACATTTTTCGAACAGTTTCAGAGAGCTGGGATACGAGTGCCTGAAAATGCAACATTTTCCAAATCGTCTTTTATCTCAAAAACCAACATTCTGCTGGTGTAATCTTTAATTTCATAGAAAAGTAGCACACTTTCGCGAAAACCGCATAAGTGCAGCAAATGAGATTCCCTGTACAATAACTATTTTGTAAATCAACATCGCAAATGTTTCTCTGGTTTTCAGGTGGAGGTGTACTGGCGCACACAATCCTAGGAGTGGACTACAACCAACAGACGGGCAGCCTCAAATTTCTCATCCTCGACCCCCACTACACGGGAGGCGAGGATCTGAATGTCATACAGAATAAGGGTTGGTGCGGCTGGAAGGGGGTGGAATTCTGGGATAAAACTGCCTACTATAACATGTGCCTGCCACAGGTACCGAGGGAATTGTGAAGTTCGTTTTATTTATTCTACTTTAATTTATTCGCCAAATGGTCGGATTTGATTGAGGATACAAAATAAGTTGTTTAATAGAGTCAGTTTACTTGAAATTTTCGTGAAAAAGGAACTGCTCTTATTCTCGGATTTTTCATTGCAAAAACTCGGAAGCTCGAAAGTTTTGACATATTTCTTTTAACAAAGAAATACGTATAAAAAAGAGGCTTTGATTGGTCCGATCGAAATAAAAAAAAATGTTTTCTTTGTTTTCAAATTTTCATTAAAACAGCTCTGGTTTCAAACAAACAATTACAAAAATCATTAAACAATAAACAGCAGATAACATAACAAGACCTTAAATCCTAGTGATGCATCGAGACGAGACGAGATTAAGACTTCATCTCGTCTCGTCCCGAATTTGGTCAATCTCGTTTCGTCTTGAAATTAAGGTCGACACATGATGAGATCAGAACCTTGTCTTGTCTCGTTTTGCTTTTCTGCTATATGGAAGACAAAACTTTTTTTTTTGGTCGTCGCTTTTTCCCCGAGTTTTGAGCCCGTAAATACGTTTAGGCGGAAGTAATTAATCCGGCACTGGCTGCAATGCTTTTAGGGGATAGGGATGATAAAGGCCCGTAGTCTCAAGCGGGCCTAAGACCCTAAAAGTTGTAGGTGCGGTATTATTGATAAGCCTTCTAACCTTTTGTTTGAGAACTTTGATCATTGAAAGTGTGGTATTTGATATATAAAATGCATTTTTATGCAAAATAATAATTTCAGTATTTTAAAAAATTGCATTTTTAAATTGTCCCCAATTTTTCTCTTCGTGTATAGGTAATCTTGACCAAAATGGGCCAAAGAGTGGGTATGGACCGATACCACAAGAATAATTTATTATTTTTCTGCCGATACCTTCAATTGCGTAACAAATAAAATAAAAAAATGGTCGTTTTGCAGCGAACGCCATAAAACATAACTAGTTTGTTTTTGATACATTTTATGAGGTTTTTATATGTTGTCGAAATTTGTAAAAAAAAATAGTCAGTTGAATAAAAATTTTTGTTTTCAAAAGTTCTTCGATTAAATTATGATTATATCCCCCCAGGTTGTTTGAAAAATAAAGCAAACATTGTAATTTATTTCTTCTAAAATCGTTATATTAAAGTATATACGATTGCAATCATTTCCATGCATAAAATATATGATTATGAAAAGTATGAAAAAATTAAATAATTCAATAAAATGACATGAATTAAAAATACTCTTTAATTCAGTGGCAGATCATTATTTACAGTTTGTCGCTATTGAAAGGTAGGCTTTGGATTTGTATATTTTATATAAAGTGCTTTAAAACACCCAAACGTCAAATTCGACATGTTTATCTTCACCTATTGTGGATAGCTAGAGGTTTTTGCGTTTTATTTCAGCAAGTTAACATTATTTTTTTATCGACGAACCTGTGCCAACCTAATGCTAACGGCACAGATCAACCTAACAGTATAGGCCATGTTGAAAAAAATCCTTGTTTTAAGATAGACTCGAAATTTTATTGGCGCGCTATCGCTCTCTTTTTTACAATAATCCTAAACTAACCTAATTCGCATTTTTATTAATTTTAAGTTTTCTTAAAAAAAATTAAACAGTCATCCGCTTGAACTGGGATTCGAACATATATACGCCGCATCCAAAACCGAGTATCCTACCACTCAGCCGGGAAGCCCAGGATTAACATTCAACAAAACTTGTTTATTGAAAAATTTGTGTTGTGATTGTAGTCCCAGGCGTACTTAAAGTATTGTCATAACGTAAAAGAAGTGAAGAAAGTGTCCATATTATCTCAAAGAGACCTAGTAATGAACAAATTAAAAAATATATACACTCAGTCGAAAATAAGTTTATAAATTAAGAATAGGTTACATATTTCGCCCTCACGGGTATCATCAGACCTGAAATGAATATACATTCCAACGGAAAATACAGTTAAATAATATATAACTTTACCATAAATAAGACACATTTTACAAAGTACATAAAACAAACATAACCAAACAAAGAAACAATAAAATACGAAACAAGGCTATACGTCGATATAAATTTATTTGAAGAGAGGTGTTAGGTCAAAAGGAAAAAAGAAGAGATTGTTCAGGATGAGCGTGACTAACTTCTTCTATTTCTTTTTTATTAATGTGTACTTTACGACAGTTAGTCAAGCTCATCCTGAACAATCTCCTATTTTTTCGTTTTGACCTATCGCCTCTCATCAGATAAGTTTACATCGACGTCTCTGATTGGTCATTCAAGCGTAGCCTTGTTTCGTATTTTATTGTTTCTTTATTTGGTTATGTTTGTTTTATGTACTTTGTGTAAAATCTGGTTTGTTTATGGTAAAGTTATATATTATGTAATTGTATTTGCCGTTGTAATGTATATTCATTTTAGGTTTGATGATGCCCGTGAGGGCGAAACATGTAACCTTTTCTTAACTTATAAACTTATTTTCGACTGAGACCTAGACTTTGTGTATATATTTTTTAATTTATAATATAAAGAATTTGCGAATTTTTTGTTAAAAAAATGATAAAACCTGGTTTTTTATATATTTATTTTAATAATTAATTATAAAGGAAAGCCAAAAAGTTATTTTTTAATGAAATACATTTTATTTCATGTTTGTTTAAATTAACAATAATTCTTTAATTAACAAATTGGATAGATTTCTTATTTGAAAAATAACATTTTAGTGCCATTTTGAAGAGAAGAAAAAAAACCTTCATTTGAAGAAATAGAATTTTCAATTTGTCTGTTTTTCCACTATAAGTATCTTTTTATGAGTTTTAATCAAAATTTATTAAACACAAATAAAGTATGAAGCAAATTCGAAAGCTCTATAAATGTACGTGTAACAGGGTTATCGAGCGGTTATTTATTATATTTGAAATTGTTTATTTAATTTATTTATTTGAGACCTAGCTTGCAACCCTATCACAATACTGAAATTAACTAGAATATGATAACACCTCGGTGGCCCAGTGGTAAGAAAGCCGGCTTCCACCCGGAGACTTGGCGTAGCCGGCACTTTTTAAATAAAGAGTGCTCGATATGCCTGGTCCGGTACCTTCCCGAGGTGCCTTTGGTCGTTGGAATAATAAAATAACGTTGTTCCTAGACTTGGAGTCGACTGCGAGCAGTAAAAAGGCCTCTTACTCAACACATACACTACACGACACAACTTGCGTAGAAGGCAACGGGAAACCACTACGTAGAACACATTCCCTAGTATAATGGTCTAATGTAGTGCATTCAAGAAACCATATACATCTTGATATAAGATAGGTTTCAAGGCACTTAGTGACCATCGCCAACGCCCAAATATGGGTACGGCACTTGAAGAAGAAGAATGATAACTAAAATCAAAGGTACTCTGTAGGTTTCTTCGTAAATTATAAATTACAATGTTATCAAATATAATTGTTAGTACAAATTTAATTAAACATTTTATCTCACCAATTCTGCGACCACTTAATCTCGAACAAAAGGAAGTGAAATACTGTACAAAAATAATACTTAAAAAAAAGTATTTAAATCTAGAAAATGAGGGAATTATCTTAAAATCCCCAACCTTAGTACAAAAGAAAAGAAAAGAAAAATCTTTAAATAAACTTTAAATTTAACTCTTGAAAACAAGTTACTCCCCAAATAAATCATAAAATGAAAATAAAATATCTTTGAAAATCCCTCAACTTTAATATCCCACTGTATACGTAAAACCCCATAAACCACCACAAAAGAAGAATTTAAGATCAACTATAAGAAACAAAACTCTGACACAGACTGAATAACAAAAAGTGAATAAATCGATTAAAATAATATTCCCTTCAATTCTTAGTCCTAAGGTTATATATATAATTTAATATATATGCCTGTACTTACTTATCCACATTATGGGTCCGAAAAGTCATCACGAAAAATAGGCACAGAAAAACCTTTTCAGTTAATCTTTTCTGTAGGGAAAATTATGCCCCAAAAACATGGTTGTTCGGTATTGTTCCTATTACAAAGTACTCTATTGTATTTTTAACATAGCAAATTGATTACATATCATTGCATCGAACCAAATAAAATGTTTCAATTAATATTTGCATCAAGTTAAATTAAACGGGCCAAAGAAAGATTCCTATGAGACAAGGGTCATATGGGACCATGAACTCTAGAAAGGAGACATAAATTGTAACCCTTTAAGAAAGTTTATCTTTACATAAATCCGTCTATTCAGTCTAGAAGATAGCCTTTGAGATATATGATATTAAAACCATTTAAGAAAGTTTATCTATACATAAATCCGTCTATTCAGTCTAGAAGATAGCGTTTGAGATATATAATATTTATTATTTTGTTTAGGTTTTAAAATTCTCGAAATTAATATTAGACAAATCCACTTATAATTCTTTTGAAATGATCAAGCCTGTTTAAGCGTTAACGTAAGAACCAACAGTTTTAGTAAAATATTGTTTGAATTACATTTAGAATATATAAAACATATACTCTATACCGTTGTTATAGTCTATTCTGTTACATACGGACCAATTTTGTTCAAAAGTAAAAAAAGGCTTCCGATCGTTGTGCAATGCAAAAACTCCCGCAATATATAAATAAAATCTCTAAAAGAGCAGTTTCCTTTTCACGAACATTTCTGAGAAATTTTCTCTCTTGCATTGAGGGCATTCTTAAAAATAAAAAAAAAATACTTGAATTCATAAAAAGTTTGTGGAAACAATGTTCCTTAAGCAAAGTCTGTTATAATTTTCGATATTTTTAAAAGAGTGCTATTTTTTTTACCTGACCCTGACCTAAACCAACTTGTTTTTTACACTGATACGATAGTAAAATAGCTAGTCTGCTAGGGTCGAGCGGTCCATGTACGCAAGGGAAGCATTGCTTCCCCTAAACTCAAATAAAAGAAATTAAAACTGAAATAAAAATTAAATTAAAATCTTATTAATAGTTCATTAAAAATCGACCTAATTAGGCCACAATACGACTGTGACTGTACAATACAACCAGTGATAAATATATATGGGGGGAGAGAAGACAAACTGTCATATTTTTAAACTTGTCAATATCTTAGCATCATCTGTTAGGATGGGCACATACTTTGAACGAAAATGGTATGTAGAAGCCTATAACAGCAAGCAAACAGCAGTTTTTCCGTTACCTGCTAGATGGCGAAGAGTACCTTTTTACTGAAAATATTTAAATTTCAAATCTTCATTCGGGTTTTCAGTACCTGGAAAGGTATACAAGGGGCAACAAAAAATATTATTTTCTTTTACGGATAACCCTGAATATACTGTTTCTTCTTTCAAAAATTAAATTTATACTTTCCATGGTAAGCATTAAGTAAATTTTATTTCGATTGATATTTGTTAATTAGTGGTTTACTACAAAAAATATTCTATTTTCATTTAAATATAACAATGGAAATACATTTAAAGTGCTCTTTCAGAAAGTATTAAAGTTAGAAATGACAAATTTAATGTGATAAGTTTGGAAAGACCTTTTCAAGTACCTTCTACCGTCCAGTAAAGGAGAGAAAATGTACAAGTTTCATAAAAAAATTGTACTTTTTGTTGCCTTTCATATCTTTCAATTTACTGAAAATCACAATTCAGAATTGGAAAGGTGAAATCAGTGATTCATCCTTTTTGTATTTTTTTCCTTTAGAGTAAATAAGTTAGGACTACGGAAGGGCTGACTGCCTCTCCCTCTTTTGTTTTCTTTTCAGTAAATATGGCGTGAGAAGAACTTTGTTCTCTTTTTTTTGTCGTCACTAGTAATACGCGCTATTTTGTATGGCGCGTGATAACTTGATTTTTGCTCAGCTATTTTATATTTTTACCGTTGTCTTACTTCACACTTACGGCTCGGTACTGTTTATATTCAAATAGATGTTAAAGGTTTATTAATGACTCCTTGAAACATGTCACCATAAGTAGAAATAAGTGTTATTTGAGACTTGGTGTCAATTTCTTTAAAAAAATCTAGTTATTTATTTAAAATATACAGGATGCTGCCAAAATAAAACAACATAACTAAGGCAAACATTTATTGAACACAAATTAGTACAATATAATAGTTATAAATTAAGAAATCATGAATATATTTTGATATTTATAAGATGAAAAACACATATAAATTTTGATAATGGAATCTATTTGTAATGGAATAAAATTCATCATAAAACAACACAACTTAAATTCCTAAATAATTATTTTTATTCTTATATTTAATGTAATTAAGTCTCAGCGAAATATTTCACTGTTTTACATAAATCAAAATCAATAATTCTTGTTTTTTACTTGCTTTAAAACTTGTCTATTGTAATTTAAAATTGAGCGCAGTTGTTAACAAATAAATTAAAAAATTACTTCTTGGGGTCCCCATTTTGCTTGCCTGTAATATATTTTGAATACAATTCCATATCCGCAGTTTCAAGAAAAAGAAAATATCACTCACTTCAATACACTAACAATTAGATTTTATAAAATTAAGTTGAAAAGGATAACTGGATTACTATAGCGCAATAGTTTTGAAGTTTTTGAACAAGGTTAGGTGTTAATTAACTAAAAACACAGACGCATTTTATATCTTTGATTTATAAAGAATACAGTACTTATTTTTCAACTGAAAATTCAAATATAATTTGACAGGAAGCAACAAATACGACATATTTTATTGGTCAAATTATTACAAATACAGTGTTTATTTTTCAACTGAAAATGCAAATATAATTTGACAGGAAGCAACAATTATGACATATTTTATTGGTAAAATTATTACCATTGCTGCTCGCGCCTCTTGTTCGAATAAGTCGGCTAATGCGAGTGCGCATGGCATTAATCCAACTATAAAACATAGCATTTCAAGTTAAATATCACTTTGTCTTTGCCGTACAAATGAGATTGCACATAGTGCTTCTTCCCTTCTTACACTTCACGAACGGACCCACCGACACCGGCCAAAACAAAGTTTGTGTTTATTACTTCATATACAAAATTTACGAGGTCAAACGCAGGAGTGGATAGGTTCAGTTGCGAGCGGTTTGTCACTGAATAAGAAGGCGTTTTTAGTGCAATCTCGACGATATAATAATATGTGACAAGTACGTGTGCCGCAGAAATGTTGGAAATGTACAATTGTATAATTGTGTGGTGTGTTTTTTTTATTAAATAAAGGGTTGTCTTCCCAAAGTTTTTGTGAAAAGACAAATATAATAAATACTGGTAGGCCAAAGCCCGGAATGAAACATCTTACAACAAAAATTAAATCTTGTACACGACATTTTTGGATTTGGCGATTTAAATAATTTACTTAAAGTAGTAAAACGTCACATTAACTCTAAGTATCACTTGCAAGCTGTTATCAAAGAAAAAGTTTTCAACATAATGAATTAATTAATAAAAGTAGAAATGTGCTAAAAAAAACTTATTGGACGAAACAACCGATGTTACCAATTTTAGCCAGCTTTCAGCTGGGATGCATTTTGTAAATGGAGACGGAAACCTACAGGAAATATTTTTAGGTTTTATTAACGTATCAGAAGACACAACAGCTGATACTGTATAAAATTGTATGTGAACTTATCAAGTAAAAGTGCAAGTAACTTATCCGCGTGCGATTTTTATACACTGTTGTGCGCACAAATTAAACTTAGTTTTGTCTCAATCGATGATGAAGATACAAGAATGTAAAGTGTTTTTTGCAACTTTGAGTGGAACGGCTCCTTTTTTTTTTCAAATCTACCAAACGCACACAAACATTGGATACAATTGTAAAGCGAAGACTTCCGAAAGTTGCTGCTACGCGCTGGAATTTCAATGGCAGGCTATTGTTAACGGTTTTTGCACATCGCGAGTCTTTAATTGATTTATTTGAAAGAATATTGGAGAATAGCGTTAAGTGGGATACAGAAAATTTAAATAGATCTAGTGGATTTTTAGATAGTTTAAAAAATAAACGATATCGAATTCTGTGTAAAAAAAATAAAAATACATATATTAAACAACAAAGGAGATGACTTTGATAAATGATAAATACAAATAGTATCGGTTTGGAGCCACAAAGAGGAGCGTGCGCACAGAAAATGTTAGAGATATTAGAATCGTATAATCGACGACTTTTTTACCAAATTTTAGATCAAATTTTTCAAGAAGTAGACAAGAGGCTTAAAATCTTTGGAGACCTAAACTTTCTCGAATTGTGTTTAAAGGAAAACATTTTCCGGAAACCCAGTTAAAATGTTTGATGCGTCATTATGGGCAGTAATTTTTTGTTACCTTCGGAATTAACAGTTATATATGAGATTGAAGACCTCGATACAAAAAATTCTGCAAGTGAGTTAGTGTTTTTTTTTAAAGAAACAGAACATTGAAAACAATCTTGTACAGAGGTCGTAGCATCCACATTTCTACAAAATTTTAGACGAGTTTGCAAAAAAAAAGATAGAAGCATACATCAACATCACAAATTGTCAAATTTTGAAAAATTGCTTCCTTTGTACCAAATTTCACCTTAATTATTGGACTAATCTAGTCCTTTAATTAAGCAATATTGAAAACCATTTCTGTAGCGTTCCCAGTTTGTGCACAAAACTGTATTTTGTTTAAATGACAAGATCGTATCTTGGGAGTCAATTTTTTTATCAATGTAGCTATTTATAGCTTATTCGTGTCTAAAGTTTTACCCTACTAACATTATAGGCGTTAACACATAATACAACAAAAAATAGCTTCATAAGATTTATTTAAAGTGCGGAGATTTATCGAATTTATTTTTAAAACTCGCTATTTGTAAAAGTAATTATAGTTTAGTCTGTAGTGCCCGAACCGGCAACGTTGCAACGAATATTTCTCTCAGTTTTTGGACCAACCGTCCTTTTCGGTTTGAAAGTATATAAAATGTACTTCCCAAATAGAAAATTATTCACGGTTAGGTTTTAAAAAATAGCACTGCATCTGTATTCTGTCAAGTAAGAAAAAAGCAATCAGTTTTTAAGTGTATTTTTTGTATTGTTGTCTCTTTATTAAGTACCAACGTAATTGTTTTATATTAATGTTTGAACAAGGCTTTACAATAAAACTGTTAAAATTATGTGATACAATTTTAGTAAATAAACTGGTGTTTTTTATTTCGTGTTTTGTTACCTATTTCCTTGGATCCGTTTGCTAATTCTATACTGGCTGGAAATGAAATTTCTATCCAGTTTAATTTGCTTTTTAGTTGAAAAGAATATTTAAGAAACTTACATATTTCAACATGTGGACTAGTCTGCCCACGGAATGTTTCGATACATAATATAAAGGATATTATTTAAGCAAAAATAAATCATCATTTACCTATAGCGTTTTCCATTCACGGCACTAGGGTCGTACTAGAGCTGCACTGACTCTCCACTGCTTTTATCGAAGTGACTGTTATGCAAAAATGTCTGTTCTATAATCATATAACAATCATATTGTTTAGCTAGTTATTTCGTACAATTTTCAAAAGGTTGTTCTACATTTTACTGTTTTTTTTATGTACTAACACAATAACATTTCAAACCACTGTGCGGCGGAATGAAGTTGAATTCCTAGGTTATATTGGTAATCTCTGACTTTAACCTACTATAAAAGTGTAAAACGACGTCTCTGTCTGACTTGGTATATCTGTAGTGGTAATCTGTTGCTTTGTTTATAAATAGATAGTTGGTCAACGGTAGCCATCGAGAGCTCCTGACAGCTCTATTATGGGAACGTCACAGAAAACCCCAACCCAGCGTTAGTTTATGAATGAACCTACAAATTAGGTGGGGGCAAGCGGGTGCGACGAGATTGAAGTTTGGTTTTAATATTTGATAACCAGTAACTATGTTAACATATTATTCTTTTTAATGTCAGTTTTATTTTAAAAACAAATATTAAGATGAGGAATATAAACTTGTGTTATAAGTGTTAGTTAATTTTATAGTTTCTGAGAAATGTAGATAGATAAAAATGAAATAATAACGTGTTCTCTCATAATTCGTTCTATTATAACTACACAAGTAAAATTTGGTTTAGTTTGGAGTACCTATCCAGAAAAAATAAAGTGAGCAACCCATGTTCAGAAAAAAATAAAATTAAAAAAGTATTTAGAGGGTAAACACAGAAGACATGTAACAGAGACTAATTTTTTTAGTTTTAAACATATCAATTCGAAATTTCGCACACTTATATTATTCGATATGAGACAGATTTCTGATAAAAACATTTTTTTACTTCTGGTTTTACCTTATATACAAAATAATTGTTTTAAATAAACTTATTTGTACATTTTTTTGAACACTGATCTAAAAATCGTTTTGTGTAATAATATCTCGTTCATGTTTATTTCCGTGGTAAAAGGGAAGTATTGTAATCATGAAAAAATCACCCTCCCAGGTTTTTACAGATCTTCACGTTTCAGGATCCGTAGATGCCGAAAAATTTGTTTCCTCAATTCCGTCGGGCGGTCTGTCTGTTCGCGGCATAGCTAAAAATTACTTACCCGATTTACTACAAATTTTGGTCAAAAATTAATCGTGATATGGCGATGACCTGGAATATTTTCGGTAAAAATCCAATATGGCGAAACAAAATGGCGGCTTAGTGAGAAGATATTATTAAAAAACCATTTCTCTAATTCATCTCACATATTGCACCAACATCAAATATTATGTAGGAATCGACTGATAGTAACATTTTCTTACGAATCCGAGTTGGCAGAACAAAATGATGGCTTAATTGGTTTTAAATTGTGTGCCATAACTAATTGTGGTATAGGGATTAACTAGTAAAACTGTGTTACTAATTCAAGATGGCGAAACAAAATGGCGGCCCAATAAACTGTTATAATCATGAAAAAAATCACCTCAGGTTTTACGTATCTTCACGTTTTAGCGTCCCTAGGTGCCAAAAAACATGTTTTAGCAATTCCGTCCGTCCGTCTGTAGGTCTGTCTGTCAGTTCGCGGCTTAACTTAAAAACTACTTACCCGAATGACTTCAAATTTTGACCAATGCAATGGTGCCCAATATAAATGTTTGAAAAGACAGTATATATGTGTTATGATGATTATGTACCTAAATTGGGTCACCCTTTACTGTTCCCAACAAAAGGAAATATTCATAATAAGGAAAGTTCTCGGTAATGACTGAAGTTTTTCTCATAAAGCGGCAAGATCTAATTTTCAAAAAATGACTGCTTGCATTGACTTATATATGTATGAATCAAGTTGATATGTTTAAAAATATATTTTTTAAACACACTGTATCTTCAAAACAAACTATTTGTAAACCCCTGTTAATACATATGTTTTGTTATTTTTATAAGAATATTTGCTAGAAGTGTAGATATATGTCTATTAAACTCTGTTCTTGTTTGAGCTAATTAATTACGAATGCTTTTAATTTAATCTAGTGACCAATAAATATGAAACACTCTATACAAATAGTAATGTCGGACATTATTTTAGCTCCATATGAAAATTAGAGATAAGCAAATCTATAAATAAGAAATAATTTGTGACTCGAGGCCAATAAGCCACCAGAAAATCAATATGTACATGTATATGAACATAAAATAAAATATGTATAATAATTTTATCAAGACACTCTACAGACCAAATTTTTGTGTTTAAAAACTTATATTTTATACAGTATGTGTACATAAAGCAACCCATTTATATTTGTATTATTTCTCAGTACCCAAAAATTTCCCCTTTGTTCCCACCACCATTTTTTGCAAACATGAATTAAGGAGTTTATATCACATATAAAAAATTAAGGACGCTTAACCAAAACAGTTTTTCAATTAATACCTCATTCTTTTAAATTTCGCGATAGATATTCACTTCTTTAAAAATGGAAATTTGATACTGAGTAAAAAAAATATAATATCTTTAATGCACCCTAAGATTTTGTGAACCAATCAAGATAAAAATTTAAAATTTTGCATACTTTTATAACTATAAATGATCTTTTTTGGTGCACGCTTCTTCTGAAAGATCTTTTTATTCTTACCATCAAAATTATAAGCACATTAAAAATATCCATTTTAAAATGTGGCATTTTCCATCAATAAAAGCATTTATTTCATATTGCGGACGATATTAGACATTAGTAAGTAATGGCAATTTATCCAGTAATTTCTTAATTAAGTAGGTATACCCCAAAATAAAATTCAGAATTATCTTATACCCTTGATATAGGTAAATCTTTTTCACTACAAACAAAATCAATGTTTTAACTGGAACAAGTACAGAAACCGTACGGGTTTTGTAGTCTATTTTTATCTTTACGATCCATTTTTTGTGACCAGTTTTGCCGTGTGCGGTTGATCGATAGCGACTACACTATGTTGCCAAATCGATAGAAATTGAATCTCTAATTAGCTGTCGATTATTATTAGCAGTGATTATGACATCTTAAAAAAAAGACAGAAATTTGTTATTTGTAGATAAGAATATATATACAAGAATAATAGATTTTAAACAAAAATCTTAAAGGCAGTTATATTTTATTGTTCGCATAACGAGTCCACTTTGACAACATCGCCTTTCTACAAATCAGGGGTACGTTGCCTGATCCCCCACGTCTTTAGTAGTAAATATGAATCAGCACACTTGATGAACTCTCTATCTAGTAGTGATGTCCAGTACTAACTTCGAATAGTCTCGTTGCGTTCTTTAGGCATAATAAAATACGCTATACTAAGCTAGGCTGGGCAGTCCGAAATGCCCTGATTACCTTGACGTAAGTACCCGAAGATTTCACAGCTACCGAGGGGCACCCGAACGTGATAGCAAATGGAATATGAAATCGTGATTAGGGTCATCAGCCGGTCTCTTCTCATAATTCGATCGATCGGTCGCGGCATCACGTCGGCATGCGGAAGTTCAATTGTTCAGAGGTCGCGCGGTCGATATTCTAACTCGATATTGTTTCGGGCGTTTTCAATAGATTAGAATTGATTTATATAGTGTTTTTTCTAATATATATTTTTTTATTTTTATGATCCATGTGGGAGTTGGAAATATACAGGAAATAAAATGTTGGTAGTGACTAGTGCAAAAAAATAAACAAATAAAAAGTGCTTACGAACTTAATTTTGCAAAAATAGCCAATTTCAAGGTGGTCTATGTTTGAGTTGTGCATGTAGATGAAATAAAATGTCGGTAGTGCAAAAAATTAAACAACTAGAGAGTGCTAAAGAACTAGGGGTTCGCGAGACCGAGAACGAGACTCAATCAGTCTCGGTCTCGGAAAATGTTTACGGTCTCGGTATCGGTCTCGAAAGTCTCGATGGTCTCGAAAACAAAATTTTAAAAATAATAATTGTTCATAAATTTAATGTAAAAAAACCCAATATGTGAACATTTCAGTAAAGTAGAAAAAATGTAGGTATATTTATATAAAATCTAAGATCTATAATTCGAAATGATGTTGCCAACATATGGAATCAGTAAATGAAGATATACGGACAATAGTAGGTGTATCAAAATAAATATCACATATCCCTTGTTCTTTGGATATCAACAGAAAGGCCACACATCACTAGAGTTACTTAAACAACCATCTGCAGAACAATAATTATTTGACATTTCGAAAGATATACAAATGGAATAAGATATATTAAACACAAAATAAGGACACACTGTAAAATGCTGCCGAACTCATGCAAGCAACGTGCTGGGCATTCTAGAGACAGACGTTATAATTCAATAGGTAGAAAACGATCGATGACCAAGTAAAGCTCCCTTAGGTATTCTGAACCAAACTTTTATTACTTTGATGCGTATTTACTTTCTTAACCAGGACCGTTCTTAGGGGTCTGCACGTTGTGCTTGCGCAAAGGCGGCTATGGTTCATAATACTACTTGTGTATCAATTATTTTTGTTGTTTGTTAAATTAACTATACATTTTAAAAATGGAGTAGATTTTAAAAGTATATTTATTAAACAAATATCTACTTCTTCAATTGTTCGCCTGAAAGATCAATCTATAGCCTTTTTTGAGAAAATGTACAGGGATAAATGTTATATTGTGCCTGCTGAATCACCAATAATATCAAGTTCCTCAAGCGATGATAACTATGACATCGATTATACATCACTATTTGAAAAAAGAAGTCATTCCGGAAAATTGGAGAAAAGAAATAATAGAATATTTGCAATTAAAGCGTGCTCCAAAGTGTACAGATATTTTAGAATGGTGGAAAGCACACGATAAACAATTTCCAAATTTAGCCAAAATGGCAAAAGATCTTTTGTCTATACAAGCGACCTCCGTAGCAGTAGAGCGTGTATTTTCACAAGCAGGGTTAATTAATACAAAACTAAGATGCATGTTAAATGAAACTTCAAAGAAATGCTTATTATATATTCGTTCATGGTATAAAAGTAACTTGAAAAATGAAATTATAAAATATTAGTTTAAATTTTCTGTAATATTTTTAAGTTTATTATATAGGTTGAAACAAAATCTAAAAATATGCTTATAATGTATGTATAGAAATTTAAATTTTTACTTTGTTATTAGAACAGTTCGTTATTTTTTAAGCGTAATAGTTGAATTAGCTTTATTGATAATCTATTTAAAATCCTAAGCCTAATTCTACTTTGTGTTTTGTTTGTTGAATATCTTGTTCGTATGTAGGGTAGAGTGGGGGAATGACGGTCGGTTAAGCCAAATTGCAAATAAAACAAAAAATATTGCTTTCTTGTCACGTGTAAATAGTGCAGGAGGAAGCCATATCTATCCGCTAGACTGTGTTATATCTGTTTCATCAAAATAAAAAAACTGCAAAAAAGACTAGACTCCTACCGATGAGATGTCCTTGACTGGTATTTCCCCACTCTTCGGGTAATACCGGTCAGCCAAATTTCAATGCTTTTCCACCTAGGATGGCACTTTTTAAAAATAATAATACAATAATTTTAATCGGAAAAGTATATTAGTGTAATAATGGAGGGAAAAAATGAAATAACAAGTTCTAACTTAAAAAACTAGGTACATGAACAGTAGTTCACTGGAACACTAAAAATAATTAAATCAAAAATAAAAAGACACCCAAAGTTTCACTTTCTAATACAAATATCGCATTTATAGTTTTCAGCCGTATCCCAACCACTACATAACTCATGAATCCAACGGCCACAAACAATACACCGGTACCATAACTCGCCATCCCTCCCAAATTCCCCGCAAATTACACAGATTTCACTGTTTTCTTCGCACTCCATATCATCCAGCTCATCATCCTGGCACAGAGTTTTTTCGTCTATATTTTCTTCATCTGATGAGTCGCTTTGCAATAATTTCTTCAAATTCTTCTTGAATCCCTTTTTCTTTTTGGATGTTTGTGGTTTCTTTCCTTTTTCTGCCTTCTTTTTTTTCTCTAACTTTTCGTTTTTCTTCTTCTCCTGATCTTCTAATTGTGTTTTTAAAGGGCTCTCGGTTAATATTTGCGAATGTTGTTTAGTTCGACCAACCGATGGTCTTTTATTCGTAGAGCTGGTAGAAGGGCCTGGCAACAGATTGTAAAATTTTGAAGTAGGTATAGATCCCGGAATATTTATTGGTTTCTTGAAATCTTTGAAAGTGGGTGGTTCCGTTTCAGTGGGGTTACCTACATTGGGAACAGGACGTGGTTTGGAAGAACTTATAATTGAAACACCATCAGAAGAGGCAGATGGGCCGGCATCTAAGCTTGATGTTGATGAGCCTGCGTTGATGGAATCATCCATAGAAGTGTCGAAATCATTAACCATCACTAATTTTTCTTCATCTGTCTGACTGGTGAAAGTATCTGCCGCTAGGAAGTCTTCATCGGTAAATATATTGGGATTTATTGGGTGAATTCCAGTTGCTTGAAAGCCGGAAATTCCAACAGCCATCGTAGCAGTCCTGGAATAGGCTTTATTAAACAGTTCTGCCAAATCATAGGGTGTTATTTTCACTAATGCCTTTGACTTTATGTAGAGATCACATTCTCTGCGGAAAGCAGCTTTTAGTGGCCCGTATAGGGTAACATCTAGGGGTTGCATTCTATGTGATGCATGTGGTGGTAGGGCCAACATGCAGATCCCATTTTCTCTTCACAAATTATAAGTTTTTAATGTTATATGACTGCTATGATTATCCAATATCAATAGACATGGGTTCGTTTTGCTGCATTTTGAATATGCTATGAAGTGCTCAATCCACTCGTAAAATAACTCTTCGTTTGACCAGCCATTGTGGGAACATTTATAGGCAGCACATGGAGGTCCACCTTTCGATAAAAGCGGGGACATCCTTTTCCGAGGGAAAATAAAAAGTGAAGGTATGTATGCGCCAGCTGCATTCATGCAGCAGATAACTGTAACTGTCTTGCCTCTCTCCCAGCTTGTTACAGAACCAATACGTTTTTTCCCTTTGGTCGCCACAATGGTTCCAGGATCTTGAACGGTCGATATGCCTGTCTCGTCGACATTATATATTTGGTTTGGCAAATATTGGATCTTAGACATTACAGTTTCCAAATTGGTGAAGAATTTTCCTACCTCGTCTCGATTAAAGGCGGTTATCCTATTAATACTGGTTGCTTCTGGCTTTCGAACACTTATTGTAGGATTTCTTCTCAAGAAAGCATAAAACCAGTCCTTTCCTGCCATTTTAGATGTATGGCTGAAGTTATGATTTATATTATTATTGGTTGCATATTCGTAAGCAATTCGTCGAACCTGTAGAGGGCTAACACCATAAAAAATATCTGATAAATATTTTATACGGTCAGCTAGAACAGCTTCTTCCTCCAACGATAACGTACTTGGTCTTCACATGTTCGGAGCAGAAATCTTATTCTTGGATTTTCTTTCCTGTATTGTGCTAAAAGGAATGTGAAACTTTTGACTTGCTGATCGAATTGAATTTCCTTCTTCAATAAATTGCAATGCATTTTGGAGTTGCTCGGAGGTCCATTTAGCTTTGTTTCCTTTTTTAATATAATTTCTAGGCATCTGTAACAAATAAAACACATGGTTAATTAATCAATAAACAAAAAATAATAATATTTCAAATAATCATAAGAAAACCTGTAGGGTAATACCGGTCACGACCGGTATTACCCCAACTTTTTTGACCGGAATTTCCCGAAAGCACCTTGGCAACATAAACCTAACCTCAAAATTGTCTCTCTTTATTTAAGCGCCTGAAAAAGCAGGATTCAAACAGCAAGTTACCCCTCAAGATATTCCTCTTAGCTACATGCAAAAATATAAAGTATTCGATTACTTACCTTGATTTAAATTCGTTGAAATATTATAATAAAATTTGGCAATAACTTCACCTCGACACCACATGTAGTGCACTGCAGTAAGGAAAACGAAACCCAGGAGTTTTAACTTATACCGCTGGATAAAAGGTGGCGGAACATGTTGAAGAAAGTGACTACGTTTATCGCGAAACAATTCGAGTGACCGGACTTGCCCACTTGACTGGGATTCCCCCACTCTCCCCTATATGTATTATTTTGATTATACACATAGAGTTAAAAATTTTATATCGTCCATTATTTTCAAATACAAACAAAATCAATACAAAAATATTGTTCTATAAAAGACGCACCTTCTTTAATTAGCAAGTCATCGAAGCGATTAAAGAAGAAAATGTTAAGAAAAATTTTCACTGATTTTTTTTAACAATTTTTTGTTTATTTTAAGTCGGAAAATTTTTAAACAAAAATCACCACAATTACTTCATCTCTTGGAGACTTTACCGTATCTATACTATATAAGAATATGATATTGCGATGTTTTTAGTTGTTACAGTCTATTAGATATTAATTATTGAACCAAAAACTAAACATTTTTGGATTTTAGTTACTTTCAATAATTAAACATAAAAACCGATTATAAATTTATAAAGATCACAATATCAAAATCCTATATAGTATAGTTGTGATAAAGTGTCTCTCTTTGAGAACAGGGTAGCAATTTACGGTTTTCGACATGTGAAGTGGAATTCCGCTACTAGAATTTCTAAAATTGGGAAATTCTCTTTTTATGGTTATTTATATCGTTTTTTAAATGACTAGTATCATTGTTATAAGAACATATACAATGCTAGTATAATATAATTGATTATAGAAAAATTATTTTTGCATCAATTAATGTGCCCCCAAACATATTTTTTGAATTATTTTGTCAAAACAAATAATTTACGAACATTAGTTATTTTGCTACTTCACTTTGAGATCGAGACTGAGAGTCTCGATAGGCAAGTCTCGGTCTCGAACACCAAGTCTCGGTCTCGAAATACTTCTTCAAGTCTCGTTTCGAGACCGAGACTAGTCTGGTGGTCTCGCGAACCCCTGTAAAGAACTTAATTTTGAGAAAATAACCGAATTTAAGGTAAGTGGTCGCAATTTGCCAGACCTTAGTATACGACAAACTAGTAAAGACAAAAATAAAGAGGTTCATCGAAACTTTCGCAATGTACGATTCAGCTAACTGGATATGTGGTTGTGAAGTCTCTAACTGATTTTACTGTTATGTTTGTTTGTTGTTTTCTAAGGACTCGTCGGACTCATTATGGTGCAAAATCGGTGTTAAAGACTTAAAACACTTAAAAGAGAAAATAAAAAAAAACATGCGTTTTCTACAGATCACATGAAATGTTGGGTGAACTATACTACGGTCGGAAGACACTGCTTATAGAAAATCCCTTAGAGATTTTAATAAAAATGTATCCAAAAATCGTTCTATTTTAAACAAAAGTGGGGCATTCGAGCTGGCACTACGTAGCCATGATGAAACGGCTTTGTCTGAAAATCTAGGGGTTTTTCGAGGGCTTATAAAATTTGTTGAGGAGTTGGGCCAAGATAGACTGGCAACGTTAAGTATCGAGAAATCGTTTATAAAAGGATTGTGCGTGCAATTTTAACGAACGTGTCATTCAGCATTTTTCCAATTCTAAAGAACGAAGAGTAGACCTGAACTTCAAGAGAATTTGAAGCTCAATTTAAAGATAAGATATTTATTTTTATTTTAAGTATGCCTATTTTTAAATTAGTTATTGACCTCCCAATATAATTCACTACGAGCCGTCATTGCTATAAACAAGGTCTGTGGTGTGGTAATCAAATTAACCTTGAACAACTCAAATGCATCGCGTTACCTTTGTTTCGATTTTTTGACATTTTTTATTGTTTGTATTGACCCGTGACAGCGACATTATTTGAGATTTGAGGTTCAAATCGGTAATAATTATTTTTAACATTTAACAACAACATTAACAAAACAACTGAAATAATATCACTTTAACGATGTATAGTTTACTATATTTAATTCATTAATTTAAGTCCACATAGAGCTCTTTTTAAAAGGTGCGAGCAAATAAAAAGTTTGATGTCTCCGTATATAGGCAAAGGTGGTTGTTTTGAATTTAATCAAGAATTATTTAATACGTATCAACGGCGACACCAGCGGTAAATGTGGTAATGGACCTAATAGATTATCTATTGGAAGTACAATCGACCTTTGGTTTAAGTGATTTTCCATCTTGTGTCGAAATGTTACAATTTATGTTAACATAGATAAACAGCATCATCATCAAATTTCAAATGTTATCAGTGATGAGCAAATAACCTTTCCCAAGACAGTGAGCATATAGTATTTACCCAAATGAGATGAATCTGACTTTAATAAATCGAATAAATATTTACCATATTATTATTCATCCTCTTTCTCTTTTATAAAAAGTTCTATATAAATAACTATTCAGGATCCGCTCACATATTATTTATTAAGTTTTATTTATAAGGTATATTAATATTAATTAATTAGAAGTATTCATTTTTATTTTCAATTTTGGCGAATTCGCAGGAAACTGCATTTTGGGATTTATTCTAAATAAATTATTTTTTAGCGTTTTACATACATATATGTACATATATACAGTTGAAATTGCACATTTTTACGGCGCATTATTGGAGCGTCGCCGCAGACCAAGAAGATTGACGAGTACAGTACTAAAAGTGACACGGAGAATCTCGCCTGTCGGCCACCGCTGAAAACCACAAAATTAACCCGCAAAACACTACTTTTTTCCCGTGTATTGATTACATAAACGTTGGTTAACTGAACCCATTTCGTGCCGCGCGGCAAGGCGACGCAGGTCGCAAAGAGACTGATTTTGTGATTGCATAACTTGGATTAAAGGAGCCAGGAGATTGTCATCAAGGTGAGTGCAATCTTCAACTGTCGCCATTTACTTTTCACATTCTCAGCTAGGTAACTTTTCGCTTTTATCGTTATACGTAACATATTTTGGTCCAATTCGAAGCCGGGTATTTAATTTCTTTGTTTTGTAAACGCAGTTTCCTAGCTAAATTCGCAATTCTAAATTTCGAATTTTAACTCCTTTAATACATATAAAATACATTACTATTTGTACAAACGAGACCATAAACTCGTTTTTTTGAGCCGCATTCCATTATCTTTTTTTACCTCAAAGCCGAGTTAGCTGTTTATTGGGAACCTATTTATTGTCAGGGGATCAGTTAACCTGTTTATAAATCAGTTAAATTGTTTATTTTACTAGTTAAATTCGCAGTATCCGATATAGGTATAAATAAATTCTTTTTTTTCCCTTTCGACTTGACATATTTAAATATCGA
Organism: Kuschelorhynchus macadamiae; assembly: GCA_030620095.1. NCBI lineage: Eukaryota > Metazoa > Arthropoda > Insecta > Coleoptera > Curculionidae > Kuschelorhynchus > Kuschelorhynchus macadamiae. Next base: position 1,182,112 of record JAUTXW010005245.1, read on the forward strand.
TTTGGAACGAATCAGCTGATTTTATTATTATTTCTTGGTGTGTGTGAACTGCAGTGGCTATTGTTGTTTGTTATTTAGTAGATTTTTTCGCAAATATAAAATGACATCCAATGCAAATAAATTAAAACAATATAAGGCACTTCGTCAGATGTGTTTTAATCAGATGAGCGAATTAAAATGTTTCGCAGATCGCGCATCGCATGATGACGCTGCACGTCTACAATTTAAAATTATGTACAATAGAATCGAAACAATTCAAAATGATTTTCAAAAAAATCATCAGAATATTTTATCACTATTAGTTTTGACGGAAGACGGATCGATGGAAGATGAAGAAGCAGTTAGAAAAGAATTTGAATTTTATGGAGCATATACTTATGCTCTTTATTCAACATTAATTGAAAAACAAAATGTCGATCCGCCTCAATTAAAATTAATTAGTAATTCAAACGCTAAGCTACCTAAAGTTGAAATACCTAAATTTTCGGGCAATCTTAGACAATTTCGTTCATTTATTGATATGTTTAATTCATTAGTGCACGAAAATAAAACGATTTCGAATATTGAAAAATTTAATTATCTTTGCTCTTTCCTTGAAGGTCCTCCGCTCTCGCTCGTTCAGTGTACTCAAATGACATCTAATAATTATCCAATTGCATACGATGCTCTTATTAAACGCTATGACAATAAACGACTTATTGCATTCACTCACTTGCAAGCTATTGATAATGCACCAATTATTAATAATAATAACATAAAAAACGGTAGTACTCTACGCTCTCTTGCTGATATTTTTACAGAGAATTTGGCTGCTCTAAAAAATATGGGCTTTGACAATGAAAAATGGGATTTCTTGTTATTTTATATTTTTTCTAAGCACCTAGATCAGGACACAATTACAAGATATGAACTTGAGGAGAATTTAGATAGTGCTAGCATACCTACCTTTGAGTCACTAAAAAACTTTGTTTTGAAACAATGTAATGCTTTAGAAACTATAGAATTTTCCTCAAGCAAATATTCGGCCAAATCTAATAATCAAAGATCAAATTTTAGTCCTCAAAGACAATCATTTGATTTTAAGTCAAAAGGCAATGTCAAAGGCTTTTTAGGTACCACAAATAAATTAGGATGCTCTTTATGTAAATCTGCAGATCATTTAATTTATAAATGTCCGGATTTTAATTCCAAATCTCCACAGGAACGCTTAATTTTTATAAAAAATAATAATTGGTGCACCAATTGTTTAAGTTCGCTACATAATATTAAATTTTGTAATTCACATTCAGTATGTCGGTTTTGTAATTTTAGACACCACTCCCTTTTACATAACAATAATCGCTCTAGTTTTCAAGGTCGTGGTTCTCCAAATCATAATAATATTAAGAAGCCTTTTACGCAAATTTCGCCCCTAACTACGCAAAATATTGAAGCTCTTTCTACCTCAACGCAACGCTCGCCGCCTAACCAAAATGATACGCAAAATATTTCGCCCCCTCTCCGCTCCGGAAACGCACTGTGGAATAGCATCCACAAGTCAAAGTGTTGTACTAAGTACGGCTTTAGTTGATATTTTAGATGCGCAAGGTTTTTGCCATAAAATTCGTGTATTGCTAGACTGCGGTAGTCAAAGTAGCTACATATCGCAACGATGCTACAACAGGCTAGGTTTATCTCGCTATGATTTATCTCTTTCTATTCACGGGTTAGGGGAAATAAAACAAGTTACTTCCAGAGGAGGGGTAACTTGTACTATTCGACCTGTAGGTAAACAGGCACCATGTATTACAATAGACGCTGTTATTTTAAATAAAATTTGTTCAGATATACCTAGCGCGCAAATTAAAAATTGCGATTTTTCATATTTATCTAATATTTCTTTATCAGATCCCACATTCTCTAAACCGTCAGGTATAGATATGCTTTTAGGCGCAGAAGTTTTCCCTTATATTTTGCAAGATGGTCGAATTCTAGGTGGAGATAATATGCCAGTTGCAATAAATACCATTTTCGGTTATGTTATTATGGGTAAACTTGATTATAATTTTTCCAGTGTTGCCACAACTACGCTTTTCTCCTCATTTTGTGAATCGGATGTAGTTACGCTTGAAAAAACTATTAAAAGATTTTGGGAAATAGAGGAAATTCCAAAGTCTAATTTTCTCTCTGCGGAAGAGGAAAAGTGTGAAACTAATTTTCAGAAATCGCATTCTAGAGATAATACGGGTCGATATATAATTGAACTTCCTTTTAAAGAAGATTTTCCAGAAGTGAATTTAAACGTTTCTCGAGAAATTGCTCTTAAACGTTTTATGTCGCTTGAAAAACGTTTAGTGTCTAATCCGCATATTTATAAACAATATTCTGATACTATTCAAGAATACTTAAATAATGATTTTTTAGAATTTGTTCCGCCTATATCCGAGACGAATAATGGTTATTATATACCACATCACTGTGTAGCTAAGGGTGATAACATTAGAATAGTATTTGACGCTAGCTCTAAAGTTCAAGGTTTTTCTCTAAACGATAAATTATTAGTAGGGCCTAAATTACAAAAAGATATTTTTGCTATTCTTTTAAATTTTCGTCTTCACTCAGTAGCTTTTACTTGTGATATTAAAGGCATGTTTACTCAGATTTTAGTTTCTCGAAAACATATCGATTTTCAGAGAATGCTTTGGAGATTTTCTGCAGAGGATGAAATAAAAGATTTACGCTTAAAGAGAGTGACTTTTGGGGTCTCACGTTCGCCTTACCTCGCAAATCGCGTCATCTTGCAGTTAGTGACAGATGAAGGCCAGCGCTTTCCACTAGCCTCGGCAATTTTATCTCGTGATATCTTTGTAGACGATTGTGTAACCTCGTGTAAGAGTTTAGCAGAGGCTCTAGAGTTACGTAATCAACTTATTGAGTTATTGAAATTAGGCGGATTCGAACTTCGAAATTTTCATGTAATAAGTTAGGATTTTTATCGGACTTACCCGAGTCGCATTTACTATTAAAATCTTTTAATTTTGATTCTGAATCGGATTCAATAAAAATATTAGGTCTACATTGGCTACCTAATTCTGATACATTCGCGTACCGCCTTGAATCGCGAGATCAGGGTTGTACTAAACGCACAATTTTATCCGAAATCGCCCGCTGTTTTGATCCATTAGAATTCTTATCGCCGCTTACAGTATTTGCTAAAATATTAATTCAACTACTATGGACTTTAGGTCTTGATTGAGATGACGAACCCCCACCATTTATTGTTGAACGCTGGTTGCAGTATAAAACCCAACTACCACTTCTTTCGAATTTTTCACTTCCACGCCGTTTTATTTCTGAGTCATTTTTAAGTATCGAAATGCATGGCTTCTGCGACGCTTCACAAAAGGCTACCGCTTGTGTAATATATTTTCGCGTACTACAAAATGATAATTCTTTTCGCACATATTTTGTTACAAGTAAATCAAAGGTTGCTCCGCTTTCCGCAGTTTCTATACCTAGATTAGAACTTATTAGCGCTGTTATGCTAGCCGATTTAATGTTTATAGTTTTACAAACTTTGAAGCATACTTTAGAGTTTTCAAGAATTGTCGCTTGGTCGGATTCCACAGTCGCTCTGACTTGGATTAAAAATCCTTCCTACCGCTGGAAGACTTTCATAGCTAATCGGGTTTCGCGTATACAAGAAAAGATTTCTCCTTGTAACTGGCGTCATATTAATACAGAAAACAATCCAGCCGATTGTGCTAGTCGCGGATTATTGCCGGCCGAACTTTTAAATAATACGCTATGGTGGGCAGGCCCCCCTTTTCTATGTCAATCAGAGACTTCTTGGCCTGTTACTAAATTTGTTGAACCCGAAACATGTGATGAAATTATTTGTGAAGAAAGAAAAATAACTCTGGCAGCATTTGTTGACGAAAATCGTCTAGATTATCTTTTAAATAAATTTTCTTCACTTTTAAAAATTCAAAGAGTGCTCTCATATTCTCAGCGTTTTATTTTGAAGACCAAAAAATTAAATGCTTGCAAAGATTTTATCAGTTTATCAGAACTAAATAACGCTTTATCAATTTTAATTAAACATATTCAAGCACTAATAACCGATATTAAAAACAATAAGTTACCCTCCAAATCATTTCGCAAATTAAATGCATTTCTTGACTGTAAAGGTATTCTCAGGGTTGGAGGCCGACTTCAAAATTCTAAACTTTCTTATGATCAAAGACATCTTATTATTTTGCCGCGTAAGAATCGGTTAACTACTCTAATAATTGAACACTACCATAAAGTTTATATGCATCCCGGGGCTCAAACGTTGCAATTTTTATTAAACCAAAATTTTTGGATTTTATCCGCTAAACGCACTATAAGGTCGATTATATCTAATTGTAAAAAATGCTGGAATCTTTCTCCGAAATCATATCAACCCCCTATGGGAAATCTCCCTAAACAACGCATCTCTCAACTAAAATGTTTTAGCTGCGTCGCCGTGGATTACGCAGGTCCTATTTTAACTACGTTTGGTAGGCACCGCGGCGCAAAATCATCTAAATCATTTTGAATCTGTCAGTAAACAAAATACAGTACACGTTCTCAAAGAAGCATTGTTCCCACTTGATTTTAAATTTGCTGCTGTGGAAATTTTTTGGATTATCAACTAAAGACTCATTCTGATTCTTGTCAAAACAATTTATTTAGGACTTATTAATAGCTTTAAATATATTAGTCTAAGCGACGAAACAAAACAAGTTATAAGTCATTATTTATCCATTTATCATCAGCCTTTTTTCATCCACTGCTAGATATCGGCCTACCTTGTACGTTCAGATGTTTTTCACACAGGAATTTCGGAGCTACAATCTGTAATTGGATCCGAACGGCACTATATGAGAGGTGATTTTAGCGAATTACTGATGGAACGCACCACCATATGAGATGGCAATCGCATTAAATAAAGCAGAAGGCGGAATTAAAACTAAAAAGTATAAAGCGGGGTCCCACTCGCTATTTTCCCAATTTTGTCATAATTTTAACAATGGTCTCTTAAATTTTTTATTTGTTTAATATCTTTGTGTTCATACTATGTGATGATGAATTGAATTTCCTTTTATCTAGGGTTACCAGCCGTCCCGAATTTTAGCTTGTTTTCCCGATGTCCCCAAATGCCTCTTAAAAACGCTCTTTTGTCCCGAATCAGCTGTTTTAGACAAAATATACATTCTGAATTTAATTGCGCAGTTCAAATAATTTTTTAAATTACGTCAATATATATGTAAAGTTGCCTAACCACCTAATTTGACATGGCCGGGCGGGTGGTAATAGCTTTTTTCGCGGATTTGACCCCAAACAAGTTTGGAACCCTAAAGTTTCTGTCATGTCAAGATTGTCTCGGCGAACAAAGCTAATATCGTTTGGCAATCGTCGCAATCGACAGTTAGTGATTAAACCGTGGCGTGTGTAGTATTGATAGAATGTTCAGTACATATAAACATATATTATTATATATTCAACAAATTGTTTTACATATTATATTCTCTGGGCTCAGGTCCGATTTATTTGTTTGTTTCTATATTGTTTATAAGTGCGGGACACGAAAGAAAACCGGGCGGTCCTTAAAATAAAGGTTCATAGTCTTAAGCAAGCGGAAAAGTAAATTTTGTGTACGCAAATAAATTTTATGTTATTTTATTTGTTGTAATAGTTTGCCGCTTCACCTATAAAGTGCGCCAGCTAAGCGGTACGGAAAATTAATCGAGGATTTAGTAAATTTCGCACTGGTCTACTTGTAATTGGGATGTGCCTAGAGTCTCCATGCACTTGCCGCTAGAAGGTTCTAGCTATTTCCAGTGGCGCCTATACATTTCGAGCATTTGTTTTCATTTCTATATAAATGCGTTGCCTTGAATTTGAATTATTATTTTGAAGTAACGATGGCGAGCAAAAGAGTAAAAACAATTCGAAGCGGTGCACGTGAAGTTATTGCGATCGTTATAGAGGCCTGTACTAGAGAAGCTGAAAATAATAGTTTGACTATTCCAATTCAAAATCGAAAAGAACGCGCTGAATTTTACACTGATGTTTCGGAAAGTAGTGTAAGAAAAATTCAAAGAGAACATAATGATCGCTCATGTTCTACTTCACTTTTAAAACCTCCTGGTAAAAAAAGACCCCGATTATTATACAAAGATAAAATTGACGATGGTGATTTTCAAGTAATTCGACGAACCATAGAGGATTTTTTATATAAACTTGAAGAAGGTTCCGACCTGAAAACCCCTACTTCCTGCTGTAAACAACAAAATAGATTTTCCGTACGCGTATAAAACCTTAAATCGGATTTTACGATCGAATAGTTTTGTTTGGCGCAAGTGCCAAAATAAACGAAAATTGCTCATTGAGAGACCAAGTATTTTTCTCTGGCGGGTGAAATATCTATCAACTGTAAGGCAATATGTGCAAGAAGGACGCAATATTGTGTATCTAGACGAAACCTGGGTAGATAATGATATGACAGTGAACAAATGCTGGCAAAGTGAAAGTGTTACAGGTGTTGTTCAAGGAATCCGCTCTAGTAGTCGCTTTATTATAGTTCATGCTGGTTCAGAAGCCAGATTTGTTTCTTTAGTTTTAGTTTTTCGCTCGGGATTAACAACTGGAGACTATCATGGACGGATGAATAGAGATAATTTTGAAAAGTGGTTGCTCGAGAAGCTTCTACCTAACATTGATAAATCTCGCCCTTGTAAAATCTGGACTTGTAAATCGTGTATCACTATACTGGCTGGTCCAATAATAATGACAGAACTCAAGAAAAAATATATTTATAGGAAAATCGAAAGAAAGAAAAATCAGAATTAAATCATTTTAAAATTCGAAAGTTCGCCGTTTTTGCAACACAAAAGAGATATAGAAGTGCGGCACACGAAAGAAAACAGACAAATATAGATAAAGGTTCATTAAGCATAGTTACATTTTTTAATTATCTGAGGTGCGTATAGTCAAAAAGGAGTGCCATATTATTTAAAGAACGACGGGACACCGCTGGTTTAAAGAGATTTCTTGGCCGACTTTTCTAAACCGATTGACTCCGCCCGGTTTTCTTTCGTGTCCCGTACTTTATACACCGGAAGCGAAAAAAGTGGCCGCAGCTGAAATAACAGCAGCATATTATACGATCCAGCACCATCATTCTTTTAATTCGACCTATTATTCAAACAAATTGTACAGCCTTATGTTTTCTTATTCCCAAATAGCATTTAAATTTTCGTCAGCTCGTACTAAGACTACTGCATGTATAAATAATATTTTAGATCCTTTTTCTTTAAAACGCGTCTTAGATGAAGTTAAAACAAAAATTTTTATGGCATAGGTACAGACGCAAGTAATCATAAGGATACAAAAATATTTCCTATTGTCATACAGTACTTTTCCCATAAAAAAGGTATTGTTTGTAAACTTCTTAAATTTTGGAAGCTTAACAAACGAAAAAGCTGAAACTATTGTATCGAAACTCTTAATAATTATAACTTAGACAAGGATTGATGTGTAGATTTTTCTGGTAAAATGCCAATACTAATTTTGGAGGGTTGCGACGTCATGTCACAAATAATGTTTTTTTTTTAAATTAAAAGGAAACATATCTCCATACATTGTGGGTATTGGCTGTCCAGCACATGTGATGCATAATGCTATGCATACTTCTTCCGACATATTAAATTGTAATGTCTAAACGATTGTTGTAAAAATATTTACTTTTCAATTTATACTATTAGAACAGAAAATCTAAAAGAATTTTGCAGTTTTGCATATACGGAGTACCAGAGTTTATTTTCGCATTCAAAAACTAGGTGGTTATCATTGCAGCCAGCCCTAGAAAGTATTTTGAAACTTTTTGAATCACTTAAATCGTATTTTCTTTCCGAAGAAAATGCGCCAACAATTTTACTATATTTTTTTTAAATTTTTTGTCTGAAGCCCATTTGTTTTTGGTGCATAGTCACTTTACTTTGTTTCCAAACCAAATATTAAAGATTGAACATAGCCAAAGTAGTGTTATGGAAGTGGCTCAGACGTTGGAAGCAACCATCAATATTATCGATAAAAAAATCGCATCCAAATTCATTCCACTAAGCGTAAAACACATTTTAAGATCAGAAGAAATATTGGTGCAAAATGGAAAACGCCTATGTCGAATCTATCCGTTTTCAACTGGATGATCTTAGATAATTTACCAGATTTTGACGATACACAAAAAACTGTAGAATTTTTTAGGGCTAAAAATATATTACTTAATGAAGAGTTACTTTTGATGCAATATGTGAAACTATAAACCTTTTTTGAAAAGAATAACCTAGTAAAAGAGTCCTGTTTTAAGGAAAAGTGTTGTAGTCAAAATGGGTAAAAATATTTAGTGAAAACGTCGATTATAAGGAATCTTTTACAGAAATGTTAAAAATCTGTGAATATATATTTTCAATACCATCTAATAATTCCAATGTTGAAAGGATTTTCCCCCTAATGGGTATCCAATGAACTGATGAGAGAAACAGACTAAAGTTAGAAACGGTGGAAAATATATTATTATGCAACACAAATTTTGATAGGACTTGTACTGAGTTTTATAATTTTATTAAAATTGAATATATTTTAAAAAAAGTGTCTAATGATGAAAAATATCATTAGATTTTTTTTGTACCTTTCATGTATTTGTTTTAGTAATTTAGAGTTATTGACATTTCTATCACATTTTTTTGAATAACAGGAAATTATTTTATATTTTTACTAAAAATTATAGAGAGTTGTTGCTTATTATTATATTAAAGTAAGATATATTAAATTAAAAAATATGGCGATTAAATTATCTCAAAATCATTTTTTTTTTCATAAAATTTTTTACTTCTTCAAATTACCAAGGAGGTAAAATATATATCTAGTAATTTCTTCTATTTAATAAGCATCATAGAAAAGTTCAAAAATAGTCATTTTTGCCCTACTGCTTGCATGTCCCGAATATCAGAATGAATAATCTGGTAACCTTACTTCATCTGCTTTGTTACTTCCCTCGTAAAAGCGAAGTATTACAATCGTGAAAAAATCATTTTCCGAGGTTTTTTCCAATCAGATTTCAGAGTCCTTAGATGCCGAAAAACGTGTTTTCTCAATTATAAGGGGATGACCTGGTAATATTTTGGTACAAATCCAAAATGACGAAACAAAATGGCGGCTTAGTGAAATGTTAAAAAAATTATGGCAAAAGAACTGCTTATCATTCATCTCAAAATTTGCGCGGAAAAATAAAGTATTATATATGAAACAACTGACTAAAACAACTAAAATTTTGGTACGAAGCCAAGACGAGGGAACAAAATGGCGGTTTAATAAAATTAGTAAAAAATGAAAAACTATTTAGTGGATTGATTTCAAATTGTGTCATAACTAATAAAATTGTTGTTTAGAAATGAACTAAAATTACGGCATTAATTCAAGATGGCGGCCAAATAAATTATTTGTAATCGTAAAAAATTACCTTCCCAGGTTTTATATGTCCTCACGTTTTAGCATACCTCCTCCCTAGATGACTTCAAATTTTAGTCACACTTATTGAATTTATTTTTAATTATAACCAAAAATCAAATATGGCATAAGGTGGAAACTGATAAAATATTCGTAAGATTCCAATATGACGGAACAAAATGGTGCCCAATAATTTTTTTTACAAAGGCAGTATGTATGTGATATTAAATTACTATGTACTGAACTAAATTGGGTCACATTTCATTATTCCTAATAAAAATAGATTCATTCCTAACAGGGGAAGTTCCGGGTAAAGGAAATGTACTTATTTTTTTATTCTCAAAATAAACGAATCCTTATCATCTCGTACTAAACAAATGATACAGAAAGTTCAAAACTCCTGTATGAGATTTTCCTACAATATTCCTTATAGACACCATATTACCCCTTACTTAACTAATGAGAAGATATTAAACATGAACAATCGCAGGAAGTATCATATGTATTCTTTTATTTATAGCGTAATTAAGACAGGCATGCCCAGTTATTTGTCAGCAAATTTTTCAACTTTTACACACTTACTTTTACTACAATCAGCAGTTTGTAGTGCGGCCGCATAGAACTTCTGCCTTTCAGCGCTCTTTTACATTTGTCGCTACTCAAATGTGGACTAAGTTATCGGTAGATGCAAAAAATCTTTGCCTTAAGGACTTTTCAAAACATGTTAAAACTAACTTATTATATGAACAACATTTACTATAGATTAGTTATCCAATATCCGATAGTAATTAAGTTCTACATTAACTGTGTATGTACTCAATGTACCGTCTAAATTGTTGTTGCTGTTGTGATTTATCATTCTTAGTAGTAATCTGCCCGATTGTCCTATCCAACAAGACTTATTAACTCTATCTCCCACACCCCACCGCACTACGTCGACCAGCTTTCGCCTTCTTCTCAACCTCTCGTTTGTCTCACTCTATAAACACATATTTTTAAAGAATAAATAATTTACCAATATTTTAATTTTTGCTTGCGCGCTTGCACAATCATATACATATATTTGTATTAATTCATTAATTATATGTACTAATTATTAATATTGTTCATAAAGGGTTTTCTTTAAGGTAGCCTCACATTGTGCACCTTGCTTAGGGGCGCCTTTGTAACCGGTTTTGTAATCGAGAGGCTGTCCAATTTGTGGAATAGGTTAAACAATTTTTTTTATACCAATACCATGTTAAAGATAGGTGTATCTATTTGACAAATAAATGTTTTTTGAATTTGACTGAATATGATCTAATTTAATTTCAGCGTGAATCGGTTGATCGTCACATTCATTGGCGTTTCGAGAAATTGGAAACGAAAAAAAATATTTTGCATGTCTAACATTGGAAGAAGCTGCATCCCATGTTCTGGAACAATATCCAGCTATCCAGCTAAAAATCATTTTTAATCCGCATATCTAAGCAAAAGCAAGAGCTAACCATAAGCATAACTAAAAATCGATAAAAATGCCCTCTCACACATCTTTATCAAAAGTTCTCGGCCGGAAAAGATATATGTATAATAGCAGAAATATATAATTTCTGCAGGTGCAAAACGGCCTACAAGAAGAATTGCTTTCGATTATGTCACAGGGTACCCTCCTGCGATCATGCTTTCTGGGCCTCTACCCTCATCAGGCAGGCTTGTACCCAGGGAGATCTGAAATAACAGATTGCTCGATATTACAAAATCGAAAACGAAACGTCGATCATACTGAAACAGTATTACAAGTTAAATGTAACATTTAGCACCACCTATTGGGGCTCCGGTGATTTCCGGCTGCAAACCCATAGGTAATTTAAAAAGTATGCACTAGCACCATCATGCGGAGAGTAGTCATTTACACCTGATGAGGGTAGAGGCCCAGAAATCATGATCGCAGGAGGGTACCCCGTGACATAATCGAAAGCAATTCTTCTTGTAGGCCGTTTTGCACCTGCAGAAATTATATATTTGTGCTATTATACATAAGCATAACTATATTTTAAAAAAATCAGTTTACTAAAAATTACTGTAATATTTATCACACGGAGAGTAAAAATATATAGCAAGTTTACAAAATTTTTTCAAAATAACGAACTGTTAATCCATAGACTTTTTGATGATCTAAAAAAAATTATGCCTAACATTAATGCTTAAAGTTTGTAACAACAAGAGTTTTTTAGACAATTTTGAACAATATGGGGAAATACAAATAGCAGAAATCCAAACAATTAAATTTCAAATGGAAATTATATTTAATTAATATAAATTTTGGAGCCACCCTCCAAAATTGGTCGGGTTGGGAAATTAGCGTCCTTAGGTTGGGAAAATCAAAATATGAATAAATTGAATTTACATCGAATTGTAAAAGGTGTGAATTTATATCGAAATGCAAAAGGTGGGTATTGGTGCCAATAGTAAAGCGCGGACCCTTTTTATAGTTGTCAGTTGGCTGTTTATTTCTACTCTCCTCCCCTCCAACAACAAAGCTCCTAATGTTGGGCTTTAATTTTGCTGAACTCTTAAAAATATATCTATGAACACGCAAGACTAATATTTACAAATAAAGTTAAAAAATATTTCTTAAAAACTGCTATTTATATAATAAAAAAATATATTTTAACTAATAAAAGTAAAAGTTTGAGGCTTTGATCTGTTTCTCGTTTAAAATATAAGAAAGTTTAAATAATTTAGATTTATTAACCATCCTTGAAAATAATGAAAATTTGCGATAGATGATTCTACCTTTATTTTGGTAGAGTGGAAACTTTTAAAACTTTCAAGTTTAACTTCATTTTAGATAAAGTTGATTAACAAACATAGGTAACTAAATAAATACCTTAAGTACCAACATTTATATAAAATTTTAAAAGAAATTTTGTCTTTATATGTCATGGTAGTGCGGACATATGAGAGTCATGTAACACATTAACACTGACAATATTATAAGCGGAAAAGAAACCAGGGTTCTAGCATCGGTTCCATCTATTGAAATTTTTAAATAAGAAACTTTAATAGAGATACTGTTTATGGTCTACATCGTTCGTGGAAAGCAATCTACACTTAATCTTACGGAGATAGGGGGTGCTGGTACAAGATTCGGTCGGTGATTTTATAAGGACAGTGTCAACAATAGAGTAACCAATTTTTGATTGGTTCGGCAATGTTGGGTTTCTTATGACGTTCGTTGCTTTAGTGTCTCATTTCATTAGTTGATTATTTAAATGAATACTGATTCAATCAAGAAGTTCTCAGCTATTGGCCATATGGAGAAATGTATTTAGGCCTGGTTCATCTATCTTTTGCTTGTAATTATTAAGTGTTTGTGATGAATGTGTAAATGACTATGACCGTAAACGTCATAGTCATTTACAAACGTTTAAGTTTACTCCAAGAAAAGTTATTAAATATTGCACATTATTGGATTTTGGTTTTATTTTGCTGTAAGAGACAATATTATTTCATGTCTTAGTGTATGTTTTACTTCATTTAGCACCTCAATTTGAGGTAGAAACTCTCTAAGATTAGCATAAAAGAAACTTTATTTTGTAGGTCTTCTTCAGTACATATTAAATTACTAAATTCACTTGGCACTCTCTCATTAATCGCTTGCACAAACATTGTTTATTGTTAAAAATCTAAACGAAAAAGTAAGTTTGTACTAGATAGTTCAAATAGATTATTAAAGTAAAACATTAACATAACCCTACATTTACAACTCACGCTGACAGAGGTTGTCAATATAAAAGTAGATTAACTTAGTCATATTTTGCGAAAATCTAACGATAATATGGGTGCCCCCATTTAAACCTTTCGAAATTTTGCATCAATTTGGCAGGTGGGCTTCTATTGTCGCCACTGTCTTTCTAAAGTCATTGTAATTCGGTCTACAGCTATTAATTAGATGTGTATGTGTTGTGTTATCGTCTACAAGTAACAAGTTAAAATGGTTCACAATGGCTTCACATACCATAAGAAAAAAAGTAGCTTTCGTCACTCAGTCACATTTTATAGAAAATTAAAAATATCACAACTTGGTTATGTCATACCTGAACAAAACAACCTAAAGCGGTATTTTAAGGAAACAAAAAATAAAAACGAAACAAGGGATTATGGTTATGATAGATGGCAGAATTATAGTAGTGACTCAAGTACCGCAACTCTCCGCATGCTAGTACACAACGCATTAAATTTTAAAGAACCGGCGGAATGTTCCCAAATCGTAACCGCTTGGTAATAATATACAGTATAGGTTCAATACAAACTTTGTAGATAATTTTGTTCGTACTACCTTAGTGTGACTTAAGTGTAATTGGGTATGTGACAGTTGCGTATTTAAAGAATCCAAAACTATAAAAGCGCATGGGAGCAGTCGTAGACACTTGATGTTAAGTAATTTTCTCAGTTCTTTTCTTTTCTCTCTAATAGTAAAAGTTCAATAGAACGCCATTGTTTATTTTCATCTTCCCTATAAATATTTAGCTATGATGTTTGTTTTTGTGAGTATAAAGATTAAAAATGGATACAAATTAAACATTACGTTAAAAAAAGGATCACTTTTTATAATAAGATATTTAATGATAGTTATTATTTAAACCAAAGTCCAAAATTACATTTTTGAGATTTAAATTGGCCAATATATTTGACCAAAATGTAATGAAAATTAAAAAATTTTAAAGGCGCGTAATTTTTTTACGACTATCATCAGCATATTCACCAGAGAAATTGCCTGCGTTTTGATTTTAGGTTCTTAGCATAGCCAGAAAACTAAGTGAAACACATGTATCCTACCTCAAATACCAATAACGTATTATATATGCTCTACAACATATTCCCAATTTGAGTGTTTGTAGTCGCCATAACCGTTTTGTTTGTATTAAAACGAAATATACATATTTTTAAAACGGATTAAATAAAGACAGAAATAAGGAAGTGACGAATAGGGTGAATTATTACTATTCGGCTACTTAAATGGAACTACACAATTCCGTACTATATACGTAACAGTCAAAGTCACAATTACATGTTATTCACGAAATAGTTACCCCATTTGGTAATGACTACGTAGTCTCAGCTTAAACAGAAAGTGCCGACACCAAGTTCCGGTTAATTCAATGAAAATGCTACTTGGGAAGATCCCTGAAGATGCCTCGTGCAATCGAAGGCGAAACTTCGGAGAGTATTCCCAATTTGCCACGGTCTAATCTTAAGAATCATGATTCCTTAACTGAAATATCTATTACTTAGCATAAAAATGCAGCTCCTATAGCAAACACCCACTGTTACAACAGATAGCCCCGTAAGAATCCAAACTTATAGCAAAAATAAATGATAACAAATTATTTTATAGCAATTTGTTTAATAACATGTTCAAGTACTCAGCAAGATGTTTGATAGAAAGTCTTCAGTTAGCACTGTTATAATGTAATAAAAAAATACGAATACTTTGTAAAGGATGAAATTGTACGCAATGATAAATTATGTATTGTGACTGTACAAACTTATCGCACAAAAGGTTGGAAGACTTTTCAAACAAAAGGTCAGAAGGCTTTTTTAAGGGACTAGCATCCAGGCAGGTCCGATAGAGTAGCAATTTGTAAATGCGTGCGGTTCACTGACACAGTCATATTCAAAGTCGAGACGAGATGAAACAATGCCCTGATCTCGTCTCGTCTTGATCAAAATTTCGAGACGAGGCGAGACGAGATTAGCCAAAGCCCAGACGAAATGTTTGTCAAATATAGACATTAGCACAGAATCAAGATATTGCATATATTCCTTGCGATTGGGAAGGAGTAACGTCCTTTGGTGATCGCAAACATTATACGATTTTTTGTGTGTTGAAGATTGTACGTATGTTGCATCGGCGAAGTAAGCTACACTACACTTTCTATTCTATTGGTATCTCCTTATTAATTTCCTGTGGTAGAGCAGGCTAATATCCTTAATGCAATATCCATTCCCTCTAAAAGTTTCAGTCAGTTCCTCTGTTTCCGATTGTAACGAATTTTAGTCACAAATGGCGAAGGGAAATCGTGCCTTCTGACTTAATTTCCATTGTGTAATAGGGTGTTGCTGATTCATATGATCAAGAAACACACAACATATGATAAGAGTGTCGTCTACATATCCGAACCACGATTTTGGCTTTAATGAAGACGACTATAAGACTAAGAAAAGATTCCATGAAGATATTGGCTTCCGCAGGTAACAGTCGATATCTCATGGCTGCTTCTGAGGTTTCTTCATAAAAAGTTCCTTGAATAACGAAATTGTCGCTATGGGACATGCTTCAATCAAATCTCAGTTGTCAATTTATTATGGTGAAATAAGTCCGATATTATTGAAACTGAATCATTAATAGACAATTCGTGTATAGCGATGACTGACTGAAATATCTTTTGGATCTAATTAAGTTGCATTTAATTTCTTTACATATAATTTCTAAATAATTAATATATAATTGTGTTTTTCCTATAAAATTATTAATAATATTTGACAGATATTTGCCGATTTTGTAAGTGGGCGATAAGTGTGTTTTTCCTGTAAAATTATTAATAATATTTGAAAGATATTTGCCGATTTTGTAAGTGGGCGATCGTAGTCAACTGACGATAGGTCAGTTGTATATTTTAGGTCAGCCATGTCAAACTCAAAGTCACTAGTAGGCCAAAAGCATGAAGACCATCGACTAGGTGGGCCACAAAATCTTATCTTAAAGAAGACAAACTACTGAAAATCTTGAGAAAAATTACTATTATAGGACAAATCTGTTTATTAAATTTCGAATAAAAAGGACGTTACAAAAAACTACAAACATTAAATTCTTTTGCCAGATATTTGACATCTTTTGTCTTTAATTAAGTTGTCTATTTGTGGCGCGAATTTATCGGCGGGAATAACTTTTAAAACTGCGTCCAAGTGTGCGTCCGTCAATCGCGATCTTACGGGAGATTTGTTTCCTTTCATCAAAGAAAATAGTTGTTCACACTTATAGGTACTTTTAAATATTGACAGGATTTTACAAGCAAATTTTCTCGTTTCTTGGTATTGAACAGGCAAATACTTATAAAATTCGAATGTACCAACACTATCAAATTTTTGTTTTAAATGGGTTCAATTACTTCCATTTGCAAGTGAGGGGGAACTTTATCAATATCGATAGTGAAAAGATCAATAAAAAAAGAAAAATTGTTTTCTTGGGTCTTAAAATCCTGAAAACGCTTCTCAAATTCTGCCAGAAGGCTTCTCATTTTCTCTGAATATATTTTGTATGATTTGGGATTGGGATTGGGATACTTGTGCTTTCCTGATATGTCTTACAAGTCAGAAAATATGACAGATTATCCTCTGTTAACTGTTTTTTCCACAACATCATCTGATCTGAAAGCTTTCACATGATCAACTTCTTGGTGGATTATACAATGAATATGATGAAAATCTGGTTTGTCACTGCCCGTTTCTCTGATCTTTGTCTGTAATATTTTAACGAAGCCATTTTTTACTCCAGTCATTGAAGGAGCTCCGTTTGTTGCAACGGAACACAGTTTTGACAAATCTAAATTGTACTTTTGCAGAAGTCCATAAACAGCATTGAAAATATCTTTCCAAGTTGTTGTATCATGCAATGGCACTGGACAGTAATTCTTCATACACATTGATATCTATATCAACCGCAGGAAGAAAAACAGCGAGTTGCGCCACACCACACACATCCGTACTTTCGTCACAGGCAATAGAAAATGCAATGAAAGAGTCTGATTTTGTTTTTATCTGATCACTTATATTGGCAGCCAACTCAGTAACTCTTTCAGCGACAGTATTCCGGGACAAGCATATATTTTGAAATGCCTTCACGCTCCCGGGATCTTTACAAGGCACTCTTTTATAAATTCACCTTCAACAAATGGTTTTGAGTGTTTCACGATCAACACCATCAGTACGTAGCTCGCTTGAAGGACAGATTAACTTTATTGCTTTGGACGTGTAAACATAAGCTGCTGATCTTTCAACCGTTATTTTACCTTATTTAACTTTTCGTTTCTGACCATGCCTGTATACTTGTCAAACATAGTTTTATGAATATCATAGTGACGTTTTATATTATATAATTTTTGGACATCCACTGTACTATTACAAACCAAACAAATAATTTTTTCTTTCACTTCACAGCAAAAAAACTCTAATTCCCACTTTTCTTGAAAGATACAATGCTCATTTATAAGTTTCCTCTTACTTTCACTTGGTTTGAAAGTGACATGTTAAAAACTTTGTCCGAAATAAATTATAATAAGTACTATTATGTGTTGTAACAATAAGTGCGCAACTCAACTCGAAACTCTATCGCAACTGGCTCATAACTGACTAAACACTGAACGACTGAACTCAATCGACACGGCTTATATACGGATTGTGATTTCTCGAGTTCTTTTTAGAGTGTTCAGATAGTGTCATCTGTATTTTTACGCGATAGAATTTCATGGAACAAGCCAGATAACGTTTGGCTATGGGTTTTAGGTTGAGTATGTGTAGTTCATCCTCCTAAACATAGATGGCACTATGTACAATTGTACATTTTATTATACCAATCGTTGTTGCAGCGCCGCGCGCTTTCAAAAACGGTTTTCAACTTGTTCGCGGGTGGCATTATCTGGCTGTTTTCAAAACTGATTTGGGCCGCAGAAAAATGCTCACTAAGCCGCATGCGGCTTGCATGTTTGACATGGCTGTTTTAGGTAGTCCGTAGAACAGCGGTATCCTACAAGAGCTGCTTGGTCTTAACGTCTTCTACTCTGCTGGCTGGTTGGATGCGTTTATATCAAATCATATCATATAATACGTAATATGACAATTTACATTGCTTTTACATTGTCATGGTAGTAGATGCAATAAGTGATTATTATCATTTCCCTAATCACAATATGGTTGTGAGTGTGAGTGACACCACAAGATAAAATTATACATATAAGGACACATTTCAACAATAATAAATTTTCTGTTTCAGAATAGTAAAATAGAGCAATTAAAACAATTAAAAACAAACATCAATACAGCTAAAATGTAGAAAGAATATCGCGGCAAATGGAAAATGGTGAGGACACAGGGATCATATACCCCGATCCAAACTTCCATAGATTGTGTCAGGAATACGTTTTTCCAGAAATCCGTTTATGGTATAGAATGGGCTGTCTTTTAAGAATGATTTTATGCATAGTTTAAATTTATTATGACTCAGGTTTTCAAAGCCAAACGCCATGTGATTTAGGAACTCCGAACTGAAATAATTCAGGCTTTAGCGACTTGCCCTAAGTTTAAGATACTTAATTCTAAAGCTAGCCGATCCTCTTGTATTATGATTGTGTACATCAGTATTTTGGATATAATTAGCAGTGGCGGCTCGTGGTCAACTTTTCAGAGGGGTCAATATATATTTATATATATATATATATATATATATATATATATATATATATATATATATATATATATATATATATATATATATATATATATATATATGTATATATATATTTATTTCCTAATTTCCTAATATATTTTACATCACAAATAATCATCCGAAAAAATCATAGACACGAAACAATAAAATGCCCTTATCCCTTCACAATCGCATATCCAGTCACACAAATTGTACATATTTTTACTATAATAACGATTTCCTTTTTTGTTTTTGTCTTTACTGGTCTGCAAAGGTCGACAAGTGGCCTTAAATTCGAGACGTTTCTCAAAGTTTAGCTCACTGGCGGCTTTTGAAGTCTTAATAATCTGAACCACTGTAGTTACCATTCTTTATAACATTATTTTTTTCAATTAATTTAAACTACAAAATCAACAAACAAGGCTTGAAAATGAAATAATTTCTATAAAAATACGCAATCGTAACCGATCACAACTATCACACGATTTACATTAAACGCATCAACTGACAAAAATGTTTGTTTCCTCAGCGCGGCTGTTGACCCAAAATTTGTCAATGTAAGCCGTATATTATCTATGCGCCGCTATGCGAATTCGATCGGGAACACAAAAATTCGCCTCCGTTTATAACCACGAGGTCATCGCGGGCCATCAGTCAGATCCAACGAAACGAAACCTCTGGAGATCCGTGCGCGAGGCATCGATAGTACGAGTGCCGAGGAATCAAGTGAACGTTCAACGAGTTTACACGCTTAGAATAATAGAAAGAATTTCCAAATTTAAAAGAAATTAAAAAAATATAAATTATGTATTATTTTCTGTTTGGAAATATTTATTGAGGGGTCATTGACCATATGACCTAATGGAGGGGCCGCCACTGATATTTAGGGTATTTTTTATATGTGGCTAGTAAAATATGATATATATATAGCATGGCGCGGTCATAATTTTGTTTTCTTTGAATTTTTCCCTAACATCTTCCCTATAGGAATAACTAAAAATCACACCAATGACTTTTCTTTGCAGTTTGAGTATTCTATTCATAAGCGCAGAGTGACCCCAGCTCGTTATTGCATAAGTAATATGAGACACTATAAGGGAGTAATACGCTGACATGATTACATTTTTATCTGTTATATTTTTCAGATTCCTTATGACAAATATGTTTTAGAAATCTTTTTTGAAAAATCTCGTCAACGTGATTACTCCAGGTCAGCTGACTATCAAGAGTTACTCCTAGAAATTTTGCTGCTTCAGAATTAACATTTATTTCGATTTTTTTCTTAGTAAAGATTACATTAGCAGTTTTGGTATTATTCAAGCACAAGCCATTTGTTAAGAACCATTCATTGGCCTTCGATTGTGTGTCCCTCACATCCTGTTCCAATTTTTTAGGACAAGCATTACTCCTCCGTAGGGTTCTGTCGTCTGCACACAAAACAAGGCCAGCTCCCGGAACAGCCCTCTCCAAATTATTTATGTAGATTAAGAAGAGGACTGGTCCAAGGACCGAGCCCTGTGGAACGCCACCAGAAACACTCTCCACTTTGGATTTTTCATTATTAATCAGGCAATATTGCTTGCATTTATTTAAATAACTACGTAACAGTTTTAAACTTTTGTCACTGAAATTATAATACTTAAGTTTTTCTGGGAGTATATTGAAGGGCACACAATCGAACGCCTTTGAAAGGTCGCAAAATGTGGCGTTCGTTATTTCACCCTCCTCATAACCCCCTACAACTCGGTCAATAAAATGATTTATTGCGTTGGATGTGGATAAGTTGTAAACTGGTACGAATTAAAAATTACGTAACAAAAAGGCGGTGTGCGTCAATATAAAAACAACTATTGAATATTTACTTTTTTACTTCCCTCGTAAGTCGTAAAAGAGAAAATCGTGAAAAAATCACCGTCCGATATTTTTTCAGATCTTCCTAGGTGCCAAAAAACATGTTTTCTCATTTCCGACTTTGTCTTTGGGGTTTCCAAGGAGATTTTTTAAACTGTTCTCCGTTTTGTAGGCTACTCTAAAACCAACGTTTTTAAATACTTTTTTTAGACCTCTCGTATATCTGGGATCATATGGGATTACTATGAATTTATTGGAAGCCTCAGGTTGTTGTTTGAGTTGACAAGTTGAAGCCACAAAAACAAATTTCTTCGGAAGTCGAGAACATTGTAGAAAATCTTTCTTCTCAGTCCTTTGATAATAGAGAAATCGCCCTTTTGAATAAAGGTTTGAATTTTGCAGAGCCTCCAGTAAAAAATAGTTTACCAACTATTATAGGGAATATCGAAAGTTCGATTCAATACGTGCCAGAGTCAACTAAGGGATTCATTAGAGAGGCTTGCAGAAATCATATCTCAAAAAACGTTATTAACAACAAGTCAAAATATGTTTCTCGTAAAAATACTGAAGTTATCCAGGGACTGAAGAAAAAGGAATGTTTTTATTTAAAAGCTGACAAAGGAAATAAGGTTGTTATACTAGACAAAACAGATTATTTTGAAAGAGTAGACAATTTGATTCAAACTGGTCCTTACGATTTAATTGAGAAAAACCCGTTATCAAAAATGATAACAGAAGTAAAAAGTACTTTAAAACAGTGTAAAAACCTTGTGTTTGATAAACTGAAATTCAAACTAGTACTTCATAGTAACCCACAGTTATCTAAACTGTATTGCCTTCCCAAAATCCATAAACCTGGGGAGTCCATGAGACCTATTGTTTCAGCTGTTGGATCATCAACGTACAATATTTCAAAATGGTTAGTAGAAGAATTCAGCAAATTAAATATCTCGTATGATAACTTTGAGGTTACTAACTCGTTAGAATTCTTAGATAAAATTAAGAATGTTCACTTAAAAGAAGGTGAAATTTTAATATCTTTTGATATAAGCTCATTGTTTCCTAGTGTACCCATACCACTAGCTTTAGAGTTCCTAAAGGAACTACTTGAAATCAACAATTTGAAGAAAGAAATTATTGATGAATATTTACTTCTCACAAAATTATGTATGGATCAAAATTTTTTTCAGTTCAACAATAAATATTATAAACAACTTGAGGGAACTGCGATGGGCAATTGCTTATCTCCGTTCCTTGCAAATTTGTTTATGGGCAGATTAGAAACCCAATTCAAAAAAGAACTCAAGTATTTCCCAAGGGTGTGGTATAGATACGTAGACGATATATTTGCTATTTTTGATACTAAAACAGAATATTTGGACACTTTTTAGAAACATTAAACAATAAATATTCTTCTATTAATTTTACGTACGAAAAGGAGAACAAAGGGCAATTACCTTTTCTCGACACGTTAGTTATTAGAAATAAGGATAAATTAGAATTTAATATTTATAGGAAATTTACTAATACTGATAGGTATATAACATCCGACTCATTTCAATGCCGTCAACACAAAATGGCAGCATTCCATTTCTTGTAAATCGTACAGCAGATGCATTATATACCGTAGTTTATAACGTTACTAAAGAAATTAATGGAGAGAAAAAAATAGTTGCTCAAAGCTATGATGGAGGTGCAGTCACGACAGGTCAATTAGGGGGTCTGCAAGCTAAAGTTCGAGAAACTTTCCCAAGTGCTGTGTTTGTCCATTGTTTTGCTCATAAACTAAATTTAGTTTTATCCCAGTCCATCAATCTCATTAAAGAGTGTAAAGTATTTTTCGTTACTTTAAGTGGCATGGCTGCCTTTTTTTCCAAGTCAACAAAACCTACACAAGCTTTGGATTCCATTGTCCACAAACTATTACCCAAAGTAGCTCCTTCTAGATGGAACAATAATGGAAGACTTGTATTAACAGTATCTGAAAATCGTGAATCAGTGAAACTATTTGAGAATATAATAGCAAATAATGAAACGTGGGACTCAGAAGCAATAAATAGTTCGAGGGGGTTTTTGGACTGTTTGAAACGAGATTTTATTTTAATTATTTGTTGAACATATTTTCAGAAATATTTCCATTCTCGGACAATGTTTTTAATATATTACAAACTAAAACAAATGATATTGCTTTTTGCCTAAAAAAAGTGGATGATTTTAAGTCTAAAAAAGGGACGACTTTGACCTATTTTAGGGAGAAAACGATGACGTTAAATGTAGAGCCACAAGCCAACCGTCTTCGAACAGACAAGGTGGAAGATGTTCAAACATCATACAGACGCCTATTTTATGAAATAATCGATCAAATTCAGCAACAAATAAACTATAGATTTAACGGTTTAAATGATTTTAAATTCCTCGAGCTCTGCAATTTTGATGCATTTTTCTCTTCGCTATGGCCAGTTCTTCGACCGAGTGTTACTGCGATCTGAACTAAAAGTGATTTACGAAACTGATGATATTAGCGCAAAAAATAACGCTAAGGAACTAATGCAATTTTTAAAAGACAAGAAGCTGGAAGATGCCTACACCGAAGTGTCGAAATTGTGTGAATTAGTATTGACAATACGTGCCACAAGTTCATCAGTAGAACGCATTTTTTCAACACTTAAACGTATAAAAAATTTCGTGAGAAATTCAACGGGGCAGGAGAGACTTTCGCATACATCGCTGTTGTCCATCGAAAATAAACTTCTCCAAAATATGTCGGAGCATCGACGTCATTGACGAATTTGCAAAAAATGATCGAAGAATCGAGTTACGTTACAAATAGGTAAGTTTCTAAAAATTGCTTCCCTTTCTTACAATTTCACCGCAAGCCCCTGGCCTATTTTTAAATTTGTTATTAACCTCCCAATATAATTCACCACGAGCCGCCACTGAATGAAAGGAAAGATTCATAACAAGGGAAGTTCCTGTAAAGGAAATTTACCGATTATTTCTGTTAGTCCCTAAAATGATCGTAATTCCCGACAAAGTACCCTTTGGTCTCTTTGGCGTCTCATTTGAAAGGTTGAACCTTAATGGATTTTACTATCACTATAATAATAGACGCGTTTTTATTTTTAGAATGCTAGGAATAACAAAATTAAATGAAACAATTGGATGCCGATTATACTGTTTTTATTATTATGATTTACAAGCATGATTGTAGAAAAAATAAATAAAACAAATGCAGTTATCATTATTTCGGTCGTGTTTATATTGTCATAAATTAAAAACTAAAATTTTTTTTTGTACGTTTATTAAAAAACGTGACCATGTTTAGGTTGATCTTTTTATGGTGTGATTATTTTATTTCGAGAATTTCTAAATAACTAAAGTAAACTGTCTGAAAGTTGTGTAATTATTAATTACTGTTCATATGTTATCTTTTTATTATTTTTCAAGGATACTTCAAGATAATTCCAGTGGTTGCCATTTGATAAATAATGTATTTTATACAGAATTCAGTTTAAAATTTACCACCCTCTTAATCTCAGCATCTACATAATTTCAAGAAAATCTCTGAGACACGTCGTCATCTAAAAATTAAGCTTCCTCTTTTAAACCCCTACATCCCAGAGCTACTCTCTTAACTATTTTAAATGAATGGGGTTTAGGGGGTTTCATGGAGGACTGAACAAGGTCTTATTTTTGAAGTTCTCTACATTTTTGTGGAAAACGAAAATAGCCAGTCGATGTTATTTTCTCAGTAGAATTCCAATAATCGAACCATTATAGCGGAACGGAGAGAAGATCACAACAGAAGTGCAAATCACTAAATGGACACAATACTTTAGACAATTACTCTCTCGGTGTACAGACAGCCCTGAAAATCCTTCCTGATAGGGGAAGGTTGCCTATATTGGACCAGTTTTAGGTTTTTATGCTCTAACTTCAAGAAAACAAATCACAACATTTTCAAGTTTTATACACTTTCAGTATTTTTTTTAGAATTTTTTATCCAACAGTTTTTGGTAGAAAAATATAATCCGAAACCCTTGCAACTGGTACATTATAGGAATCTGGTTTCCTAAATTGAACCAGTGGCTTCCTATATTGGACCATCTATTTCAGTTACGTTAAATGAAATACAATTTTAGTTGAACAAGAGAAAATAAGCTTTATTTGAAAACCAAATTTCAAAAAAACAAAAATATATTGAAATAATATAAAAAAGACAAATCCTGCCATAAACAAATAAAAATAACACAATAAAAGAATAGAATGAAGAACAAAAGTAAAGAACACCAGCAAAGCACAACTAAACGTAAAATCTTTAAAAAAAACTGGTATTTTTAGATGCTAGCGACAGTGATTATATTATTTGATACCTTAACCAATGCTAGTAAGCAAGAACTATAACACAACTGACATAGTAAAACTAAAATAGAAACCATTTTTCCTTAGAACTAAGAACAAATATCGCAGAGAAATTTCTCTCTTGACAATACGTTTGCACATGATTCGTGTACCCAATCTCTGCATTTTAGGCACTGAATCATGTCTTCAACAATGCTTTCAGTGCAAAGTTTGCAGTACCATTCTTTGTCTTTAATATTTTTTTTCTTAGAAGTAGAAGTACCTGATTCAAATTTAACTTTGCGCTTGACAGATTTGTTTTTTGACATATTTGACGGTGTCTGTTTAACCTTAAGGTCATCTTTATAGGGTGTGGATGTGATGATTTGGGCTTTTTGAATACTTCCAGATGGTTTCACCTTCTTGTGATCAACAAGGGGACTTCTTAATATTTGTTCGATAGAATCTACTTCATTAGCTATGGATGATATTGTGGATGAATTAACTTCAGCTGATGTAGTTGCTATTAGTTCCTTAGCTGATGTTGAGGTTGATGTTGAAGCTCCTTGATCAAGGAGGTTAATTTTTTTTGTCGCAGCTGGTCCTTTACTGTAACGAATCAAGGGCACATGTTCATCACTGGAGTCAGAACGGGCACATGTTCATCACTGGAGTCAGAACTACTTCCACTGTTATCATGTTTAGCTATGTCTACACTCGTTTTCGGGATAAGTACATCGGAAGGTGCGAAATCAACATCGCTGAAAACATTACGGTCTACCGGCCAAATGCCTGTTTTCTTGAATCCATTCATAGCATTTGCCAATACAGCAGCCCTTGCATAAGCTTCTCCAAGAAGTTGAGCAACTTGGTATTAAGAAACTGTCAGTCCCGGATTAGTTCTTAGCCATTTTTCATTTGCTTCGGTGTAGTAGAACTCCAATGGCTTAAATACCGCCACGTCAAGGGGTTGAAGCCGATGGGTGGTATGCCCCGGAAGCTCTATTGCCTCAAGATTTTTAGAGTGCGTACTGTGGCCATCTAAAACAATCAATACTTTATTGGTCATTGTTGATTTCACGGCATAAATGAAAGATTGGAGCCAAGTAACAAACAATTCTTTATTGATGTATCCGGTGTCAGATATCTCTACCAGGCAGTCAGGAGGTGCTCCAACTTTAAGATCTGGATTAGCCCTTTTTCGCTTGAGTATTATCATCGGTGTAACAAACTGACCGGCTACACCGGCACATACGACCATCGTGGTATTCACCCCACGTTCGCCGCTAGCAACCGAACCTACTTGGCGCTTGCCCTTCAGGGCTAAAATTTTTTGACACTTCTTGGTAACAGTTGAAAAGCCAGAATCGTCTATATTGAATATTCTTGTTGCATTAAGCTGGCATTCATCGACAATTTTTTCAAGAAGGTCGAAGAACTGGGCTACATTTTCTCTATTAAATCCCTTGCACCGAGCTATGGAAGTAGATTCCGGTTGCCTCAATGAAATATTGGGATGCCTTCGCATAAATGCGTAAAACCACTTTTTACCAGCCTGCTTTTTTTCTCTATTAAAATTGTGTTTGATATTGTTTTGCTCTGCCAGTTCATAAGCTGCATTACGGACATCTTTTATGGTGACCCCATAAAACCTCTTCTCCAGGTTAAGGATATGTTCCGCCAACCTCTCCTCAAAATCCCGTGTAAAAACGGTGGTTCTTCCAAAGATTTTACGCCCTTGGTTAGCAATTTTATTTTTTGAGTCCAAATGCCGTTTGAACGTCGCTTTTAGGACACTGTACATGCGGCATATTTCATTTAGGCCATACTTTTTGCCTTTGTAAGCCTCTAAGGCTTTAGCCATATCCTCTTTACTCCATTTACCATATTTTGTGCCTTTTACATTATTATTGCAAGGCATTCTGTAACAAAGGTTGCCTATATTGGACCACTCATTAGTAACTAAACTGTATAATGTTAAAAATGTATTTTTCATTATGAGAACTTGAAACACTACATATTGACACGAATTCCCACACTTAAATACATAAATTGAAGAGATATTTCGAGTTTCCTAAATTAGACCAGTACAATTTAGACAACACTGTGGTGGTTCAATTTAGGAAACCGTCAGTTATTTTATAAAATCACATGTTTAACATTCCGATGTATTTGGATTTGATGTTTGCAATAGCGATATAAATAAGGTAAAACTTACTTGTTTTAATAAAAATAACAGCACTGGCTAGATTCCTAAAGTTTACCACACACACCCTTACGAACTATTCTACAATACGAACAAAACTACATCGAAATTGGAAGAATCGCAAAACACGTGGTACGGAGGAAAAACGTGCATCAATGGCGGTGGTCCAATTTAGGAGGCGGTTCAATATAGGCAACCTTTCCCTAAGTCCAGAACGACAAATAAGGAGAATACCAATACCAACGCACCCACCAACCTCGGACGAAATAAAAACATGCACCGAAATCATTTAAAAATAATAAATCTCCGGGTCCCGACAACATCTCAGCAGAGACAACGAACTAGCTAAAATCCGTTATAATTGCAGCTTTGATCACCGAGAAGATACTTTTAGAGTGGAACGAGGGACTTAAATTATCAAAAAAAAAGAATAAGCAAATATAAAAACTGAAGGGAATCACGCTTTTAAACACCATAAACCAGGTCATTTTCGTTATTATAAACTCCAGAATCAATAGTGAATTCGAATCCAATATCAGACACCAACAGACGGGCTTTGGACCCCGAACGATCTTGCATAGATCAGTTAAACACCCTACGCATTACAGGGAAACAATCCAACTCCAGATTACTACTTTATCTAGTTTCTGTAGAGTTTGAAAGGGTGTTCGACACGCTGAAAAACTCTGCTATCTGGGGGGTACTAAGGATAAAATGCGTATAATCAACGCTATATACATCAACGCAAACTGTAGTGTCCTCCATAAAGGAAGAACATGTGAGAATATAGTGTAAACGAAGTCCGGCAAGAATGCTCTTGTCACCACCTCTTTACCTACACCCAAGAAACTTAAACCCCACAGGATATTTCCGTCAGTTTAGCCGGAGCGAGCCTTGCTGGAGTGACGTCGCTTGGCCTGCTCGAAACAAGTTTATTGCTTTATTTCTATAGGAGGTTAGCCTTTTGAGGCTATTATATAACAGAACAACATTACCATATGAATTTCGGTCAATAAGCAATGGTCAATTGCTCATCAAAACGTTTTAGAAATTCATATTTGGACCAGTGGCGGCTATTCAGGTGAAGTAGGTGAAGTGCTACTTGACCAGGAAAAAAAACAAGCAAACATCTAACTACATTATTATATATCTCTTAAAATTTTAGCTTTTACACTCATTTATTCACCTAATTGGCAAAAAATAAACTGTACATCTCGAATAAATATTTTACTTGACCGTTGGCGGCATGTCTTTTTAAAACTTTCAATCGAATTTTATTATAACAACTATAACAGTGGCGCAAACTACTTCGACTTTGCTGGATGTGCTCTGTTTAGTTTACGATTTTCCTACTATGTTGCCATGACAACGCGTACGCGATGATGTCGAGCGCATGGAAGAATAATGTTAACTAGCGCCATACAACTCTCGGTGAATTGCTGCGGCAGTACACCACACCCACGTGTTTTTCAGGTTAGGGTGGTTGTTTACTTTTATTTTCGCGGATTTTGCTGCAACCGGTGAGTTCCTTTGCAGTTTGCTTGACTGTTTTGGGTTATATTTATTTATGGTGTTGTTACAATTTTATTTAGTGTCAGGTTTATTAATGTACATTATTAGTTGACTATAATATTTAAGTTTTAAAATTAATCCGATCCCGGATGTGGTTTGCATTTTGTTGAAAACTCCAAGAGAGAACAAGGTCAGAGGGATATATTAAATCTAGGGCAGCCAATGTTTGACTAGACAATTTCCGCAAAAAAAGAAATAAAAAAAAGTGGCAGAACATGGAATGTAAGTTTTAAATCATCTTGGTTTTCGGCGTACAAATGGTTATATAGTAGTCAAATATTACAAAAATTGTTTTGCTGGCCTTGTTTACTATTTTCCAATAAATATTCAGTGTGGAATAAGGAAGCATTTGCAGACATGTTAAATATATCAAGATCTTTGCATAAACATGAAGACTTGACGGAGCATATAAAATGCGAATTAATGATAAAAACATTCGTAAAAAATCAAAGCACTATAGCTTATGCTTTAAAAGAAAATGCTAAACTGTATAAAATACATTTTAACGAAAACATCCGATTAAATAGACTATTTATGTGCTTGGTAACTGACGCAGTTTTGTACCTTGCAAAACAAGAGTTCTTGATGAGCCATGATGGGAGTAGCGAGTCAATAAATACGGGGAATTTTAAAGGGCTTTTAGGTTTATTAATATCGTGAAGTTCCCAAGAACTAAAAGATCATCACGAAAAAATTAAAAATGTTTTTACTGGTGACTCAAAAACTATTCAAAACGAAATAATCGAATACATTTCTGATTATTTAAATGATCACGTAAAAAATGAAATAATGAACACACAGTTTTTTTTTCTGTGCAAGTGGATGACACCACTGATAATACGCAAACCTCCCAGTGCTCCATAATTTTACGATACGTTAATTCAGAAGGTTCAGTAGTCGAGAGATTCTTAGGATTTCATAATGTCAGCTCTGAAAGAACGTCGGAGAATTTATATTCTCTATTGGATCAAATTTTGGACCAATTTGACTATAAACACAAATTAATAGGGCAATGTTACGATGGCGCAAGTGTGATGACTGGGCATCTAAATGGCCTTCAAAAAAAATAAAAGAAAAACCGCCACAGGCTGTATGTGTCCCTTGTCTTGCTCATCGTCTTAACCTTATGATGCAGAAGTCTAAAAAATATTTCTAAATTTTTTTTGCAAGCATTAGTGGTATTCCCTCATTTTTTCACCACTAAGCCAAACAAACGTATGCTCTTACATCTGCATCTACGGAACGTATACCAATTACAGAAACTCGTTGGTCTTCAAATTCGTTAAAAAGTAAATGTTTGTTCAAGACTGGATTAAATTAAAAGACGTCTTTGAATTTATTACAAACTGTGACAAATTTGATGAAAAATCAATCCGGCTTGCGAAAGGATGTTTAGGTGAGATGAACGATTTTGAATTCACGTTTCTGGCATTAGTGTTTAATGGCATTTTCTCAATCATGGACATACTATTTGACGTTCTTCAAAAAAAATTGTTGGATATTCATTTTTGCATATCCAGTATAAAACGCTGTCGTGAGGCGCTCTGTAAAAAAAAGAAATGAAAATTTCTTTAATATCATGTTTGATAAAGCAAATTCTATTACAGAAATAAATCGTTACAAAACGTGAGCTTGCTAAGCTTTCACTTGAAGAAATTAGGGGTAAGTATAGAACCCTTTTTTATGAAATATTGGACCATATTTTAATGGAAATGACACTAAGATTTCAAAAATGTGAAAAACTTGCATTTTTATATTTAATAGATTCTGCTAAATTTTCCGAATATAGTTTGAATTTTCCGAATATAGTTTAAATTTTCCGACTGGCCCGTTTGAAAATGTGTTACAGTTATATGGGGAAGTATTATCAAAAAGTCAACGACTTAAAAATGAGCTTGGTCTTATTTTTGCCAATGAGAGTAATTGGAATATATTACTGCAAGAGCAAGTGAAAAAGATTAATGAAAATAAAGATATTTTTACCGAAGCATATAAAGTGTTTTACCTTATTTTGGCAATACCGTCGACAAGTGCTTCAGTGGAAAGAAGTTTTTCTTGCCTCAAACGCGCGTATAAAAACTTATTTAAGAAATACAATATCTCAAGAAAGACTTACCTCTCTAGGCAATATTTCAATTCAAAAGGAATTTCTGGAGGAGATTAGGGCAACTCATCCATTTTATGAGGATGTTATAAATAAATTTGCTGCTATGAAGGATAGGAGAATTGATTTAGTATACAAAATTTAGGTAAGCTGTAAAAAATATTCTACCCCTCCACACATTAAAAAATTCTGGAAAAAAAATTATTGCGATATTTTCTTGCTTTTCGCACTTCACTTACTTTTTCACCCGCGAGCCGCCACTGATTTGGACATAAAAATAAATGATTAGGAAATAATTTTAAAATTGTGTCAAGACAAAAATATATTATTATGAGTGCCTTCTTAATTCAAGAAATTTTGGTATATTAGGTACTTTTATGACAGGGTGCCCAAATCGTTACATAGAAATAAGCACTTTTTCGTAATTTAGGTACTTAAATCTATTAATTTAAAAAGCAAATAGGTAAGTAAAGTGATTCTCAATTAGGAAAGTAAAAAACATGATTTTGAGATTTTTTAATATGTTTTACTATTGTCATACATATTTTTTTCAAAATTAAAAAAATAATGTGTTCTAGAGGTTAAAAAAAATACCTTAATATAACCACTTTTACAACGAAAATGGAAAAAAAAGCCAATAACTACTACCTAAGTATAAATAAATTTTAGAGTAATTAACAAGGTTGATATTTGCATTAATACTAAGAAAGCAACAATCCAGGGTAAAAATTAAAATTAAAAGTATCTGTTATATATTAAAAGAAAACACAACTTGCCTGAAAAATTAATAAAAAAGTAATAAAGAATCTTAATATATGAATAGCTAACATTTTTCTACTGCACCAGTGGACCTATGAAAAGTTACACCTGGCAAGTAGTTGTAACTATTTTTGCATTTTTACACAGCACACATATTCCCAGACATTGTTTTTTGTTATGTAGACTTCTGCAGAACAAATATATTCAGGTATAAAAGAAGTTTGAAATGTTTTCTTAGTTAATTATGTTTCACTATGCACGAACAACACTTTTTCAAACTTGTGTGACCTATTACCACATGTAAAAACTAAAGAATACTGAGAAAAACAATGCTTAAAAGGCAAAATCCTATTACAGATCAACGTAACTAATTCTAAATCTTTAAACTGACAAGGCCGGAGTATGTCACTCACCTGGTCATTGATGTTTGCGGTCGGCGAGAAACGGCGAACGTTACGCTTACGAAAAATAACTATCCTGTGTGGTTTATGATTTTTGACTTACACCTATAGAGCTTATACGGGGATTAAATACCAAACTAGAACCTCTGTCCTCACAATATCAGAGATATGCGCCAAAAGCTGCAAAGACTTGAAATAAAAGCGAAAAAAGCTAGGCCTAAAAGTAAGATTTATTCCAGAAAATGAAATTTTACCGAATATTTTATCATTTTATTAAGTCGCCATTTTATAGATAGATAGATATATTACCCAAAGTACAAATAGTACATAGCGTCGTCAAAATAATACATTTTAGTAAAGCAATATATAAATATTATAGTCAACATTTATAGTTACAAATCACAAAAAAAATATTTTCTAATATAGAATAACATAGGTTGTAGAAAATATATAAAACAAAACAAAACAAGTAAATAAAAAAATGGAATAGTAGACAAGACAATACGAAGTATAATACATACAATACGTTGTAGACAACCTGAACCAACAAAAACACAGTTAAACATTCAAAGTCAATTGTTCGTTCTAGATATTCTTTTGTTGAATAAAAGGCTGTTTTTGTAAAAAACCCTTTGGCTGGTTTATTCAATTTGCAAAAAACTTCGAATTTAATTTAGAGCAAACATGGTCGACGTGATCCGAAAAGGACAATGAGGAATCTACTACCGCTATAGTATTCTTTGCAAATGTCAAATCATTTTCAAAAGCAAAATGTGAAGGTATTGGTTTTCTATTATAGAAATTCAAATACACTGCTTTTTGTTCAATAAGTATTAGATCATTGGCTCTACACCAGTTCTCCTTATCACTTCGAACTGCACTTATTTTCACACATATTATTCCCACTGACTAAAATTCTGGTATCGTCGGCATATATAGCTATGTGATTGCCTATCGCATGATGTGGCAGGTTATTTGTGTATAAAAGAAACAATAAAGGTCCAACACCCATTTTTACTGACCTCGGTTCAGCAAAATAACTACCGTACTTTATCACCATATCTCTATGTCATGTAAGAATTAATCCAGTTTAGTAATAAACTCCGAATGCCCATGTTATATAGCTTGGAAAGTAGAAATCGCCTATTAACTGTGTCAAACGCGACAGATAAATCAAAAAACAGAGACACAATATATTTTCCCCGATCAATACTGTTGAAATTATAATTAAGAAAATTGCAAGCTGCCGCCTCTAATGATCTACCTGAAAAAAATCCGTGTTGTATGTAAATCAACCAATGTATTATAAACTACTTTTTCTAACACTTCTTCTAATTTAAATTAACTAAATTAGATTTTAGACGCGAAATCCATTTGTCTTGTTCTATTCATAAAATAATTTTAAACAAATTGCCTAACTATTTATCAGAAAAAAACGCTCAGTAGCGATATCTACCTACAGTTTTCTATGTTGCCTATAGCTTTTTACGTTCTTTTTATGAACAGGAACAACATGGAAGTTTTTATAATATCAGTTACGCAGGGGCGTGCAGTCCATGGAAGCAAGGGAAACAGTGCTTCTCCAAAAAAAATTTCAAAACATCTTCTAAAATGTAATTTTTGAAATAGGAAACTATTAATTTAGTTTATATTAAAAATGCTAAAATATTATATTAATTATCAAGCCCATAATAAATGCGGCCTTGACTCCGACCGAGTCGAGCAATAGAAAATCGAATGGAACATATGCGGGACACTAGCTTCTCTGCAGCCAAGTCCTGTATGCTTGATTTCCTGTGAATCGAGACTGAGGTTATTGAACTTTCCACCGGTTCTTTGCAATTTTTGCATTTCAGTCGCGTGCTTTAAGTAAGGGCGGAAGCTATCGGGGAGTAGGTTCTTTGTTTGAACGGCTATCCGTGGGTTGTGTGATACTTACGTCGCGTCGTGCATGGTGCGATATGGAAGACAATAATACGGACGTGGATATGCAAATACCTTCGGCTGTCGGTAATAACGTTGAAAATGTTGGAGAATTTTGTCAGAAGAGTGTGTGTGAATGTGTGGTGTGAGTCTTAATAATGAAGGGATTTTCAGCATTAAACTTGGC
The DNA here is from genome assembly GCA_030620095.1 of Kuschelorhynchus macadamiae. Classification (NCBI taxonomy): domain Eukaryota; kingdom Metazoa; phylum Arthropoda; class Insecta; order Coleoptera; family Curculionidae; genus Kuschelorhynchus; species Kuschelorhynchus macadamiae. Next base: position 1,216,435 of record JAUTXW010005245.1, read on the forward strand.
TGATAAGCCTCAAATAATTTTCAAAGGAAAAGCAAAACGGCCTATAAAAAATTTAACCACAAAAATGAAAAACTGTATTAGACATTTTTATCCGGAAAAACAATGCGAACAATTTAAATCGTGTGAAAATAAAACTAAATTATTTTGTTGGCCATGTTTACTTTTTGAAAATGAAAAAGGTCTCTGGAATAAAACTGGTTTTTCCGATTTAAACAATTTCCATAAAGCTGTAAAAAGACACATTATGTCCAAAGCGCATTTGCAGGCCGTCATAAAAGAAAAGGTCTTCGGCAAAACAAGAATTGAACACACCCTTTATAAACAGTTGGAAATTAGTCACCGCCAACATAATGAACTAGTCGATAAAAATAGGCAAATATTAAGAAGACTTATCGATGTTGTTTGTTTTCTCGGACAGCACGAATTTGGATTTAGAGGTCATGACGAAACAAGGGTTTCTTCAAATAGAGGAAATTTTCAAAATTTACTTAGTTTAATGGCTAAATATGATGATTGCTTAAAAAATCATTTAGAGCAGTCTAGCGTTTTTCGCGGAACGTCCAATCGAATCCAGAATGATTTAATTTCCGCTGTTGCAACCATTATTCTAAAAAGAATTAAGCAGGAGATTGGCGAGGCGCGGTTCATTGCTATTGTTCTGGACGAAACAACTGATATCACTAATTTTAGCCAATTATCTATAGTAATACGCTACGTTAAAACAGAGCGGAAGTATTCAAGAGCGATTTTTAGGTTTTAAGAATGTGTCCGAAAATCGTACAGCAGATGCATTATGTATCGTAGTTTATAACGTTACTAAAGAAATTAATGGAGAGAAAAAAATAGTTGCTCAAAGCTATTATGGAGCTGCAATGGTGGCAGGACAATTAGTGGCTCTGCAAGCTAAAGTTCGAGAAACTTTCCCAAGTGCTGTGTTTGTCCATTGTTTTGCTCATAAATTAAATTTAGTTTTATCCCAGTCCATCAATCACATTAAAGAGTGTAAAGTATTTTTCGTTACTTTAAGTGGCATGGCTGCTTTTTTTTCTAAGTCAAGAAAACGTACATAAGCTTTGGACTTCATTGTCAATAAACGATTGCTCAAAGTAAGTCCTACTAGGTGAAATTATAATCGAAGACTTGTGTTAACATTATCTGAAAATCGTGAATCACTGATTAAACTATTTGAGAATATAATAGAAAATAATGAAATGTGGGACTCAGATGCAATAAATAGTTCGAGGGGGTTTTTGGAATGTTTGAAATGAGATTTTAATTATTTGTTGAACATATTTTCAGAAATGTTTCCATTATCGGACAATGTTTTTAATATATTACAAACTAAAACAAATGATATTGCTTTTTGCATAAAAAAGCGCAATTTTAATGCATTTAAAGGAAAAACTTTTCCAGTAAATGCGTTTAAATCTCTTCTTCTTCATTATGGCCAGTTCTTGGACCGAGTGTTATTGCGGTCTGAACTAAAAGTGATTTACGAAACTGATGACATTAGCGCAAAAAATAACGCTAAGGAACTAATGCAATTTTTAAAAGACAAGGACCTGGAAGATGCCTACACCGAAGTGTCGAAATTGTGTCAATTAGCATTGTCAATACCTACCTCAAGTTCATCAGTAGAACGCAATTTTTCAAGACTCAAACGTATAAAAGATTTCGTGAGAAATTCAACGGGGCAGGAGAGACTTTCGCATACATCGCTATTGTCCATTGAAAATAAACTTCTCCAAAATATGTTGGAGCATCGACGTTTTTATGATGACGTCATTGACGAAATTGCAAAAAATGATCTCGAAGAATCGAATTACATTACAAATAGGTAAGTACCTAAAAATTCCTTCCCTTTCTTAAAATTTCACCGCACGCCCCTGCAGTTACGTGATGCTTCGTCACCTCGTCAACTCTTATTGAGCCTAAAGAATAAGATGGCAAGGTACAATGTTGACTGACCATACCATACTTATCTGTCAATTTCGTAATGATACGGTACTGAAATACCCAACGAATTCCTCAGCAATGTGTTCAAGTTCGGTTACGATTTTCCCATTAATATTGAGTTGGATGTCTTTCGTAGTTTTTGCACCTATATTCAGATTGCGATTGACAATATTTTGCTCTTATTAGTTGGATTTTAAATTTTATTTGCAAATAACTATTTCTTATTTGCCTTTATTTGGTATTTATATTGTCGTTGCAAATTCCTATATTCTAATGTGGCCAAGCCATTGGGGCAATTTTTCAGCAGCCAATATAACATGTCAAGTTCACGTTTAATTGAAGGCAGCTATTGAGTGTATCAATTACAGGACGGTTTATAGTAAGAAGATTGTCTTTTATGCGGACAGCAACAGTTTAAACAGTACACAATATTTTTTTCAAAGTTTGACTATACTCGAGTTCAAAGTTTAATGATCGATTTAATTCTATCCGCTCTAACATATTAGCAAAAAATGAAATGTTCGCATGGCTTACATTACATTTAGGGATTATATGCTTTTGTGATTATTTGTTTAGAGAAGTGCTTGGAAGAAAGCAAACTATACTTTTTGGGTTGCCAATTTCCTCTGCTTACCAATTTTAACCAAGGTTCTCGACGTGCTGGATCTTTAGGAAATCTGCAATTTAATAAATAACCAATAATAATTCAATAAATAACCAATAATGTTTACCAAAACCAAACAAAAATTAAATTTGTAATTTGTATTTCTACACCACGTAGATTTTTTAAATTCATTGGCTCTACACCAGTTTCTTCATATAACTTCGGACTGCACTTATTTTGTCACTCAACTCACGCATATCGTCGGCATACATAGCTATGTGATTGCCTATCACATGATGTGACAGGTCATTTGTGTATAAAATAAACAATAAAGATCCAAGAACGGAGCCCTGAGAAATACCCATTTTTACTGGCCTTGGTTCAGAAAAATTACCACCTCTCAGTCATGTAAGAATTAATCCAGTTTAGTAATAAACCCGGAATGCCCATGTTATATAGCTTGGAAAGTAGAAATCGACTATTTACTGTGTCAAACGCGACAGATAAATCAAAAAACAGAGACACAATATATTTTCCCCAATCAATACTATTGAACCTATAATTAAGAAAACTGAAAATTGCCGCCTCTAATGATCTATCTGGAAAAAATCCGTGTTGGCATATATTTTAATTTATTACAAACTACTTTTTCACCTCAGAAAAAATCGGCAAATTTCTTTACTCGGAATTTCCCTCGTTATGGTTTTTGCCATTTGTTAGGAATAGATAAGTGTGACCCATTTTAGTTCAGCACATAGTCACTGTATATATGTGTTACATACACTATCTTTTCATTTATTATTTGTTCCATCATATTGGATTCCTACCAATATTTTACCACTTTGTTTCTACCTAAGCCACACTTGAATTTCGGGCATAATAAAATAAATTCAATAAGTAGTTTTTACGACTATTCTGCTAACAGGAAAATTCGAAAACGTCCTGTGTGAAACAATGCAGGCTGCATTAAGACTGGTGGAAGGATGGTTCGTAGATAACGCACTCTCTGTGAATTCAACAAAAACCGAGATGGTACTCTTCACTAGGAAGAGAAAGCTGGCCAACCTAAGACCACCTTCTCTTTTCGGTAAGCAGCTCGGTCTATCTAAAGAGGTTAAGTATCTGGGAGTCATCCTGGATAGCACCCTCAACTGGAATAAGCACCTTAGCGAAAAATCAAAGAAGGTCACCAAAGCTTTCTGGCAGTGCAGAGGAGCCATCGGGAAAGTCTGGGGTCCTGTCCCCCAAGATTGTCCTCTGGTTCTACACGGCCGTCATTCAACCTGTGTTCGTTTACGGTGCCATTGTGTGGTGGACCAAAGCCAAGCAAGTTGTTGCACAAAACAAAATGCAACAGCTACAGAGACTAGCGTGCCTGACGGTTAAAGGCGCAATGAGATCCACACCTACGATGGGAATGCAGGTGTTGCTGTGCCTGCCGCCTCTAGATGTATTTGTAAAAGGCGAGGCAGGGAAAACGGCAGTCAGACTGCACGCTGTTGACCTGTGGTGCGGAAAAAGAGGCTGTCAATCGACAATCTTTTGTAGAACACCAAGTGGATGTCCTGATCTCCCGCTTCATTTTCAATAAAAACTTCGAAATTGACATCAGTGGTTCAATAGACCCAGGAAAGGAGGCTGACATACGCATCTACACGGACGGCTCTCAGAACCAATATGGGACTGGCTTGGGAGTGTATGTACCAGAACCTGGAAATCAGCATGGCTCTCGGCAAAGGAGTGTCCGTCTTCCAGGCGGAACTACTCGGAATTCTGCATGGCGCCATACAAATAGAGAAAGTAAGAATAACAGGTAAAAAAGTTATTATTCTCACAGACAGCAAACAAGTTTTGCAAACCTTAAAAAAGAATAAAATTACATCCAAACTGATTCTTGAGTGTCACCAGATGCTGGCGACGGTTTCCCAGGGGAATACTGTCACAGTGTCATGGATTAAGGGACATAGCGGAATCGAAGGAAATGAAAAAACGGATAGGTTGGCGCGTAACGGAGCAAAGACCAAACATTCGGTCCTGAACCCTTCGCGCCGCTATCCTCTAAGGCGATCAATCTAAAGATAAACGAACAGGCAATAGGGATTCTAAGAGAGAGATGGGAGAGACAAAATTTCAGACACTCAGATGCCGCAATCCGCGGCCCTGAGGTCGCTCGGACTGAGTACCTTGGATTCTCTCGGGGAAATCTTAGAAAACTGGTAGGAATGCTAACAGGACACTGTAAGCTAAACAAACACCTCTACACCAAGTTGTAGAGGGTGCAACGAGGATGACGAGACTGCAGAACATATTCTTTGTTACTGTCCGGCTCTTGTAAATACCAGAGAATCCATTATGGGGGAAAGATGGCCAGAAATGGCCACAATCGGAGGATGCTCGGCCGCTACGGTGTTAAATTACATTAATGCTGGCTTGACGAGTAAACCTCCGAAGGAGGTTACAGTGGGCCCAGCTGCGAGGCCTAAGTAAAAGGTTGGCACAAGTCAACCCTCCATATTCTCTATCTATCTAGTAGTTTTTACATTGATACATACCTCCATTTGGCTACGTTATGTTGAATTCGTACCAGTTTATTTTCACATCTAATTTTTCTGCATAATCAATTGAACAAGATTTATTAACGTTGATTTAAAAAAAAAGATTTGGTCTCCATTTACCTACCCCGTTGGTCCCCAGATACTTCCCAGATATTAAGTTTCTAACTCGTTTTTGTTAACGATCTTCTTGTTATTATGTTAAAGAGGTGTATTATTTAGGATTATAGATTTTATATCCTACATATAAAATCTATATATGTGAGAATGCAAGACTAAAGTTGCAAAACGTCGACAATTTAAAAAAAAACTTTTGTTTTTTTACTGGATCCTAACCCCAATAATACACCACTTTAACATAAAAACAAGAAAATCGTTAACGAAAACCAACCAGAAACGTAATATAGACCATTTAGATCAAACGTAATAGGCAAAGACTGATAATATGGGTTTGATGCAGGATGTAGAATCTAAGTGTCCTGGTGTTGCAACAATAAAGTTGCGAAACATCGACAATTTAAAAAGGTCTTTTGTTTCTTTACTAAACCCTAACCTCAAATAATACACCATTCTAAAGTAACAACAAAATGATCGTTAACGGAAACCATAGAAACATATAATCTAAGACCGACAATATGGGGTTCATGCAGGATATAGAAATTATATGTCTCCTGAGGATGCAACAATAAAGTTGCGAAACGTCGACTATTTAAAAATAGACTTTTGTGTTTTTACTGGATCCTAAAGGCAAATAATACACCACTGTAACATGACAACAAGAGGTTTGTTAATGAAAACCATTTAGAAACTTAATAAGCGGAGTAAGTAAAGATTGATAATATGGGTTTCATGCAGGATATAGGATCTTTATATGTGTCCTGAGGATGTAATTTAATTTAAGTAAATCAAGTTCCGAAACGTCGACAATTTAAAAAAAGACTTGTTTTTCTACTGGATCTTAACTCCAAATAATACACCACCAAAATATTACCAGGTCATCCCCATATGACCCTTAATTTTGGGTCAAAATTTAAAGTCAATCGGGTAAGTAGTATTTAAGCTATGTGGCGAACTGACAGATAGACCGACAGACGGACCGACGGAATTGATAAAACATGTTTTTTGGCATCTAGGGATGCTAAAACGTCTAGATATGTAAAACCTGAGAGGATGATTTTTTCACGAAACAGAAATTTTATTTAGCAGCAATTTTGATCCGCCATCTTGAATTAGTAACACACCGTTACTAGTAGAGCACTAACTACAATTAGTTATGTCACACAATTTGAAATCATTAAGTAGTTTTTTGTTTTTTGTTATGTTCCGCCATCTTGGATTAGAATCAAAATTTTACCAGTTGATGTTTTTGCAAAATTTGAAATAAATTCGACAAATAGCTTTTTCATAATATATTTTTTTAACATTTCACTAGGCCGTCATTTTGTTTTTGCCATACTTAATTTTTACCAAAATATTACCAGATCGTCTCCATATGACTCTTAATTTTATATCATGACTCTTAATTTTCTATCAAAATTTGAAGTCCATCGGGTTAGTTTTTCAGCTAGGCCGGGAACTGACAGACAGACAGATCGACAGACGGGCCGACGGAATTGATTAAACATATTTTTTAACATCTAGGAACGCTAAAACGTGAAGATATATAAAACCTGAGAGCGTGATTTTTTTCATGATTACAAACGCTTTATTAGGCCGCTATTTTGTTCCGCTATCTTGAATTAGTAACACAGTTTTACTAGTTGACCCCTATACCACAATTAGCTATGGCACAAAATTGGAAATCAATTCATTAAGTAGTTTTTCAGGCTGAATTTTTAAATATTTTATTAAGCCGCCATTTTGTTCTGCCATCTTGGATTCGGACCAAAATGTTACCAGTTGATTCCAACATAATACTTGATGTTTTTGCAAAATTTGACATAAATTGGATAAGTAGTTTTTTAATAATACTTTTTTTACATTTCACTAAGCCGTTGTTAGCAGGTCATCCTCATATGACCCTTAATTTTTGACCTAAATTTCAAGTCAATCGGGAAAGTAGTTTTTTAGCTGCACCGCGAACAAACAGACAGACAGACCGACCGAATTTGAGAAAACATGTTTTCCCCCTCCTTGTATTGTAAGCAACCTATTTTAACACTGCTTTGACAGACATAAGTGAACGTTATTCAATAAGGTATTGGTGGCTCTTAACGACAGGATGTAAGTCAACTTACATCCCTAGGGAAATAATAATCTAAAATTATTATAAGTAACTTTAATTTTTGATTTCATCAACATGTTACAAAAATCCGGTGATATTAATGAATATTAATGGTACAATTATTATAATTATTCACATTATTAACAAATTTTGGAAACACGTTTTCTCGTTTCTTCTCGATGTGTATTACATTTTCTGACTCCACAAATCTTTCATTTCTAACCAATGTTTCTGTCACTGTTGAAGCACCGCAAGAGATTTCTGGCTGGGTCTTATTGTATTATTATTGAGGCCCCCAGCTAAAAGAGTGTCCAGTATACGTTTTGAAGTTCTCAAACTTTAGAAATTTCGCAATTTTACTTGGAACTGACGAAAACGTATTTTTCCTGACAGGATGGTTTAAGCACTTTCAATTTTGATATCACATAAAGAAGCGCAGATTAATAGTCGTCATGTGGGATCTTGTATCAATGTACTTTTGAATTATTTTGAAATGACAAACCTGAGTGTCGTCACTTTTTGGAGTCAGGAATGGTCACAATTATGACTTCTTGACTTATTTTAACATTATCCATTTTCATTTCATAGAGTTCATTAGAACGACACGCTCCAGCAACTACCATTACCATTACGACCTTCATCAATAAGTATATATCGTCGGGGGCTTCAAGCATGAACTTATTCACATCTTCCCTGTTAAACACATCATTTTTTCTTTTCAAAAATGCTCGAAGTTTTGGATACTTAGAAATATCTATATTTTCCTCTATAAAAAGGATGAACTTCAACATCGAATACTCACACCATAAGCTTGATGGGGACTTCAATATAGCACTTTTTTTCGTGGAAATACGCCAAAAACAAGGTTTCTGAAATTGCAGTAGGCGTCTTGCTTTGGCATCAATTCTTTAAGGATTTATATACTGCTTCATACCTTTTTTTCAACTTTTCCGGTAGTAGAGATATACAAGCAATATTCGCTGATTCTTCTATGTGTGAAACATCCATTTTGTCCACACAGAATCAAACAATTCGACTTCTTCAAATTTTTCGCTATGAATTGTCAACTTGACGTTGTTGATAAAATAAAAACTGCTTATGTTGCTCTGGCAATGGATCACGGCTGCCTTCATAATTTAATGAAAATGCTGTCGAATGTAATGATAATGAAAATCAAAAAATATATCCAGCATTTTCTTGTAAATATACAATACATAGAGGAGGAAAAATGTTATATACTATGTGCAGGGACGTGCGGTGAAATTTTAAGAAGGGGAAGTAATTTTTATAAACTTACCTATTTGTAATGTAATTCGATTCTTCGATCATTTTTTTGCAAATTCGTCAATGACGTCATCATAAAAACGTCGACATATTTTGGAGAAGTTTATTTTCAATGGACAACAGCGATGTATGCGAAAGTTTCTCCTACTCCGTTGAATTCCTCACGAAATTTTTTATACGTTTAAGTGTTAAAAAATTGCGTTCTATTGATGAACTTGTGGCAGGTATTGTCAATACTACTGCTCCGTTGAATTCCTCAAGAAATTTTTTATACGTTTAAGTGTTAAAAAATTGCGTTCTATTAATTAACTTGTGGCAGGTATTGTCAATACTAATTCACACAATTTTGACATTTCGGCGTAGGCATCTTCCAGCTGCTTGTTTTTTAAAAATTGCATTAGTTCCTTAGCGTTATTTTTTGCGCTAATGTCATCAGTTTCGTAAATCACTTTTAGTTCAGATCGCAGTAACACTCGGTCGAAGAACTGGCCGTAATGAAGAAGAAAAGACTTTAGCGCATCTTCTGGAAAAGTTTTTCCATTAAATGCATCAAAATTGCAGAGCTCGAGGAATTTAAAATCATTTAAACCGTTAAATCTATACTTTATTTGTTGCTGAATTTGATCGATTATTTCATAAAAGATGCGTCTGTATGATGTTTGAACATCTCCCACCTTGTCTGTTCGAAGACGCTTGGCTTGGTCAAAGTCATTTTTTGGCTTAACATGGACTTAAAATCATCTACATTTTTTCAGGCGAAAAGCAATATCATTTGTTTTAGTTTGTAATATATTAAAAACATTGTCCGAGAATGGAAATATTTCTGAAAATATGTTCAACAAATAATTAAAATTAAAATCTCGTTTCAAACACTCCAAAAACCCCCTCGAACTATTTATTGCCTCTGAGTACCACGTTTCATAATTTTCTATTATATTCTCAAATAGTTCAATCAGTGATTCACGATTTTCAGATACTGTTAACACAAGTCTTCCATTATAGTTCCACCTAGTAGGAGCTACTGTGGGCAATCGTTTGTGGACAATGGAGTCCAAAGCTTGTGTACGTTTTGTTGAATTGGTACATTTTTTAATGTGATTGATGGACTGGGATAAAAATAAAATTTAATTTATGAGCAAAACAATGGACAAACACAGCACTTGGGAAAGTCTCTCGAACTTTAGCTTGCAGACTCCCTAATTGTCCTGCCATCACTGTAGCTCCATCATAGCTTTGAGCAACTAATTTTTTCTCTCCATTAATGTCTTTAGTAACTTTTTAAACTACGGTATATAATGCATCTGCTGTACGATTTTCGGACACATTCTTAAAACCTAAAAATCGCTCTTGAATACTTCCGTCTGTTTTAACATAGCGTATTACTATAGATAATTGGCTAAAATTAGTGATATCAGTTGTTTCGTCCAGAACAATAGCAATGAACCGCGCCTCGCCAATCTCCTGCTTAATTCTTTTTAGAATAATGGTTGCAACAGCGGAAATTAAATCATTCTGGATTCGATTCGACGTTCCGCAAAAAACGCTAGACTGCTCCAAATGATTTTTTAAGTAATCATCATATTTAGCCATTAAACTAAGTAAATCTTGAAAATTTCCTCTATTTGAAGAAACCCTTGTTTCGTCATGACCTTTAAATCCCAATTCGTGCTATCCGAGAAAACAAACAACATCGATAAGTCTTCTTAATATTTGCCTATTTTTATCGACTAGTTCATTGTGTTGGCGGTGACTAATTTCCAACTGCTTATTAAGGGCGTGTTCAATTCTGGATTTGCAGAAAACCTTTTCTTTTATGACGGCCTGCAAATGCGCTTTGGACATAATGTGTCTTTACAGAATTATGAAAATTGTTTAAATCAGAAAAACCAGTTTTATTCCAGAGACTTTTTTCATTTTCAAAAAGTAAACATAGCCAACAAAATAATTTACTTATATTTTCAAACCCTGTTAGCCATTTAAATTGTTCGTATTGTTTTTCGGGATAAAAATGTCTAATACAGTTTTTCATTTTTGTGGTTAAATTTGTCATAGGCGGTTTTGCCCTTCCTTTGGAAATTATTTGAAGCTTATCAGCAAAGTTTAATGTAGAAAATCCCTTTATTATTAAAGCACACACCACACATTCACACACACTCTTCTTACTAAATTCTCCATCATTTTCAACGTTATTACCGACAGCCGAAGTTGACGGTATTTGCATATCCAAGTCCGTATTATTGTCTTCCATATCGCACCATGCACGACGCGACGTACGTGTCACACAACACACGGATAGCCGTTCAAACAAAGAACTTACTCCAACGATAGCTTCCGCTCCCACTTAAAGCATGCGACTGAAATGCAAAAATTGCAAAGAGCTGGTGGAAAGTTCAATAACCTCTGGCTCGATTCACATGAAATCAAGCATACAGGACTTGGCCGCAGAGAAGCTAGCGGCCCACATAGGTTTTATTCCATTTTCTATTGTCGCTCGGTCGGAGTCAAGGCCGCATTTATTATGGGCTTGATAATTAAGATAATATTTTAGCATTTTTAATATAAACTAAATTAATGGTTTCCTATTTCAAAAATTACATTTTAGATGTTTTGTAATTTTTTTTGGGGAAGCACTGCTTCCCTTGCTTCCATGGACTGCACGCCCCTGACTATGTGGGATGTAAGTACATTAACCAGTCTCGAACTTTTTTGCAAGCCTTCGCTAGTGTGATTTTTTCACGATTACAATACTTCCCTTTTACGAGGAAAGTAAAAATACTCAGTAGCGATATATGCCTGTAATTTTCAATGTTACCTATAGTTTTCTATGTTCTCTTTATGACTGGGAACAACATTGGAAGTTTTTAATATTTGATGATATTATTTATTATTATATTATATGATTTATAAGGTCTGATATCAAACATAGTATAGATTTTAACAATTTTAAATTAATTTCGTCAAACCCAGATGACTTAGTGGCTTTTAAGTTATTTATAACGTGATACTTTGTCACCTCGTAAACTCTTATTGAGCCTAAAGAATAAGATGGCAAGGTACAATGTTGACTAACCCAAACCATAATTATCTGTCAATTTCGTAATGGTTACGGTACTGAAATACCCAGCACATTCCTCAGCAATGTGTTCAGGTTCGGTTACGATTTTCCCATCAATGTTGATTTGGATGTCTTCTGTAGTTTTTGTATCTCTATTCAGATTGCAATTGACAATATTGTAAATGGTTTTGCTCTTATTACTAGAATTTTTTATTTTATTTGCAAAAAACTGTTTCTTTTTTGCCTTTATTTGGTATTTTTATTGTCGTTGCAAATTCCTATACTTTAGTGCGACCAAGCCATTGGGGTAACTTTTCTTCAGCCAATATAACATAAGTTCACGTTTAATTGAAAGCAGCTCTTCAGTGTATCGATTATAGGATGTTTTATAGTAAAAAGATTATTTTTTTACGCGGACAGCAACAGTTTAAACAGTATACAATATTTTCTACAAAGTTTGACTATACTCTGTCGAGTTCATTTAAAGTTTTTGATTACGAGGTATAGTATTGGGTAATTTAACGGTCGAATTTTTCAAAAATTGGTGCTAATTTAATATGGCAAAATTAAATGGCTCAATATTAAAAACTACTTATCAAATTGACAAATTTTGCTTAAGTGTGATGTAGGCACGAACTGGTAAAATTTTGGTGCAAATCGAATATATCGAAACAAAATGACATGCCTGGCCTGAGAAATTGTTCAAAAAATGAAAAAGTGTGGTATAAGGATTTGTGATAAAGTGGTAAAATCATTATCAACCTTTATCGGCATTAAGGTCTTTCTTTTATAAGTAATTGAGAAAAAACGGATAAAAGGATAGAGCAATTTTTAAAGGTCACTCCGCACTGTTCAATGTGGCACTCTACACTGGCATTCCTTATTATATCACACTGTTTAACATTGGTGCATATGCTTTGCTTGGCCAATATCATAGAACCCTTATGCCTTAACTCACTTCTTACAAAACACGAAGCAACCTCATAGTTCTCAACCTCAAATCCACTAACAATATCTAGCCAGTGTTGAGTCAAACACATAAAATCGATACTTTCCTGCCTGAGCAGCAGTCCCAATCCATCAAGTTTGTTAAAGACGCTTTGTATATTTAAATGACACAACGTATAGTTTTGCCCATTGCTTGAATTACAAAGATTTATAACGTTTATACACTTATTCAAATTATAGGCCGGCAAATTCCGTGTTATTACTGATTTTACAACAATATTTAGATTGTTATTTTTGGTATTAACGTAATTAGCAAATATTTCACACATTTTAAATTTAGTCAAATGATACATTGTATTTTATTTAAGATTATCTATGATTCTAACAGCTCTGTTAAATCTTAACTTATTACTAATACAAATATTAAAACATTTTAGAAAATTATTGTAAATACTATTATGTCTTGTTAAGTCACATTTTACAGACACGATTAAGTTTGTATATTATATATAACAGAATGAGCTAAATCACTCAGGTTTGCTTCATGTTTAACCCACCCTTCGATTCTGTGTTCTTTCCCGGACAGCTGATGTATTCTCGTCTTCGCTTCACATTAGAATTTTACATGTTTATCCCTGCTAGTCAATTGGATAAGTAGGTTTTTGGGACTGAATATTTTTTCGACATTATGCCTTTACACTCAAATTTTACCCGTATATCCCTACATCACACTTATTTTTTCGCTCAAATTTATATAATTAATAACGACTTCAACATTTTGTAAGGCCCCCATTTGGTACTGCAATATTAGAGTTTTACGAAAATATTACCATTCCATCCTCATATGACCGTAGATTTTTGATCAAAATAAAGTCAATAGGAGAAGTAGTTAGCCAGCAAGTGGCCTAGAGCCTAAAGCTCTAGGTATATATCTGACTTGGCTTGGCGGGCCTAGGTTCGAATCCTAGGTGGGTGCACAACTTCTCAAATCTGCAGGCAATATCATATAAAATATAATATAAAATATGTGTATATAGTAAAGTAAATATATCTACTTCATGTTCCACTTCATTCACGCTGATTGACGCTGAATGTGGGTGAATAGTTATTGTTGATGCAGGTACACACTTGTTAGTCGGTAGGTCACTTGATAAAGATCAACATTACATCGTAACCCAAGAGTTGACAGCTCGAGGGTGGGGTATGGGCCGGGGATTAAGAGTGACCTAGGATCGTGGTTCGGAAGCCACGTTAAGCTGCAGGTCCAGTCTAGTCACTCCCATGGCGGAAAGAAGATGTTAAAATAGGCAAGCAAAGCAAGGATAAGTAGTTTTTGAGTAATATCGCGAACAGACAAACCGACAGAAAAAGGTGAACATGTTTTTTCGGGATCTAGGGGCCTTAAGACCAAAAATTTGCAAGAATCTTGAAGGGTTTTTCATCATTAAAATACCGATAAATTTACCTTTATACACAAATTACCTCTTGTAGAATTTCACTATACATAGACATAACACATATAACACATTTTGAGAATCCGTATACTTGTTTGAAATAACTTGCAGTTTATAGGATTTGTATAAAGTCAAACCAAATAATTATATAAAAACTTTATATAAATTGTGTTATCTGCAGGTAGTGGAATTCTTTACAAGGGAAAAGGCAAATTTCCCGATTTTCCTTAAAATTGCAATATAGCTTCTTACACCGCTTGTACTTCCTTAGCTTTTGTAAAACAGAATAATAATCTCTAGTCTATTATTTCATTGCAACAAAATAATAAATACTCATGTCAAAGTGCTCTTAAGTATGAAAGCAAATGTGATTAGAAATACGGTGAATATACCTTTATCAGTTAAGTAACTTATTAAATTATACAGGTTGCGATAAAATTAATGGCAATATTGAAATACAGGGTGTTCAGTTAAGTTCCATGTCTCGAAAGTCTTTCATATTGGCGTCTTGAAAAAAATAAGTAGGGCAACAAAAGTAGCTAAGAGTAATTGACTCAAACTGAACATATTTTTAAGTTTCTAAATTCACCGCAAGTTGCTGGGGTGAACAATATATTTCGAGAATTCTACAATATAGGGTGTCCCAGCCTAGAGTGATCGATTATGAAGATTAGTAGTTTCTAAACGGTTATAGTTAGAATCGCGCAGTTTGTTTTGATCGAATTCTGTAACCCATAAGTTTTTTTTATGGAAATTAATGATTTTCTATCATGTCTATAGAGTGGCCCAAAAAAATCCCATTTTATAATTTGAAAAATCTCACTCATTTTAAAATGATTACACTGTATATCTTATCGTCAAGGAAATGGTTCATGTTTAAGGTTTTCAAAAATCATTAAGAATCATACCGGGTAGTCAACGTTTTATCAATAAAAAATTAATAATTCGACCAATGATATTCCCACAAATGAAGTAAAGTAGATAATTATTATGTGTCACTGATAATAATTGTTAGAATAATCGTTGTATATGTAGCCCCATCGTTCAACACATTTATGATCGCACCGATGGATGATCAAAGGAATCTTGTAAACATATATGCAGTGGCGTAGCCAAATTTTGCCCCCCCCCTCCGCGGTTTTCGGTAAAGGGCCTCTTCTTAAAACAGAAAAATAACTGATGACAAAAAAGGTCCCTTACTTGTCAATAAATGTAGCCCCCAAAATATAGCCGGAAAATATATGATGACTAAAAAAAAAAGTTCATCTATACTTTCATAATCCCCTTGAGCTCATTTGCAATTATCGCCAGGCCACTTGACCTCGTGTGTCCCTTTGGTTGGCGGGGGTGTAGCTACGCCACTGTATATATGTATGCTATCCTGAGGCATCCTTTTAATCACATTACGAATATTACATCTAGTGATATAACAATCATGCCTGGGTTGACTGCACACGTTGGCCTGGAAATTCTTTCTGTCACGATCAAAATACCGTCAGTTAATGTTAAACGGATTAAAAAATGATCTTTTCTTTGGTTGAAAAAGCTCAGGCGATTTTATTTTACGCCGAAACCAAATCGATTGTATCTACTAGAAGAAGATGTAGAACGAGATTTCAGAAGAATCCGCCGTCACCAAACATTATCAAGAAATGATACTAAACGTTTTCTACCGAAGTATCTTTGGATGTAAAAAAAAAAGAAATTTTTATGATGAAGATTTCTTGAATAGACTTTTAGCTGTTCATGAAATAATATTGAATAATAATTTAAAAATATCATTGCGAAAAATGGCTTCTGCTTTAAGTTTGTCAAGAACTAAATGTCAAAGATGTACAAACATTTTATATCTTTTTCCTTATAAAATTCAAAAGTTTCAAAAGCTGCATGAAGAGGACTACAAGAAATTCTATTAGATTTATTTTGAACTCACCCAAATATCAATTTGATTATGTCTGATGAGGCTACATTCCACGGTCGCTGTAATAAGCATAACTGCAGGATTTGGGCCTCCAAAAATTTAAGTGTGCCATTTCATCAAAAATGTGTGGACCATTTTTTTTTCAACGAACCAACAGTGACGGTGTCAAACTAGACTGATATGTTGGAGATCTTTTTTTTTCCACAACTCTGTGAAGATGGCTATTTAAATGAAACATATTTCCAACAGAATGGTGCCCAATCACATTATTCTCTTATAGCAAGAAAATTACTAGATGGGGCGTTTGGAGCAAGGAGGATAGGAAAAGCTGGTCCCATTGAGTAGGCACCTTATTCTCCAGAACTAACAGTTCCGGACTTTTTCGGTTATAATCCCATTCCAGAAAATGTCCAAGATCTTAAAAGAAATATCCGAAATGTCATTAAAGAGGATCCCGAGGATATACTACAGGATTCCTTCAAGCATCTATTAGCACGGATTCATAAATGTGCAGAAGAGAATGGTTATAATATTCAAAATTTACTTTCATAATTATGTCAATTAAGTAAAACATGATAATAGTCTACTTTACTTTATTTGTGGAAATATCGTTTATTTATTTATTTATTTGCTGGACAATTAATTGCCCAATATAATAATACATTACTACAAAAAATAAAGATTACTTATATACATAACACATCACAAGTGTAAATGAGTAGTGTACAATATTGATTATTAAATCAAAATACAAGGTAATTAAACAAAACAATGAAACAACAAAAAAAGAAAAACAATGGCATAATATAAAAAAATTGATTATCGCCTACCTACACATTACAGCTAGTATGCAGGAACTAGTGAATAGTTAAATTTACTTGGCGGAAACATGCTTCTCGGTTTCTAAAAAAAAATCAATTTGATCGCTATACTCATTGGCCAGTTTGGATGCACGAGGAATAAAACAGAGAAAAAACCATGATTTGTTCTATGGTTTGGGACATGAAACGTCTGAACAAGTCGTGTGTGCCTAGGCTGAATATGAAGTGACCCCTTGGCCAAAAGATACGGGCAGTTTACGATGCCGTAAAGTATGTTGTAGAAAAGTTTTAGGTCTTTTTGGATACGACGCGCGACGGGCTTGAAGTGTTTTTAAACGAAGACTGGGCTCAATATTTTAACAGTTAAGTTGGGCAAACTGGGCTGACCTATATGAAATGTAGTGAAGAAACCTATGCTGGACTTGCTCAACCCCGTGTTAGTGAACGTCATAGTACGGAGACCACACGCTAGAAGCGTATTCTAGGTGGGGTCTAACCAAAGAGCAGTATAACAATTTTATGGAATTTATATCATGGAAATCCTTAGAAACCCTTTTAATATAACCCAACATCTGAAGTCCCTTTGAAATTATTTTGGTAATGTGCTTAGAAAAACTAAGAGAGCCATCAAACATGATTTCCAGATTGCATGCTTCCGATGTGTTTAATTGGAGTGTTATTAATGTGATATCTGATTTCTGTGACATTTCTACGGCGGCTGAAGATCATTAAGAAACACTCAGATGGATTGAGGTCTAGTTGATATACAGAAAAGATTCCTTAATGTCATTTATGAATATATTAAAAAGCAGAGGCTCCAGGTGCGAGCCCTAAGATACGCCTAAAATAACAGGTACTGGCTGTCATTTGAAATCATCTATTCCTATATCTGGATTCTATCCAGCAAGTAACTGGACAAACAAACAGAAAGCACAGGTCCATGGAAGTGCAGAGTTCCAAACTTGTGAATAAACTTCTTGTGATTCACCCTGTCGAACACCTTGGAGAAATCGGTATACAAGGCGTGAACCTGGTACCACTCCTCTTAGGCAGCGGGCAGAAAGCCTGAATATGGCCAGAGATTCAAATGAGTGGACTCGCCCGACCTAAAACCAAATTGCTGGTCAATAAGAAGCCCCTGCAGCGTTGAAGATAGAAAATCAGAAACAAAACTCTCAAATAGTTTTAGAATGGTACTTAGTATGCTTATGCGTCTATAATTTAAGACGTTAGCTCTATCAACTGATTTATAGATAGGGTAGCAAAGCTCGCTTTCCAGAAATCAGGAAATACACCCAAAGCTAAGGACAAATTGAAAATAATGTGTAAAGGTCTTGCTAAGATAAAGGCACAGTGCTTTAACATAACTGGGGGTATTCCATTTAGTCCGGAACCCTTCCTCACATCCAGACATGACAGCCTATCATAAATTTCTGATATGGATATAGATAAACTACTTATATTTACTACATGTGTCGAGACCGTTACATTTGAGATATCACATTTTTTAATACAGTACACAGTTGAGAAATATTGAGCAAACAAATTTACAATCTCTATACCTGATGAACCCCTAAGGTCATTGTACTCCATCTTCTCAGGCATTTCCTGATCTTAACGCTTGAATTTGACAAAGTTGCAAAAATTTTTTAGATTTTCTTTAATGGACTTTTCAACATTGAAGACAAAACCATAGCAGGACTCCCTTTTTAGTGTTATACAGATATTTCTCAGTCTACAAAATGTCTGATAATCCAATAGTGATTTTGTTCTTTTATAATTCTTGTAAGCTCTTTTTTTTGAAACAACAGCGTTTTTTAGTCCAGGAGAAAACCACCTTGGAAACTTTTGAGAAGAGAACTTTTTGAGTGGAAGAAAAATTTCAATTGACACATACAGAATTTCATAAAACACATTTAACATTTGGTCCAATGATATATCACACAATAGCGCGCCCAATTAAACTGATACAGGAAGCTGAGTAGACCCTGGAAATCTGCAGATTTAAAATCCCTGTAGGCCGAATTGTTAATTTTTTATTTGTAAAACATTGGCCACCACGGTATGTTGAGTGATTTTTGAAAACCTTGAGCGTGAATAATTTCCTTGACGTTAAAATATACAGGGTGTTCCATTTTGTCGGCCTGTCTGTAGACGCGATACAAAATCATTAATTTCCATAAAAAAACTTATGGGTTATAGAATTCCATCAAAATAAACAGCGCTGTTCTACCCATAACCTTTTAGAAATTATTAACCTTCAAAATCGATCACTCTCGGCTGGGATATCCTGTATTATCTCATTAGAAAACTGAGTCCTATCAGTTTGGCTCTAAACTTATTGTCATACCAGCCATAATAAGGGTGGGGGAGCTGTTGACTTACGAACGATTTAAATCGCTATATGTTTTGAAACGTTTATCCGAAAAAATTGAGCTTATTTGAAAGATAATTTCAAGCTGATTTAGGATTTGGATCGAGAGACACTAATTTTTTCCAAACTGGTTAGATGGCGTTAACAATTCCTTTTTAGTTAGTAGTTAATTTTTTTAATCTTGAATTCGTATCACAACTTTGTCAGTTTATCTCTATATTACACTTAATATTTGCACAAAATTTGAAGTTAATCAAATAGGTAGCGTTTTTATGCAGGTTTTTTAAATATTTCGTTTAGAACTCCATTTTATTTAGCTATCCTCGATTAATACTAAAATAGAACCAGTTCATTTTTATATAACACTTGATATTTGTGTACAATTTGAGATAAATTGGATAATTAGTTTTTTTAGTAATATTTTTTTTCAACGTTTGCTTAGGACGCCATGTCGTTCGCGTATATTGGATTTATGCCATAATATTACCAGGTCATCCCCGTATTGAAGTCAATCTGGTAAGTAATTTTTAAGCTATGCCGCAAAATGTTAGGCAGATAGACAGATCGAAAGACGGAATTGATAAAACAAACAGAGAGTGTCACTCGATCCGAATCCTAAAACAACTCAAACCCAATTCAAAAAAGAACTTCACTATTTTCCAAAGGTGTGGTATTTTTTGATACTAAAACGGAAAATTTGGACACGTTCTTAGAAACATTAAACAATAAATATATTTCCATTAATTTTACATACGAAAAGGAGTACAATGGTCAATTACTTTTTCTCGACACGTTAGTTATTAGAAATAACGATAAATTTGAATTTGATGTTTATAGGAAATTTTCTGATACTGATAGGTATATAACATCCGACTCATTTCATTGCTTCTTCGGGGTCTTCTTCTCTTTAACGTCAGCTAAATAGCTATAACGCCTTTTGGATCGTCGGCTTACTTTCTTGAATTGTGTTTATGGTATGAGTTAATGAGTTGGGATGATGGGTACTCCAGGAGGGGGATGCGTAGGTTAGAAGGGGTCTGAGGTATGCTTTGTAGAGGGTGATTTTTATTTTAGGATTAAGCTTGCTTTTCCTGTTTAGTAGAGGGTATAGCATTGAGAATACTTTTTTAGCTTTTTTGATGCTATTGTTGATATTTTGTGCCCAGCTTAGTCTACGATCGAAGATGACACCTAAGTATTTGGCCTTTTTGTCCCAGTCAATAGGACGTCAACACAAAATGGCAGCATTTCATTTCTTAACTCACAGGTTAGTCAATTTTCCATTAAGTAAAGAACGTTTTAACAATGAAATGAATCGGATTAAAAATATAGCTAAAAGTAATGGATATAATGATAATTTTGTACATAAATTAGTAACTAGACATAAGCATAAGAACATATCAAAAGATGGCATTACTCTTCAAGCACCTGAGGCTCCCAATATGTTCATAGTAATCCCATATAATCCCAGATATACGAGAGGTCTAGAAAAAGTATTTAAAAACGTAGGTTTTAGAGTAGCCTACAAAACGGAGAACAGTTTGAAAAATCTCCTTGGAAACCCTAAAGACAAAGTCGACTTGAAGGAGAGGAGTGGCGTCTATGAAATTAGCTGTAATGACTGCAATCAAAAATATGTTGGGCAAACTAAACGCTCCATGAACATTCGTTTTAAAGAACACATGGCACATTTAAGATACGGAAGAACAGAAAAGTCAAGCGTTGCCCAACATGCTTTGGAAAACAATCACCAAATAGGAATAAATAATCTTAAGTTAATTAAAAATGTATCTAATAATAGATTATTGGATGCATTTGAGAGTATAGAAATAGTTAAATGTGGTAAGAAAGCACTAAATAAAGACAAAGGACCTATTCACTATAGTCCCCTCTATTGCTTACTTGACAACGGTGCAGTCAGGTGCAAGCAAGGGTGACCACATTTCCCTATAAATAGTCTCGGTTAGGATAAGTTATTTTAGTTTATATCATCTGCTAATGATGCTAACTTGGTTAGCGAAACGCGCGTCCAGAACGTAAAAAGTTGTGGTGCAGTGTGGTTAGAACTCTTGTATTTTGATCTATCTTCCACCACAGGTTCCAGTGTTAGGACTTAAATTAATCTCTCATAAGCCAACATCCGTATTATTGTTGATAGGAGAATAAGTTTTGATCCATCGTGATAAGAAATTACCTCAACTTTCCAATGAGATAATAAAAATTATACCTAGTTCTGGGAGCTTTTGTAGAAATTTTGAATTGTATTGTTCACGCTAGAAACGAATGTTTTCAGTCATTTGTTCTTGGTCACTTTTGTAAAATATTTTATTTTCAAAACACTAACATGAACGACTTCCGAAATATAGTGAATGCCTTAAACTTAACACTCTGTATAATAAAAACAGTCATCGCAGAAATAAAAGTTTTTACCATAATAGACGTAAAAACAACTTTTTCGACGATCACATAAGAATATGGGTTGTTCGAAAGAAACCTACAAAATTCATATCTTATGTACGAGTCATTTTTCACAAAAACGCTGGAACACCTGAAGTGGTATAAATGACTGTTTGTCTTTTTGAAATATTTTCAGCCCACTCCCTGCAACAATTTTTAGGCACTACAACTTCTTTTTTTTCAAATGGCAACCTAGGTCATGTGGGGTTCTATGAGAAGGTCTTCTAAAACTGAATGCTATACTACATAAATTAGGGGTCTGTGCATTTCGTTACAGAAAAACGAGTCCACATAAGTTTTTAATTCAAATCAACTATCATAGTAGATCCTTAGGGTGTAATGCAGAGCCACCTTGGTTGCCATCAATCATTAAACTCCATAAACCTATCCAGTGACTTGGGAAATGGTGGTAGTATTTATTATTGTCCCATACGTTAACAAGCAACTAACCTAATATCACAAATTTTTACGTTCCAAAATGCAGGAAAAAATTTTCCCAAATTCTTGAAATTCTAGGACAGTTTTTTCCCACATTTGGTTGTTTATTTGGCAAATACCTACGCACAGAAAATAATAAATTCAGTTAATCTTTCAGTCTGATCATTGACTTGTATTGGCATTTTCGAATTATGGTGCTCTCAGAAAAGTACCGAATTGAAATTTTGATATTGTTGGGTTGACAAAGAGAAAGTACCGAGCCAGGATGAAGTTGGTGTGTTGTCATTGAAAAATATCCCGATAATGCAATTAGGCGATGTAAGTAGGATATTTCACAAATTGGAAAAGCATGGAACACTGAAGACAAAAACTTGATATACTTCTATCAATAGAAGAAAGTCCACATACTTCAACTAATACCTTAGCGCTAACTAACGATGTCAGTAGAGCTTCTGTACAGCGATTATTAAAGAGCCAGAAGTATCTCTCTTATAAAGTACATGTTGTACAAGAACTTCTTGAAGATGACTACGATAGGAGATGACTAAGATAGGAGATATTTTTTCAAAGTATTATCTTCCCCGATGAGGCTACATTTTATTTAAATGAAATGACAAATGATTACATATCATCCCCAAAAAGTCAATGTGTGGGCTGGAAGAATAAATATCCGAATTTCATGACCATATTTCTTTGAAGCACATCTTACTGCTAAGAGTTACTTAAATTTCCTCTCATTCGACTTAATACCCGCGTTTGCTAATGAGGGTGATCCATATATTCCCCATGAAAGAATATGGTTTCAACAAGATGGCGCATCACCGCATTTTGCTATAAATGTTCGTAGGTACTTTTACGAAAATTTCTCAGGATGGTGGATAGGTCGACAGGGTCCCATTGAATGACCATCAAGGTCTCCGGACCTTACATCATTAGATTTCTATCTATGGGGATATTTTGAAGGATTGTTTAAAAATAGACCAAAACACGTTAAAGGACCTACAAGTAGTATAAGGATGAAGGTTACTAATTTACCATCCGAAATTATTCGAAGTGTGGTGTGAAGACTTAATGCATGTCAAGTAGAAGACCCTTAATTTGTTGCTACTATTGGATTCAGATTTAGAAGATCTTCTCATAGAGCCTCCACATGACCTAGGTTGCCATTTGAAGAAAAGAAGTCGGAGTGCCTAAAAATTGTTGCAGGTAGTGGGCTGAAAATATTTCAAAAAGACGAACAGCCATTTATACAACGTCAGGTGTTCCAGCGTTTTTGTGAAAAATGACTCGTACGTAAGATATGCATTTTGTAGGTTTCTTTCGAACAACCCAGTATATTGGTTGTATCGTTTTTTTTTAAATGAGACTCCATATTTTTATGTGATTGTCGAATAAGTTGTTTTTTACGTCTATTATGGTAAAAACTGAACCGAGTGTTCAGTTCAAGGCATTCACTATATTTCGAAAGTCGTTCATGTTAGCGTTTTGAAAATAAAATATTTAACAAAAGCGGCCAAGAACAAATGACAATACAATTCAAACTTTCTACAAAAACTCCCAGAACTAGGCATAATTTTTATTATCTCATTGGAAAGTTGAGTTAATTTCTTATCACGCTGGATCAAAACGTATTCTCCTATCAACCATAATACGGATGTTGGCTTATGAGAGATTAATTTAAGTCCTAACACTGGAATCTGTGGTGGAAGATAGATCAAAATACAAAATAATGTTGGGGTGCCTACAAATTAAGTGGTTGCGGGGAGTGTAAGGAGGGGTCTGAAAATATTACAAAAAAAAAACAATGATTTTAACCACTTCAAGTGTTTCAGAGTTTTTGTGAAAAATGACCCATACAGAAGATATGAATTTTGTGCGTTTCTATTGAATAACCTTATACATAACAAACGCGACTAACATTATACAATCCAGATTTATAGAAAATATCGAATATAACACTTCGAAAAAGCTTTTTTTTTACTGGAGCGTTCTTTTTTATACCTTGCCCTCCCCCCGATGGTGAGATATTCCAGAAATGGCGATGAATTTCTGCGTTAAATTTTAGACATCTGTCCCCTACCCAACTATAAAATTCTCCTGGCTGAAACCATCGAGTAAGTCTGTTTTTTTTGTTTTCGGAACAAGTGTTTTCTTTTGTGAAAGTTCTACCAGACTAATTATATCGATTGACTATTTTAGATGTTTTTATGAGAAGTAATGATTCTTGGGCTTAGCTAGTGTCAAATTGGAACCACTGCCCAACGTTTTGCCAGTGATTACACAAAACATCTTCAAGGATCTTCACTACACAATATATTCAATAATATTTATTTCCAAACTATTAATCCTAAGTTTGTTTCTTCCTTATCTAATCCCACACTCGGCAAATAAATTCTTCAGTAGAGGGGTTAAAAATGACAAAATAAAACTAGGACAAAAACAGTATAAAAACTATTTAATATAGACTAACCTATAGAGATCACATCTTCAGATCACTGCACGTTTACAAAAATAACATTAAGACTTTTTTTAACAGTGGAATGAAAATCATATTGGTTTAAAAAAATGACTATAATAACTAATATTCTAAATATACCGTGATGTTTATACTAATCTGATATAATCTAAAAAATATCTTTCGTCGGATATGTCCTTTTTTTCTCACTATCTCTGTTTAATCACGCAATTTTTATTTGCACTTGTATATATTTAAGCACACATTAACATTTCTTGTGATTTAGCATGCATTAGATATCGCTGGTTACGAAGCAATTTATATTATCTCTCAAATATACGGTATTTATAGTCGATTTAGTACAGTGTGGCTCAAAAATATCCCCTTGTCTAATTTTTTTGCTTTTTTGAAAGTTTCCAGAAGATTAAAACGAGCTTAAATGATATCACATTTATTATTTTTCTCAACCAATCTGGAAGTTTCTTTTTTACGAGGGAAGTAATTATGAATTGCGCAAGGGAATCTTTTCAGCTACATAATGCACTGTTAATTTAGGAATGATTTAGACGATTTTAGTTTTTTTCAACACGCCAATAAAGAAAACGGAATATTGACTTTTTCAGTATTCACAACAAATATATATAGTATTTACTAGACAACAATATTTTGACAACAGAATTGTTGCATTTTTTGACCTGGTTATAGTATAGATCTATAAAATATATTATACATTATACTCGAAATTATCACCAAGTTTGACGAGAAATTGACATTTGTTGATGTCGCATCACTTCATTTAATACTAGAAATAATTAAATATTTCCTGATTTATTTTGAGGTAATATAGAGATCCTACAAATAGGTTGAGATTAATATCTCAAATTGCTACAGTAGAACCTTTGTAGGTCGTGGTCGCTACGAGCCCTCTGATGTCTCTGATACTGTACGAAATTTCTGCTCTTGGGGAACTCGTAGGAGCGCTTCCTCCTCCGAATCTCCTCCTCCTGGTGCGTGGTGTCGAACTCTATGACGTTCATGTAGCAAACCGGCTTCTCTCCCAGTTCTTTCGGCTCCGTTTTATACAGTTGAATGAAGTGACGTTTTTCGGTCGTGGGGCTGTGCGGTTGGGAACTGGGCGTAATCGGTTTTTGCCAAAACTTCCTACAAAAAAAAATGGTAAATTCTCTTTTTCCCAGAACTCTCGTCGTACAAAATTACATTACGTACATATAAATCATTTTAAATATGTATGTAATTATTTGGTAATAACTTGATACAAACCCTATAAACTAGAATTTAGGTACTTCAAATGACATGATACAACTTAAATGTAATTTCGGTCCCGCGAAACTTCTTATTTTAATATGTTGTGGCCATAAGGAAACTTTTTTGCCATTGCATCATGACCCGCAAACCACAGGGTGAGCATGAAATCAAAAGCTAAAAGTTGTATTTTTCCAATTTACCCAATTTTTGCATAGACATTCAGACAGACAGAACATTTCAGGCCTAATAAGTTGGTTGTAAACCTAGTTAAATGCAGGGTAAGCCAACGAAAACAAAATAACAAACATGCATAACAATAATAAATAATTGAAAGTTACATATTGCTATCGAAGAATTAGATACCTTGCATATAGCTATATATACACTTACAAATACCTATTATATAGTTTTTTAGTAACAGGAAGTTTGTAATAATAGTTTAATAGCATAAAGTAACAATATAACAAACACAAAAAATAACATTTGAAAAACAAAAACCAATTTTTAAAGGTGATGTTTAAATTGACGACCATTTTCTTTAATTCAAAATTGGCACATTTTTGTAATTCTTTGAATAGCTTAAAAAAGAACCATTGGCCTCATTCGCAGATTTCGAAAAGCTAAATGAATAGCTTATCGTAGTTCTGTTATGCCGTCATATTATGTTTGATATACTTCATTTTGTATATAGTCCCATAAAAAAAATCTAAAATTAAGAGATCTGGAGATCGAGGAGATCATCTAACAGGTCCGTTGTTACCTATCCATCCTTGAGGAAAGTTATTATCAAGAAATTCCTTTAAGATCTTAGAATTGTGACTTGGGCCACCATCTTGCTGTAGGTAAACAGCATTATATTGGGCTAATGGAATATTTTCGAGCAGTTCTGGAGTAACATGCCCAAGTATTTCTAGGTATCTACATGCTGTAAGACCTTCTTCAAAAATCCTATAAACTATATGTCTACCTAAAATAAAACATGACACACCAACTCTAAAGTGTCTTTGTTGTGTCCTTTCAAACATTAAATGCTGATTTTCACTAAGCCAGTTCCTGGTATTTTGACGACTAAAAGTTTCCTCACTTGAAAAAAAGCATTCGTCTGACCAGATAACAAGTCTGCCAAATAAATCGTTAGCATCGATTTGTTGCAAATACCACTGGCAAAACAGTGCCACCAATTTTCTTCTCAATTTTTCTACATGAGGACGAAGGTGTTGCTTCTATATATCCCAAAACATCTATCTCTTTCCTTTCCTTGTTCTCTTTGTTGTATATTTTAGGACCCAGGTGAACAAATGATCCGTGCTCAACTAAATTTGCTTTTAAACGAGCAAATATCTCAAAACACGGTTGCCTTTTTTCTGGATATCTAACAAGCAAAAATTTATAATGATAATACGGATTTTCATTGCCATAATAGCCTATTTATCTTTAGAAATATAATTCCAAGGTTCTTCAGAATTTTCATTACTCTGTATAAAACATACCAGCATATCATAATTTTCATACGCTGCTATTATTCGAAGAAATTGATAAATATCAATTAAACAAAAATACCAAAAGAACGTTTATAAACTGCTTTATAAACCAAAAGTCGATCGATTAAAATATAAGAGTTCTAACCACAACTTGTTACGTTCTGGACGCGCGTTTCGCTAACCAAGTTACCATCATCAGCTGTTCATATAAACTTATTTTATTTGTTGTCTTATTTTATTTTTGTTTGTTGTCATAGACAATAGCCATAGCCTACTATTAAATTATACATTTAATTTCTGAAAATTGTAATTTATTTGCGCGTTTCTGAGAAAAAGTGCATACTATTATATATTTTTGAAAAAGAACAAAGAACGACAAATTTTACAGCCTATAAATATACAGGGTGTTCCATTTAAAAAAATAAACTAGAGTCCGATAACTTTTTGACCTGACCCTGTATACTAATTCCGAAGGCGAAATTGAGTTCTACGGGAAAAGTTATATAAGAAAGAGTTTTCACATTTTCGATAAGTTATCTGATAGTTGAGATACGAGGGGTGCCTGAATATTTTCAATTTAAAACTAAAAGGGCTATGCAAATTTTGTTAACGGCATCTTTAGTTTTACGAAAAAGTAGCACACTGTCGCGAGAACCTCAACTTTCTATCTACAAAAATAACGGAGATACTCCGAAAAAGTACCCAAAATGGGACACCCTGTACCGGGTGAGTCAACGATTGAAAAAAGTAAATTTACGTCAAACAAGTACAATTTGGAAACAAACTGTTTGTGCTATGGGATACATATGTAAATCACGCTCATTTAAAAAATATTTTGAATTATACGGGGTGCGTCAAAAAAGTAGGGCAACTAAAAGTTGTAGTTTTTTAAGGGAGACACCCTATATTTGACTTTATTTTTAAATTCTACATAAAATTCTAACACTTTTTTGTATACCATATTATATGGCTAAAATTGATACTTTCTTAAATATTTGGCTTTAAATGAAAAAAAAATTTGATGCACATCTATGATTAGCAATATAACGCTTAGTTGTGCCACTAAAAATAAAATATTTTGCTTCTGTACAAAATAGGCATGGAATAAAGGACTGCTTTCGTAATATTGAAGATATTACATACAGGGTGTCCAAATTTAAATGCAAAACTTTAACATATTTAAACCAATTTATTTCAGTTTTTTTAAATGGAACCCCTGTATATTTTTATTTATTCTTTTTAAGCATAAAAAAATCTACAACTGTTATTACATATATTATATATCTATCTTCAATAGTTTTCGAAATATTTTAAAATTCCCTTTTTTTGCGTAATTTAGAAAATTACCAACTCGATCAAAGTAGCCATAGTAGCTGTCAGTCAGTAAAACAAGTATTTAATATGAATACAATAGTTTATTATCTAAAATTAATCCAATGAAAATTTAGATAATATAATAATTTATTAATAAAATTGAGAATCTACAGTAAGCAAGACTACAAGGAAATATAAATATCATCCGATTTCATATTACATTAAAGAGTTACACGCTGAAGATTTTAAAATCCGTGTTAAGTTTTGTAACCCAATGATAAGGCGAGTAGGGCCATTTCCGAACTTTTTAGACAATATTATGTTTTTGGAATGAATCTTACATTTCAAAGCAAAGGATCCGTGAACTGGCATAATATTATAAATATTTAAAAATTGTGTTGAAAAAGGGGTCTACTCGTCTAGTTTGCAAATAAGTAAATACACTTCAATGAAGGAATACATTTCAATTTCAAATTCAAATGTTTTCATAGTTATATTTTAAAAGACGTTCAAATAAGCGTCCGCCTTCACGAATACACATGTTGAACCTTTTAATAATATTTTGCCTAGTTTTAACTAGCATATCTGGTGATATAGTGGCGCATACATCCCTGATTCGTTCCTGCATGTTCTCCCTTACTGTAGGTGGTTAGGTGTAAACACGATCTTTAATATAACCCCACAAGAAAAAATCTAATGGAGTTATATCGCAATATCTGGGTGGCCATTCGATAAACACGCTACGAGCAATGCATTTTTGATTAAAATTAACGTCCAAAAATTCACGAACGTCCCGATGGTAATGAGCAGGTGCACCGTCTTGCTGCAGCCACATGTCTCTTCTTTCTTCTATGCTGAGTGGTCTGAGAAGAATAGGCAGCTCAACGTTCAAAAAATCTAAATATCTTTGTTCATTAAGTGTTTCATTAAAAAAATACGGACCTATAATATGGTTTCCAATGATTCCACACCAAACATTTAATGACCAGTGATTTTGATGTTGTACCTCTCGTACCCAGTGGGGATTTGTTATTGCATAATAATGCATATTATGAATGTTTACAGCTCCATTGCTTCTAAATGTAGCTTCATCGGAAAACATGATATTCGCTAAAAAGTCCGGATATGCTTCTATCCACCTTATCATTAAGTTGCAAAAGTTAACACGCCTTTCAAAATCTTCATCGTGCTACTCTTGGTGTAATTCCATATGATATGGACGATATTTATATCTTATTGTGGTTCTGCTTACTGTAGATTCTGATGTCTCAGTTAAACTAGCAAGTTGTCGACTACTTAAACTGGGATTTTCTTCTATATGAAGTAGAATTTCCAACTCTTTATCTTGATTTGTAGCAATTTTATTGACAACTCTTCTCTTCGAATATGCCACATTGCCACTAGCATCAAATCTCTCGATGACATTTTGAAAGGCTACTTTAGAAGGCGCGCGTCGATCCGGATATTTTGCTTCATATGGCCTTTTGGCCAGAAGGCAATTTTTTTGAGCTTCACCCAATATATAGACCATATCTATCATTTCATTTTGTGAAAAATCCATTTTAAATTAGACGGGAATATGAAAGACGAAATACAATGCACTAACAACAACACGTTTTTGACATTTCATACATTTAGTTACCAGTTGCTATAGACTGTTTTTTTCCATGGCTACTTTGATTGATCGAGTTGTTCATTTTCTAAATTACGCAAAAAAAGGAAATTTGAAAATATTTCGAAAACTATTGAAGATAGGTATATAATATGCTTAATAAAAGTTGTGAATTTTTTTATTTTTAACCAGACTAAATAAAAATATACACGGGCTTCTATTTAAAAAAACTGAAATAAATTGGTTTGAAAATGTTAAAGTTGGGCATTTAAATTTGGACACCCTGTATGTGATATCTTCAATATTACGAAAGCAGCCTGTTTCCAGATTTTAACTGTTCGACGTAAATTTACTTTTTTCAATCGTTGACTCACCCTGTACTTTTCTTTTTAAAGTAAAAATTCTTCTTGGTTTGTTAATAGTACTTTTAATAACACAGACAACAGACGTTAGGCTTTATAATTCGAAAGGAAAGGTTTCCAAAAAATGGACAGTTTATTAAACATCTAAATCAAATGCCTATGTTTCGACACTTATCTGTGTTGTCATCAGGGCTAAAAAGAAGAAATTCCTTAATAAGAAAATTTACTTTTCGATACATCTGAAAAAAAATACGTATAAGTATGTACGTCTTTACAAGTTATACTACATCAAAACTGAGTATGTCTTGGTTTAAATTGACATTTGGTTGGTTTTTATGGCTGTGTGTCATTTCTAGAGAAATATTTTTTTTTATACTCGCTTTCATATTCTAATATTATGGAGCTGTTAAAATTAAAGTTGTGACCCTCTGTAGAATTATGTTTGGCTAACCATGTTTTTGGATTTAGTCAGGCTAATAACAAAAATGCACGTTTTTAATTTAGTAATTTTTCTAGTCGTAAGTTGTAAATTTTAGTAGTGGCTCTAATATTTTTTTATCTTATGGGTATTGTTTAACAATTTTAGTTTATATTTATTTTTACTCCATATTGATGTACTATAACTTCTAAAGATGTACAAACTGTTATTGTATTTTTTTCAAATGTAGCGGAGAGTCTCTTTTCTTATTGTGGAATTTGTTGTCTTCAGTACTGACAAGTATCGAAATGTATGCATTTGTTTTCAATGTTTAAGGAACGAACTGTCAAAAAAGCTGATGAAATATTTTTTTTTTTTGAATTATGAAGTCTAGTATCTTTTGTCTGTATTATTAAAAATACTCTTAACAATTCAGGAATAGTTTTTGAAAAGAAAAGCACTAAAATATATTTTTTAATACTTTTTTGTTTTTTGCATTAGCTTGTACAACCAATAACTTATTTTGGAAATAAGATTTTTGTTTATCTAGTTAGTGGATAGAGTTTTTATTGCCCAATATTTTATATCCTACATAAATCTTCAAGACATCTTGGAATAAGAACTTAGGTCTTACGATTAAATATTTTGTATTTAAGTAGGTGTAAAAACAACTTGCGAGGCCGCAAATATGTATAATTTGGTATACTGGAAATATACAACTTTCTTGGCCTTGATTTCTGATTCACCCTTATTTTGCGAGGTATGGGGAAAAAGTCTTCTCATAGCAACGATATGAACATACTAACATAGGTTTGCAAACGACTTGTAAGGCATGAAATATGTCTATGCAATGATTGGTAATTTGGAAATATACAACTTTTGGCCCTCGCTTTAGTAAATTGGAAATACAAAATTTTTTGCCTTCGATTTCTGACTCACCCTGTATTTTGCGAGATATGGTACAATGACAACTTATAAACAACTTGTGAGGCCCGAAATATGTAAGTAAATGTGGTAAATTGGTTAATTGGAAATATGCCACTTTTGGCACTTGATTTCTGATTAACCCTGTAGTTTGGAAGGTATGGTGCAACAGCAAAACAGCTTCTTTATAGGCATATCAAAGAAAGTTTCATGGGACCGAAATTACGTTTAATTTGTGCTATGACCATTTCTAAAGGTTTTAATTTATGTATTATTATTACTATTATTATTATTGATATTTTTATTTGCTTTTTATAATTTTTTTATATACTCTATAAAAAATGAACTATGTTATTTAATATTTTCCTCCAAAAAAAAAAGGTTTTATTCCAGGAAATGAAATTTTACCGAATATTTAAACATTTCATTAGGCCGCTATTTTGCTTTGCCATATAGGAATCCCCCTAAAATATATCACCATATATTGCCAATTTATTCCTATATCACTCTCTATAATATCGTTGTGCAAAATTTCTTCTTCTAAATAAGAATTTTAATGGTGATTTTTTAAACATTTTGTGGGGCCGATATTTTGTTTCGCGGTATTGGATTTTTACCGAAATGTAACAATTCCGTTCCTATATATCCATTAATTTTTGACCAAAATTTGAAATCAATCGGATAAGTAGTTTTTGAGCTATGTAGCGTACAGATAAAACTACCGACCGACAGACCTACAGACCGACAGACTGACGGCGCCTCTTATGAGGGTATGTTTTTATTTCACATTACACCAATGTCATAACAAGAATACTATGATCCCTGTTTAGATAATGTCCTGCAATGTCGCAGAGGTAATGATCCGTTCTGGTCCAACGTCGACAGTGATTTTGTCTTTTTAGAGATCATCATCAGTAGCGGATTTAAGGGGGGCCAAGGGGTTGTAACCTCTCCAAATTCAAAACTTGCTTGATATTTTTAGTCATATTATAAGTTACTAATAAGTAAAAAGGCAAATTTAGGTTTCTAGTTTAGTACCCTAGCCCCCCTCAGGCACGGGGGGCCCTGGGGATCTGGACCACCCCCCCAAAACTTTGTAAATATATTGGTATAGGCATGCTTCTCGCTAATTTTCCTGAGGTTTGACCGTTTCGACCCTCCCGAAATAAATTTCTGGTTTGGACCAACATTTTTGATCAGGCCGCCATAGCGAAGTCCGTGTAGAGCAAAGCTACAAAATTCGGTTACAAAAAATGAATTAAAGTTTTGAGTGGTATGTTCTCATATCAACTCGCAAACGCACAACCAGGATAAGCAGGAAGCAAAAGTATGGGGACAGGTATGAAGTTAGATACGAGGGTAAAGTGAAATATAATAATACGAAGGCTTTTCAACAAAAACTACGACTAGTACTACCAAAATCTTATTTACTAATCTTAAACAACAATACTTTTATCACGCTCTATATAGGCCTCCTGTAATGCAATAAACTTATCCCAACGGTGCTGCCATTGTTCAAAGACATGGCGGAAGCCATTCTTTGAAAGCTTCTTCAAAACCGCCTCTAAAACCTTGACAACGTCCAATTATGTTTGAAATCGTCGTCTTTTGAGGTCTTTTTTTGCTTGAGGAAACAGATAGTCGCATGGAGTTATATCAGGACTATATGGAGAATGCAGTACAAACCCGATATTTTTAGTGTTCAAAAACTCTGTCACTATATTCGCTACGTGAGGGCGAGCCTTATCGTGATGAAGTTTCCACTTTCCAATCAGCTCAGGTTGTTTTTTGGGGATGTGATCCTTCATCAACTGGAACAAAACTTGTTTATAATAACTGGCAGTTACTGTACTACCATGTGGGACCATGTGCGTATACACCATACTTTTGTGATCAAAAAATGTTATGACCTTAGCTCTAGTGGCAGATTTTTGCGAACGTGCTTTTTTTGGAGGTGGTCCTTCTTTTTCTACCCACTGCGTACTCTGTTGCTTCATCCGGATCATAACAATACACCCAAGTTTCGTCCGCAGTAATAATGGTTTTCCACCATTCTTTGCCTTCTTCTTCAACGCATTGTTTCCAGTATTCATAAACCGCTACCCTATTCGCTTTTTGATCTGATGTCAGTATACGCGGAATCCAGCGAACCCAAACTATAAATACTACTTCGGTATTGATGGTTTTCTCAGTTAGTGCCACAATAGGAGCACCTGGACCGCCTTGCAACTCACAACTTTCCCTGCCATTACTAAACCCTTTATGCGATCGAAAACAAGCAGATCTTGCCATAGACAATTCCCCAAAAGCCGTGTTAATCATCGAAAAATTTTCTGTTGCTGATTTTCCAAGACGAACACAAAATTTGATCGCATATCTTTGTTCTTTCAATTCATCCATCACGATTCTTAGAGGCGCGGTAACAATATCTCAACTTTAGAGCGGCGTCAAAATCAAATAAATAATGTATGACAACTGACATTACGCAAAATGAAAGAAGCCTACTTGGATGATATTTTCTGATTTTTGGTGGTATGTAGCTCGTTGCACTGAGCCGTAAAAAACTCAGTCCTAGTCTAGTTGTTGAAAGGCCCTCGTACATTTATTATAAAAAATAAAAATAATTTTCCTGCACTAGGTATTTCTCTCTAAACTAAGTAGTCTTATTTCTGTTTATGTTGATTACCGAAATCGGTGAACTTTTTTCTATTTCATTTTTCAGTCCACGACTGATGTGATCAACAATCAAAGTTAGATTCATAAAATACTTTTATACAAAATTTTAGTAATTATTAGGTGTCATGCAGTCATACATTTATGCAATCTTTTTTTTTTATGCAATCGTAAAAAAACACCCTCCGAGATTTTTTCATATCTTCACGTTTCGGGGTACCTAATACCAAAAAACTCAAATCCGTTGGTCTGTCTCGACCTGTTCGCGGCCTAGCTAAAAAACTATTTATCCGATTGATTTGGGGATGAAACGGTAACATTTTGGAAAAATCTAATAGGGAGGGACAAAATGGCGGCCTAATGGAATGTTAAAAAATTATCATTAAAAAGCTGCTTATCCAGTTTACCTCAAATTCTGTATAAAAATCAAAAAATAAATAATAATAAATTATGCTCAAAAAAGCTGCTTATCCAGTTTACCTCAAATTTTGTGTAAAAATTAAGTAATACGTATAAATGAACTGGTAAAATTTTGGTACGAATCCAAGATGGCGAAACAAAACTGCGGCTTAATAAAATATTTGAAAAATCAGGATGAAAAAACTACTTATTATAGATTGATTTCAAGTGAAAGAATTAAATGTGATACAGAGATGAAATGATGGTATAATTTTAGACACGAATTCAAGATGGCGGAACAAAATGACGGCCAAATAAAACGATTGTAGTCGTGAGAAGTCACACTTCTATGGAACGCCGTTTTACTTTTTAGTCATACGCGTCTTTGATACCAAATTTAATTGCAAAACATATAAATGATGCTGCCTGCATACAATTTTTATTCTTTTTAATTCTTCCGATATCGAATTTTTGTGGATACCGATTTTACCGAATGACATTTTTATGATAAGCAATTTCTTTGCAGACCATTTCAATTGATACCACAAAAAAGTAGTTGTTTATCCTTTTTTAACACGTATACAGCCTACTTAAAATTTCTATATACATGCGTCTTTCCTTAGTTATTGCATTTCAACAAATCGATGTTAATAAAAATTGGTATGAAATAAATTCTATATACAAAAATCAGTTTAAATATTTAATAAATTGACTCTTATTAAAATGTAATCGCTTCAAACGGGATCGCATTAAATTAATATTAATACCGAAAACATTAGAATGCAATAACGACTTTGTGGAGATTAATTTATTTCAACCGTATGAAGGCAAATCTGATTTAAGAACTCATGTAATAAAAAAAATTAATTTATTTTTATCGCATATCAAAAAAAATTAAAGCATCTCTTACGATATCATTTCTTTTTAATGTCAATTCCATTAACACCCTAAAAATGTAAATAGAATAATGCTCATTATTCTGATTTTGATTTTCGTTTATATGTAATTTATACTACATCAAACGGATATAACACGGGCCCTTTACCATTGAAATTAAAATACTTGAATATACATTTGAATAAATAAATAAAAGTTAATACGAGATTTAATTGTATAAGAGTTGTGGAATTTAAATGATTAGCGGGTATAAGGTAACTGATTTTATTTAATATGCATTGTTTTGATTTCGAATTTTTATTAATGTCGATTCTTCTGAATATCAATTTTCATTGAATGCAGCCACCTTGTTTCAATTTTAATTATCGGACGTGGAGCGATCTAGTGCAAACTAAGAACAACAAGAGCAGAAATCTATAATTTTTTAAATACCCGAGTTTCTGGCTAGGCATGCGTTCGAAGATTAAAAGTGCATCTAAAATTAAGACTGTGTTGTGCATGACGTTATGACGAGTCGGATGCGAATAATGAAAAACATATTCGTAGGTAATCAATGACAGTTAAAACGTGTTTAATTATTGTTCGATTGGGAATACTTAGTTATTAAATCATTGCGGAATACGATATACACCCCTATATTTAAAATGTGACCACGTACAAAATACAGATCATAATGAAAAAAAGTTAAAACGAACGTATCTAGCTCCCAACATCCTATTCCAAAACAAGCTATTCTATATATTTATACCAGAATAAAGAAAACAAGGTTTTGAATTTCCCAGCTATAATTCACAGATTACCACACAATGTAATTTGTAATGGCAAATTGCAATTTCTCCTGGAAGCTGTGTGCCCGCGACATGCTCTACTACAGTTTTTTTTGGCTTCTTAAACGTGATTTAAAGTAGGCTGTCCAGATTTTTTTAAAATGAAAAGAGTATATTTCGACGAAATGTAAAAATAGGTACCAGCGTATAATAATTAAGTAAAGTCTTATCACTTTCGCAGAATTCAATGACTTTCAATAATAATTATAATACACATAATAATATGGACTAAAAATAACAAAAATAATTAGAAAATGGCACCAGATTTCGCAAAATAGAGATCATTTGTCCCAGATTTCTCATAATAGAGGATATTTGTCGTATTTATGGAAATAGTAAGAGTACCAGAGTACATGGACCCGAAAAAGAAAACATACCTCTTAAAAGAGTATATGTGGTCACCATTTTTAAAGCAATCTGTAGTAAGGTTGTATAGGTATATCACTATATCTTTATTTACAATATTTATTTGATAATTAGGACACTATTTTCATGTTTGTCTCCCTTTTTTAATATGTGAGTAATTATTATAATTTATAGTTATGTGCACTTCACTTTCAAAGCTGCGTGTCGATCAAGATACGGATTTACAAAAATGAACACATCAGTGGTGTATTTAGAATGCCGTCTTAGAGGAGGAGGCAAACATTTGATAACTAAAAAAAAGTTCTAGGTTCTTGTTGGAACAACATAAGCATGAAGACTAAAAAAAACAAAGTTCTGAATGTTTGTGAGGTAAAAGTCCCGAAATGCTTTATATAATGTAATTTTTGCTTGGGTTATTAGCTCGGGGGGAAAGGGGGTGCAGGGTGCATTTGTCTCCTGCACGTACTCAAACCG
Organism: Kuschelorhynchus macadamiae; assembly: GCA_030620095.1. NCBI lineage: Eukaryota > Metazoa > Arthropoda > Insecta > Coleoptera > Curculionidae > Kuschelorhynchus > Kuschelorhynchus macadamiae. Next base: position 1,253,991 of record JAUTXW010005245.1, read on the forward strand.
AAACTGTCGTATGTTGGAATGCAGAACATGTTATATTGAAGAATACCCCAAAACAAAAACATTGCATTCATGCCCTATTATCTTGGTAATTTTGTTCACAAGGTCTCTTTACACACAGCTTTGTAGGTTACACAAGTTTAAAGTACAAAGCTGATTTTTTTTTTATATTTAGTTTTTACATTCTGGTACTCACGCACATATTATGAAATCAAGGGCTTTTAAAAAACGCAGGTGTATCTAAAAAAAAAATTAGTTGATCGGACCGCGAAAAAGAAACGTCGGATTTCAAATCTATGTGCACCATCTTGTTGATAATGGAAAGTAGCTATAAAGATATAAAATTTATTTTGTGATATCTCTTCAAATGCAGCCTGAAAAAAATAAAATATGTATAGCTGATTTTTCGGTATTTTACGTACCTATATCCTCGGAGGTACTCATAATTGTCTAACTTTGTCAACTACTTATTATTCGATGTTAAATTGCGCAACTTTGCTCTATTTTAACCGACATTGTATCGAATTTGTAACACCCTGTATATGTTTGCGTGTTTTCATTCGTTGGGACCATTCCGGTATACTACCTCAATGGTTGAGATATTCCAAGTACAACCATATGTAATTCTCACATTGAATGCTATTTTTTAACTAATTTTTATTTCTCAATCTAGAGTGCTGTGATTTGGCAAAAACTATTAACTTACCTCCAAGAACCCTGAGAAAAATAAAATTATCTGTCTATTCACTAAACATCTTTTACGCCCATTTAAATATTAAACGATTTTTTCTAAAAAATCTTTTTTTTAATGTCGCTCTTCAGGTTAGCCTTTGCGAGTAATATATAATGATACCCCCCACAACAATATGCAGTATTTTAAAAAATCGGCAAATAAAGGCATAATATGCATTTAAGCCTAAGCAATTTCTAGTCACCCTGATATACGAAGGTTCTGGTTTGACACGTCATGGTTGAAGTTACAATATCATAGTAAATCAAAATAACAAACAAATATAGGGCGTCCCATTTAAAAAACAAAAGTTAATAGCAGAAATTCGGAACTAAAAGAAGATACGGCAACACTGTTACAGTAAGATATATCATAAAACAAAATAGATAAAAACTCAAAGTGGAGGTGCTACAGATAGAACGTTTAAACACGCATTTCAGATTTCAAAACATAAAAATAGCTTTCTGGATAAAAAATCAGATTCAGCTTTTGCTGGAAGAACATTCATTGCTTTATTTTACACCTACCAATAAAATAAAGGTTGTGTTGTTTGATTGAAATTGTTATATCATTGTATAAACGGGGGCTTAACAATAATGGTTGTATATATATATATATATATATATATATATATATATATATATATATATATATATATATATATTTATTTGATAAATTAAAAAATAAATCCGAATTCAATGGCCGATTCAAATTATAAACCTTTCATTAACATCAGAATCAGACACTATCACTAACCGAGAAAATAAGTGTTACTTCACAGATTGTTTTGTAATCTGTGACAATATAGCTTGTACAAATTTATTTAAAACTAAAATCTCGAAGTGTTGAAAGTAGTTTGCCGAACCATCGACGTCGCACGTCATGCGAATATTATTTTTTGCCTTCGCCCTCCCACTTCATATACTAACGGCCCGCCACTGACTAAGGCCCCCGCCGCGCCGCCGCCGTCGCGTCGGCAGTGGCCCCAGCACAGAGCTTGCGCGTCTTGTTTTTGCGGGGATTTAATGATTGAAAAGGCCACAACGCGTAAGGCTCAAATATGTGGTGGGGGCCCCGAGAGACATCAGCGAGCGAATGTAAATTTTGAGTTGCTGCCGAAGGGCCCCCAAATACGTAAAACCCATTGACCGTTTTTTGTCATCGCAAAACTTTGCCTCGCCCAGATGAGCCCCAACCATCGTAAGTAGTTAATTCGGCCTTGTTGCTTCTAGAAAAGCAGCCTCTATAACGCAACATGCGAGTCGCCTTTTAATACCCATTGTTTATAAAATTATGATTAACACCATGATACACTTACAACGGTATGCCCACGCCGGTCTCTTCAGCATTCAGCAAGAATATAAAATTGAAGTTTACAAATATCAGATTATCTAAAGTGCTCATCGTGAGGATTCGTGATATTTATTTTGATTAAAATAATTAATTAATTTAAAATAAAAGTTAAGAATGCTGCAAGTAAAATAATTGCAGGGGAAACTTCCATTCATATTTTATAACATTTGTTACTTGAGTTGCTGCACTAGTGCCGTCTATTGACATTTTTAGTTTTTACTTGCAATTAAAAAATACAAACCAGTTTCAAAAGTGCCCTATACAAGTAGCTAAAACCATATTGTTCTATTATTATAGTAAATATATCCTAAATTACCATTTTTTAAATTTATCTTAACAGCTTGACGGTAAGCGCCAATCCACATTTTTGAAAATGTATTATTTTGGAAATTTGAAATATCTTATATCTGTCACTTTTGTTTATCGATTATAATTTCAATCTCGATTTCTATTGCCTGCAACTGCACAGGTAGGACGTAATAAACTGTATTGAAAATAAAATCTTTAGATTCAAAATAATTAGTTTAATAATTTTAAAAACATTTTATTGAAGCGTAAATTCTACAAACGTTTTCAAATGACAATGCATTACGGCCTATTTGACTCCCAAACGCTGTACATAGATGTGACGTACTTGCGCGAGAAAGACGAGTTTAAATTCGGTCCGTATCATCGTCGTTTATTGCACAAATGATATTAAAAAATCAGCAAGCAAGATTATTAGAATGCAATCCAATGTTAGCGCAATACGCAAACCAAAGAAGTCGGCTCATACTTCAGAACACAGAATACCAGACCAGAGAAGCTCCAGAATTTTACAAACCTTTTTGAGCGCGAAGACTTCTCTTTCGTATGACGACACATTCGCAAATTAATTTGAGTTATCGAACACACTCACGCAAACACATTATATTTCTTTTGGGAGGCTATAGATGGCAAAACTTCCGATAATAAAAATGCATTCGAGGTGCTTGTATTCAATCGAAATTGATATCAATGGAAATTGGTTTCAATGAAAATAGATAATCATAGAAATTGCTGTAAATGAAAATACCATTTATAAAAATTGATAATCGGCTATATTGTTTCCCACAAAATACTACAAAAGTACTCGTTAAATATTGGATAAATATTGATATCAACAAATTTGTAAGTAATAAAATTATATTATAATAAAAAAAATGCATTTTAATTATAATAATATAATGAAAATTGAATTAATTTTGTAAAGACCCATCCAAATATCCTGACATACATTTTAATAGCTAAATCAAATTAATTGATTGTTAAAAATCTATATGAAGGCTTTAGCTCTAGATGTTCCAAGGATTCAGTTAAAATTACATTTTTATTATAATATTATAAAATAAATTGCCATAATGAAGTCCCATTCAATTTAAATTAATACCAGGCATATAGCAGACTAAAAAGTAAAACGGCGTTCCATACACTTCCGGTGATTTTATAGATAATAAATATGTTTTCTCATTTCTGTCGGTCTGTCTGTCTATTTGCGGCATAGCTAAAAAACTAATTACCAGATTCCTGATTGTCTTTAAATTTTGATCGAAAATTAGGGGTAATATGGGGATGCCCTGGTAACATTTGGTAGGGCAAAACAAAATGGCGACCTAGTGAAATGTTTTAATATTACTAAAAAACTAATTATCCAATTAACCCCAAATTTTGCACGAAAATCTAGTGTTACATAGAAATGAGCTGATAACATTTTGGTATGAATACGAGATGGCAAAACAAAATGGCGATTAAATAAAATGTTTAAGAATCCAGCGTAAAAAACTTTGTTATTTAATTGACTTTAAATTTTGCACAAAAATTACATGTGATATAGATACGCTTGTAAAATGTTGGTACGAATTCAACAAAATGGCGGTATAATGAATTTAATTTATTATAATGAAATAATGCTCGCGTAAAATATTGGTACAAACAAAATGGAACCCAATAAAAATGTTTGATGAAAAACCGTACCTATATGTTGATGTGTTACTAAATGAGTATATGTAGAACTAAATGGTATCATACTTTACTATTTGCAATAAAAGCAAAGATTCATTACAAGGGAAATTCCGGTTTAATTAAAAAATAAAAGGTTTGAATATTAGGTAAAATTCCATTGCCTGGAATAAAACCTTCTTTTTATGGAGGAAAATAATAAATGACAATTTAGTTTTTATAGACTGTGTAATTATGTAACTTTAATTTTAATAACAATAATATAAAAGTTTATTAAAAATAAGTAAATAATCAGAATATTCGCTTTGACCGATAACTTCTCTCGTACAGAATTCCACTACACAGATAACACATTTTATAAATAGCTGTTTGGCAATATGTTTAAAAAAAAATAAATAAATTACAGTTTACAGGATTTGTATAAAGTAATAACCAAATATGTATAAATTGTGTTATCTGTACGTAGTGAAATTCTGTACGAGGGAAGCTGTGGGTAAAAGCGAATTTATTGATTTTTTTTTCTAAGAAGTCCCTCGAATAAATTGAAACGTAACGGCACACAAAATAGTTTTTATTAACCCTGCAGTGCATGAGTGAAATTTTCGACGTTGAGAGAACGGGTTGGGTCTATAAAACCCAATTAATAAAAAATACAAAAATAAAGAAAATAATGTTTTATGTAAAATATCTTTACAGGATACTTAAATTAAAGTGTTTTTAACCTATTTATAACACTTAAACACTATTTCTATAATTTACCAAATATATGACATACAACAAAGAAAACTCAGTTTTTTTAGCATTAATATTTTGTACACCCTGTATTATTTTAACACTATAAATATTTTCTGCACAGACATGACAAATTTTGCAATTGTAACGTGTTTTGCGATCTTTGCAAAACACACAACGACCCCTTTTCTTTTCGACCTGAACCACCGCTTCTTGTATTTGAATACCGATGATTTTGGCGGCAAGCTGTTTTATTTCCCTTGAGAAATAAGGTGAACTAACTCTTTCCTTCAACTGATCCATAACTAGTTGTGTCCCGAGTTCTTGAATAAATATTCTTCTTATTTGTCCCGATCGTGATGTAGGACAATTATTCCTTTTTATTATGAAGGCGTTAATTGCTGACACATTTAGTAAATTATAGAAAATGGCCATCGGCTATCTTCTGGTGTTTCTGGCTACATTATATTTTTCACTCATTTGATCCATCGAATCGACACCACTTTTCATCATGTTGTAATAGGTTATCATTTCTGGTTTATATTCTTCGCCAGCGGTTTGATCAATAGAATCATCATGGTGCTTTGTGGAAAGGAGAATTACTTGTTTATTCTTTTTTGGTTCATAGGAAACAATGGTCATGCTCTCAGTAAAACCAAACATACTTGATTTTTCTTTTCTTGTCCTAGAAAAAAACTCGTTTGGTATATGGCTCTTATTTTTGCGGAGAGTACCGACGAGGGTTAATTTGTGGTTATTTAATAAATGGTTGGCACATTCCACTGATGTAAACCAGTTGTCCATCGTGATATTCCTTCTGGATTGTGAAATTGGACGACGTATTCTATCAACTACATCAAAAGCTGCATTGCCAATTTTGTACGGTCCTTTTGGCTGCGTGCCAGCATAAATTTCCAGGTTTAGTGTGTAAAATGTTCGAGAATCGGTCAAAGAAAATATTTTAATCCCATATCGGGTAGGTTTATTTGGTATATACATCCTAAAACTGCATCGGCCTCTAAAGGCCACCAGCATTTCATCAATAGTTGCGTTTTGACCAATTGGTGTAATGTTATCTTTAATGTTATCTTCCTGTTTTCGTATTTCCCTTGACCTTTTATCATCAAAGCGAATACAACGTAGCAAAAATCGAAATCTTCTTAGAGCCATTGTCGCTGGAAAAATTTCTATGCCAGTATCATCTGTCGACCAAAATTCAAAAATAAATGTACGGCCACCATGATACAATCCTGCGAGATATAATAAACCAAAAAGAGCTTTTAGCTCAGTTGTTGGGGTAGAATCCTAGTATCTATCGTGTATCGTTTGAATATATATATATTAGTGTACTTTACTATTTTTGATATAACAGGTTCATCAAAAAATAGTTCCCAACATTCCTTTGCAGTGGAGGCATTTTTAGCTGAACCGAGAACACCCGGAAGTTTTGTTATAATATTATTTTGCCTGGTTCTAACATTTTTTGGGGGACACAATTTGTTTCATTTAGTGCCGTCCTTAGCTAGAAAATATAAATGGTCTCTTGTGCCACGGCTGGTTGTTGGTAGATTATTCTCAATTTCGATATCCCAGTTGTCTTCTTGCTCTGAGTTACTATAATGCTCACTGTGCTCGCAAAACCGAGTCGTCTGAGTCATCGTCAGTTGCTTCCTCATCCGTCGGGACTGTATCGTATAATGTTTGCAACCTTCTTACTTCTCTTTCGTATGGATCATACATTTTTCAAACTATGACACAACAAAAAAACTTACCAGAAGGAACGGGTTGGGTCTCACAAACCGAAATTAACAATAACACCGACACAACTTATCGATACGAACTGCCGCATGCGCAGAAAGTTGATCTTGCTTAAGAGGAAGAGGTATTTAGACGGACAAAGTCGGACGACTTCGGGTTTAGTCGGAGCACCAAAGTAAAAAAAGCGTTAGGCCTGTAAGACCCGACCCGTGCACTGCAGGGTTAATAGCAGTCATCCTGATAATTATCAATTACTATGCGAATTTTAACATATGTTCACAGAAACGTTTTATTATTTTTAAAGATTTTTTATTAAAAACATAATATTTTTATTACAAAATTCAGTGCTTATTACGTGTCACATAGTGTTATACAACCTTTTTTCAGGTTGTCAGAACCAGAGACTTAGACACGAACAATAGAAAATTATTTTTTTTCCCTAGAATATGATGCTGGATAAAATAAAAATTCAAAAGGCAAAAAAGCAGAATTTTTAATTTCTTTATGGAAAAAATGTCAGAGTGAAAAAATCACTCTCCGAGATTTTTGCAGATCTTTGCGTTTTAAGGCATAGAAAAATCCAAGATGATACGGAAATATTTTGGTGAAAATCCAATATGACGGAACAAAATGGCGACCCCACAAAATGTAAAAAATCATTATTAAGAAACTGCTTTTCGAAAGAACCCCAAATTTTGCATAAGTCAAGTGTCATACAAACAGGTAAAATTTTGGTAAGAAGCCATTATAGCGGAAAAAAAATGGCCGCCTAATGAAATATTTTAGATAACTCAGTGAGTTGTTAGATATTATGTAGATTTTTAGATAGAAACCTGTCTCTCTCTCTCTCTCTCTCTTTTTATCTTATTGTATAACTGTCGTTTTTAAGTTTGGTTTTAATTACTTTTAATGTAGCTTACATTTTATTACTTATATTATTTTATTACATGTGTTTTAACTCTAGTTTTTGTCATAATTTACATATAGATAGTGGAAGTTTTGTGTTTCTTTTATACATATAACTAATGTGTGGAAAAATTGCATCTCAATTTGTTACCGAAATAAAAATTTGAATTTAAAAATTCGGTACCAAAAAACTACTTATCTAATCGACTTGAAATTTTGCACAAAAACCAAATGCGATAGAAAGAGAAACTGGTAAATTTTAAGTGGGGAATCCTTTATCACAAAACCAAATGATGGCCTAAAAATATGTTTGAATATTAGGTAAAATTCCATTTCGTGGAATCTTCTTTTCATGGAGGAAAATAGTAAATGTTATAATTTACTGTGTAAATGAAGTTACAAATAATAATAATATAAACATTAACTCAAAAAAAAATTTAAAAAATGGGTATAATTGCCTTTACCGATAACTTCCCTCGTAAAGAATTCCACTACACACAGATAACACAGTATATAGGATTTGCATAAAATTATAATATTATGCGTACGTAGTGGAAGTCTTTACGGAAAAAGTTGTTGGTAAAGGCAAATTTATTGTCCCTAGAATAAATAACTGAAACGTAACGATACAAAAAATAGTTCCAATTAATAGGAATCAACCTGATAATTATCAATTATTATAGGAAATTTAAAAGAAATGAACAGATAGAAAATAAAAGTTTCACAACACATGTTAACAGGAACGTTTTATCATTTTTATAGATTTTTAATTAAAAATAAAATCATTTTATCAGAAAATTTAGTATTTATTACGTGTCACATAGAGTTATGCAACCTTTTTTCATGTTGCCAGAACCAGAGAGTTAATTTTTTTTCTGGAAAATAATGGAGTATAAAACAATAATTCAACAGCAATAAACTTGAATTTTTAATTTCTCTATGGAGAAAGTATGAAAGTTATAACAATCCGTGGCGTCGTAAGAAGGAAGTTTTGTAATGGCGAAAAAACCTTCGTCCGAGATTTTTGCAGATCTTTGCGTTTTAAGGTATAGCTCAAAACTACACATCCGATTAACTTCCAAAAAGAACCAGTGGCGTATATAAGGGGGGTTTAAAAGTTAACGCCCCCAGAGCCACTGATGATAGAAATAGTATAAAATAAGGACCTTTTTTTCGGGATTGGCGGGTAAAACCCTACCATAGCCAGTTTTACCTATAGTTAAAAAAGGTGTCCTTTTTTTTTTGGTTGTTCATAACATTTAGCGCTAATCAAAAACCAATAACTGAGAACCTTTTTTTTGTGTAGGAAATTTTCATCGACTCAAAACCCCCTCTCCACAAGCAATGTCTATAAATGCCACTGGAACAAACCTCAAATTTTGCACAAAGTGTCAAGAGTGATACAGGGATAAGCGGGAAAAATATTGCTGAGAAGTCATTATAGTGAAACAATATGGTCGCCTAGTGAAATGTTTAAAAATTCAGTACCAAAAAAGTGCTCATCTAATTGACTAACCCGGAACTCTCCTCGTTATGAATTTTTCCCTTTATTAGGAATAGAGAAGTATGACCGTATTTAGTTCGGTATATAATCATTTAGTAACACATTTTTTTATTGGGCGCCATTTTGGGCCACCATTTTGGATTTCCACCAAAATTTTCTACCTATGCCACACTCGATTTTTGGGCGCAACTTAAAATAAATTGAGTAAGTAGTTTTTACAGTTACACATCGCCACTTTGTTTCGTCGTGTTGAATTCGTGCCAGTTTAACGAAAAAAAGATTTTTTTACGTTGATTTTTTTACGTTGATTTTTTTCAAGATTTTATTTGACCGCCATTTTTTTTCGTCATCTTGAATTCGTACCACAAAATTAGTAGTTTATCTCTATACCAACTGAATGTGTGCATACATTTGAAACTAATCTAGTAAGTAGTTTTTCAGGCTGATTTTGAGATAATTTATTTGGCTGCCATTTTGTTTCTTGAATTCTTACCAAAATGTTACCAGTTTGTTCTTAGATAAGACTTGATTTTCGTGGAAAATTTGATATTACTAGTTTTTTCAGTAATAATTTTCACTAGTTCGCCATCTTGTTACGCCATATTGGATTTTTATATGGCCACTAATTAATTGACCAAAAGTCAAGCGTGTAAGTAGTTTTTAAGCTATGCCGCGAACTGACAAACAGACCGACAGGACGGAATTATAAAAACATAATATTTGGCGCTTAGGAACACTAAAACATGAAGATATGTAAAAAGGATGATATTTTATCACTATTACAAATATTATATTTGTAATAGTGCCATTTTGTTCAGCCATCTTGAATTCGTACCACAATTATACCAGTTCATCTCAATGCCACAATTAATTATTGCACAAAATTTGAAATCAATCTTTAAGTAGTTTTCTAGGCAGAAATTTCAAATATGTGATTAAGCTGCCACTTTGTTGCGCCATCTTGGATTCGTACCAAAATTTTACCAGTCAATTCCTACATAGCAGTTGATTTTTGTGCAAACTTTTCTTAACATTTCATTGGGCGGCCATTTTGTTTCTCCCTTAATGTTTGACCAAAATTTGAAGTCAATCGGGTAAGTAGTTTTTTAGCTATGCCGCGAACAGATAAACAGACAGACAGACAGACAGACAGACTTGAGTAAATATGTTTTTCGGCATCTAGGCACCCTGAAACTTGAAGATCTGAAAAAGTCTCGAAGGGTGATTTTTTACGATTACATCCCTTTTACGAGGGAAGTAATAGATAAATTCGCCTTTACCCCATATCTTTCCTTGTACCGAATTGCACTACATACAAATAACACATTTTATAAAAATCTGTTTGATGACAATTGATAGTGAGTTTAAAACAATTGAAATAGATTACAGTTTAATCAGTTTATAGGATTTATATAAAGTCATTACCAAATATGTATGAACTGTTATCGGTATGTCAGTGGCGTCTTTAAGGGGGGGGGGTTTGGGGTTGAAACCTCCAGACCCACTGTTATTTAAGCTAAAATAATACAAATGGTATAAACTAAAAAAAAAATAATTAATGACTTTTTTTGTCCATTTACACAAGTTCAGAACGTTCACTGTAGAAAACAGAAGCTACGGACTTTTTTGTCAGTTATTTTTCATTCATATCGTCGTTCCTAGATTATTAACGTTTAGAACCCCCCCCCAGAAGCAATGTCTATATACCACGCTGCTGTACGAGGGAAGCGTTGGGCTAAGGCGAATTTATTGATTTTTTAAAGTCCCTCGAAAAAATATTCAATTATTATATGAATTTAAAAAAAAAGTGAACGTCGTATATCTAGAAAACAAACGTCTCGGAACACCATATTTATAGGAACTTTTTCTTATTTTTTAAAATTTTTATTTAAAAAATTGCAGATCTAGTAAATTTATGGGGTAGAAATTGTGTAATCACATAGCAAAATCTGATATGTCTCATTTTCGCGGCAGAGTAATTTTTAACTTTGATCGTCTCCGAAAAATTGTAGCTTAAAACAAACGTTTTTTTTTTGTGGCTAATGTATCGGTAAAACATCATTTACTCACGGTCTTGCGAAGGGGGTAGGGAGACAGAGGCCCAAATTCAATTCCCTACATTTATTTTGTATACTTGGAGGGCGCTAAACTTTTATTCCCTATAACATTTCATCAAAAACTTTTTCTAAACAAATTTGTTTTTCAATAATAACCTCATTTATAAAAAATTTGGCATTTTGATGATTTGCCATTTGAGCACAGATTTTAAAAACTTACCATTTTAGCATAGACGTAATACTTTCGTAGACGTTCTGGAAAGCGTAGAAAAACTGCAGAATCACGAAGTCCAATAGACTGATCTGATTTTTCTTTTCGGCCATGGTACTTTAAAGCGTTCGGACACAACACAATCACATCCTAAGCGCCGTGAGCACTTGTTTGCTATGATGATCCAATACCACGCACGAACTGTCGATTTTAGGCAAACAACGCTCTGTTTATATTGGAACACTGAAACGGAAAAAACACAATAACAATTTTATGAAGTAGTAAACGACGATGATGTGTACGTTGGTTCGCAGAAAAGTCGGTCAAATGATATCTTTTTCTCCTACGGAACCTGTGGCTTTTAAGTGAGGATCAGTTATCATTTGACCCAACAGAAAAATGTGGCACTGTTATCATATACCGCTTATCTAGAAAAGATAAAGCTAATATAGGGATTTCCTATACATAACAATATTTGGCTTCTGTAATAAATTTCTGATTACTTAGTTCTTTGTTTCTCACGGATGATTTAAGTCTATTTATACATATCAGTGACGTAATAGAGTCGACACAATTCCGTGATTTTATATCACTATACTTATAAATAGAATGTTGCACACAAAACCATATCGATTCATGGGTAAAATATTAGCCAGCAGTACTTTTTTTATTAGTCATCAAAGTAAACTTATTTACAGGTACGTAGCCCCCAAAACTCCAATTTGGACATTGGCCTGCTTTTTACTAATTTTCCTGAAATTTGACCGTTCGGACCCCCGAAATAAATTTCTAGTCTCGACCCCCCCGAACTAAATTTTTGGCTACCTGCCTGTTTATTTAGTCGTCAGTTGTTTTCATAGTTTACTTATATGGTTCTTTCTAAAAGATGGCTCCCTAAAATTTTGCCAACAGCCTCGCAATATTACTTTGCGCCGCCTTTGGATATTGCCGCACGCCATGACAAGAAATTCTCGCATTTCTTCTCGTCACAAGCGACGAAACAAGAGTTTCTCTCATCGAGAATTTCTCATTTCTCTCGAGCATTAAAAATCTGTATTTGTTATAGTTTTAATATTAAATAAGACAGTACCTTGAAAAACAATCCGATTGCATATGTAAACTAACTATAAAGAATTAGGCATATTTATAATGAATCAGAAACCGTAGGTTCCGAGTGTCCGAGTTGGATCCGGCGATCAGAAATATGCTCAGATTGCGTCCAGAGTAAGAATGTGAAAAGTATTCGATAAAAAATCCGTTAGGTATTGCTATCTATCGATAGTTCAGTGCTACATATCGATATTTGAGACAAAAGCGGTTAGTTAAATTTATTGAAGAGCAAAAAAGTCATTCCTTTTGTATAACCATAGATGTTATCGGCTACCTATCGAGAAGAACGATGTCTCGTATAACTCGAGTGAAATGCTCAGAGTTTTTACATTCTAATCTGCTTTTTCGACAGTTGGTTGAATAATTTCAGATATTTTTGTACTTTTTGTAGCGGCCAATTAACAAAAAATTAAAAAAGACGATATCATAGCAAGTCTAGATGTCAAGTCGCTGTATCCTAGCATTCCCATCGACGAAGCATTGCTATGAACGAGGATTTCCGGGCACATATAATACAACTCTCGGAGCATTGCCTTACATATTTAATTTGCATTTAATGGGCAAATGTATAAACATGGTGCTTCAATATTTCGCGAAAGAAGCTCTTGAGAAAGCAAGTTTGAAGTCCAAGTTATGGATTCGTTATGTGGATGTAATATTTATTATATGGCGACAAGTTAGAAGAAAACAACAGACAGAATATTTAAATGCAAGATCACATTATCACCCAGTACAAATTCTAGCTGTGGCCAATACCCTAATATCTAGATCCCTGCGATTAACTGAAACACACGAGACAAAACGAACTAAATATAATATCTAGTGCTTTACAGAAAAATGAATACACAAATCGCACCACAGAGAAAGCTATTAATGCACAAGGTTCCCGAACAACGAACACCAAAAATTATGAACCGGGAAGGCAACAAGTAGTTTTACCATATGTAAAAGAAGAGAAGAAGTAAGAGACAGAATCGGAAGAATTCTTAGAAAACGCAATATATAAATAATACATAAGCCACAAACAATTATAAGTAAACTACTTGGAAACCCAAAAGAGAAATTCAAATTGGAAAACCACGGGGTATACAGCATTCCATACCAGTACTGTATAAAGTTGTACGTGGGGCAAAACTAACAGGCGCATCTCAGCAAGAGTAGAAGAGCATAAACTCGGCATCCGAAACAAACAAACAACTTTGGCCTTATTCCTACACCACCAGGAAACCGGCCACGAAATTAATTTCGATGGGTATAGGGAGATTGAAAATATAGAGCATTATATAACCAGAATAATTCGAGAAATAATCATAGAAATTGAAAAACAAGGTAATTTAAATAAAAGGGACGAGTCAATCAACAGCAACATCCTGAAAATATAAACAACGACCAAGGGCCGCTCAGATATAACCTTCGGCCCCGGGTGGGAGTATGAAAGGAAGCTTCGCAGTCACTAACACTTCAGTCTCTATTCGGACGCGAGAAAGGAAGCTTCGAAAATGCCAAGTGATTTTGATGAAACGTCAGCAAAACTGTTCTATTCAGAACGATAGTAGTGTACGGATGTACAACCGGAATGAAGACACAACGTATTTTTCCATGCGTGAAGGACTAAGAACCAATATACAGGGTGTCCGGGAAAATGTGGGAGATCCCTCGGACTCAGATAGAACATTAAAAAATAAGATGACAAGTTCCCATAAATTTTTTTCCTAGCGGCCCTCCCTACGGAGATACGGCCCCCTAAAGGACCCCACTGGAAATCGGTTTTTCTAGAATAACTTTTAAACGACTCAATATAATTTAACGAAAATTTAATATGATAAACAGTAGTAAGGACCTCTCAAAATGCTTCCCTTAAAACATAATTAGCTTGTTTAGTTTACCAGGGACGGACTAGATTGTACATTTTAACGCTCAAATTTTTAACACCCTGTATGATAAGGAGTTAAAAAAAATAAATTTGGATACCTTGAACATTAAGCTAAAGAAAAGGTGCTCTTGTTCATTGTCGATAAAATGAACCGTTTTCGAGAAAAAAAAATAATAAAAGAATACAACTTTGGGAGTATTAAATATGTTTTGATCCTGAACAACCTAATACGCTAAATAGAAAAAAGTCAATTAAAAACTTCATAAGTGGGTTCAACATGTGCTCCGTGATTTGTGATGCACTCGCGGGCACGACGAATAGAGGACTGCTGTACTCGCCACAACAACCCAGCATTGTTCCTTATCATATCGCAATGAAACGTGATTCTCTGTAAAAGTTCCTCCCTAGTAGCAACCGGAGAGGAATACACCAAGGTTTTGAGATGACCCCACAGGTAGAAATCCATTGGCGTTAGGTCGGGAGACCGTGGAGGCCAGGCAATGGGACCTCCTCTGCCTATCCAACGGTTTCCATAGACGTTATTTAGGTGGTCCCGTACAGCAACGCTAAAATGGGGTGGGGCTCCATCATGCATAAAATGCATCCTTTGGCGGGTTTCAAGTGGCAAATGTTCTATTGAATCTAGAAAAGCGTTCTGAAGGAACTCTAAATAAAGTTCACCATTCAATCGTGCCGGTAATACGCATGGTCCAATGAAAAAATTGCCGATTATTCCTGCCCAAATATTAATGGATTGAAACTGATGTTGATGATGATGAACGACAGTGGCATGAGGGTTTTCATCAGCCCATACATGCGAGTTATGTAAATTTACAATACCATCTTTGGTAAATCCTGCTTCATCGGTAAAAAGAATAATGCTAATGAAGTTTGGGTTTGTTCGTTGTTGATCTAACAACCAGTTTGCGAACTGGATTCTTCGAGGAAAATCTTCAGGAAGTAGTTGATGCACTTTTTGCAGATGATAAGGGTATAACAACTGTTCTTTAAGTACTTCAGCAACTGTACTTTTTGACACATGAAGCTGCGCGGCTAATATTCGAGTGCTTATTGAAGGAGTATCAGCTACAGTATCCAAAATATCTTCCTCCAATTGCACCGTACGTACTGTTCTCCTCACACCAGCATCAGTACTCCTTTTCCCAAAACTTCCTAAAAATAATTAATGAACGTCAATAATGTTACCTTATTAATTGAAAATTGCCCACCAGTTTCTCTTAGACGTTGGTCAATTCGCTGAAATGTTTTCTCATTTGGAATATTGCGATTAGGATATCTTTCTCCATACAACCTTCTTGCTTCATAAGCATTGCAAGATGCAAGTCCGTACATAAGATGCATATCTGCATACTCACTAAATGTGTATCCCATTATCGAATTAAATTTACCAAGGTATTCAAAATTTAATAAATTAATATCGAAGTAGGTACAAAAAGATCAACGTGTCAAGAAGATTTCAAATGCACACGTCAATGCGAGATTATTTATTTCGTACCATAGTAACGTTTGTAAAAAAGTGCATTCTTTAATACTGATAAATAAACAATAATAAAACATTAATACATTTATTATTTTTTTCCTCGAAAACGGTTCATTTTATCGACAATGAACAAGAGTACCTTTTTTTTAGCTTAATGTTCAAGGTATCCAAATTTATTTTTTTTAACTCCTTATCATACAGGGTGTTAAAAATTTGAGCGTTAAAATGTACAATCTAGTCCGTCCCTGGTAAACTAAACAAGCTAATTATGTTTTAAGGGAGTATTTTGAGAGGTCCTTACTACTGTCTATCATATTAAATTTTCGTTAAATTATATTGAGTCGTTTAAAAGTTATTCTAGAAAAACCTATTTCCAGTGGTGTCCTTTTTGGGGCAGTATCTCCGTATGTAGTGCCGCTAGTAAAAAAATTTATGTGAACTTTTCATCTTATTTTTTAATGTTCTATCTGAGTCCGAGAGATCTCCCACATTTTCCCGGACACCCGGTATATATATATATATATATATATATATATATATATATATATATATATATCAAATAATAAAATCGGTATTTTCATTTTTGAGTTGCTGTTACGCCCCCTAGCGGCCATTTTCCGAACTTGAAAATAAAAATACAAAATACAAATACCGGTTATGGCTGTAGACCATATCATTAATGAATCACCCTGTATATATATAAAATATATATATATATATATATATATATATATATGTTTATATATATATATATATATATATATATATATATATATATATATATATATATATATATATATTGTACACACGCCAAAGTGTCTTTATGAATTATATTATTCTAAGTTGTGGTATTGTAAAATTAAAAAAAAATGTAATAATGACATTCTCCCAGGTAGCTAAAAAAATCATTCGATCATGTAATTACTGTAGAAAATTTCTGTTAGTGTGGATCATATAATTAAACTGATTATACGATTGTGTCAGCCGATACAGGTGTAATACAATGATTCGGATATTTTAAAAATATAAACTACTAGCCATAAATTTAAACTACCTAAAATTATTAAATTGTTTTTTAGCATAGGTGGAATTATTGAGTTCTACCTGATCGTTTAACAACAATTTTAACGTTGAAGCTTGTTTATTTCTAGAGACTCCAGTTTATTCAATTTATGACCCTTATTTTCTTTGTGTAAAATTTTAACATTTGTATCAAAGGTATGACCAGTCTCAATTAAGTTGCATAATTGAACTTAGTTTTTCCCTTGATGAAACATTTATAGTATTCGTCTATTCTTTACCAAAATATCTACCTGTTTGATCTATATACGTTTTGTCACAATGTCCACAATTTAGTTGGTATATACCTGATTGTTCACGTTTATCAGATTTTGTTTTATTATTTTTAATATACTTTCTTAAAGAATTATTGGTTTTATAAGCTATTCTAATATCTAAACCGTTTAGAAATGTACCTATTTTAGAGCTAGAATTTCCTATATATGATATAACTTTTATATAGTTGTATTTTCATTGATATTAGGGTAAATCATATTTATATTTTGTTTATATAACTTTTTTGTAGAATTTTATCGGTTATATTAATCGAATATCCATTATTTATTGCAATCTGTTTGATAATATTTAACTCGGTCTGAAAATTAGTTTTTTTAGAGGTAGGAAGATTAGTCTGTGAATCATACTCTGAAAAGCGACTAGTTTATATCGAATTGGACAAACATGATGTATTTAATGTGGTAGTATCAGTACGTGAACATTTGATGGTTAAATCTAGGAAATTCATACAGTTATTAAGCCTGGGTTATAGATTGAAAACGTTTGCGTCTTGCTTCGCCGTTTGCGCTGTCCCTAAAGTTTACTTAACGCAAAGCAATGGGTATGGTTATATTTTTGTCGCCATCCGTTTGAGTTTTCGCTAGCCGTGGAAGAGATGGCGATCTTTAACTTTGACCGAAGCGGCTGGCGAAAATCGACGTTTGCGTTAGGCTGCAATCAATGAAATTGCTGGATTTTAGAGGGCCATTTAAAACGTTCGTCCTTCGTAATAAATTTGATATTAATATATACACATAACATCCTCGCACATTTAAAAAAAACTACTTGGGGCCATTGTCTTTAATTTTAAGAAAATGTTTGTAGGAGTTTTGAGTATGTCCACCCCAATTAACAGGCCGAATTCGCCATCTTCTTTGCCCCCTTCCCTTCAATAACTTTACAGCTGCGACACACATTAATATATCCACAATGCCTAGTCTTTACTAGGCATCATTACTATGATTTTGGTTATCCATGTTCAGCAAATTAAAAAAACGCACATAAACTGAAAAACAAGCAAGACAAAGTTGCATTAAATAGAAAGGCGATAAATATAAACATTAAAGTAAGGTTAGTTCCACAGGGGACGCAAAGCGCCAACGTTTTCAATCTATAACTTGGGCTAAGGCTAACAGGCTTCAGATTCTAGTTCAACTGTAAATTTTATACTAGGATGAAGGTTATTAATGTATTCAAGAAAAATATTTGATTACCGTTCAGTTCCCGTAAAACATGCTAAAACGTCATCAACATATCTGTGCTACTATTTTAATAATTTTAGGTAGTTTAAATGTATGGCTAATACTTAAAAATCCCCAGACTTTTATATTTTTAAAATTAATTTCCGTATCATTGTGTTACACCTGGGTTATATAAACATTTGTTTACTCTTAAAGTTCATTCATTCGAGATGTAACGTCCGAAGAAGCTACTGTGTGAAAAATGTTTGTAAACATTTTACATAATTTTAAACTGCCAAATATCTGCCTGTTTGACCTATATACGTTTTGTTACAATGTCTACAATTTAGTTGGTATATACCTGATTGTTCACGTTTATTAGATTTTGTGTTATTATTTTTAATATACTTACTTAAACAATTATTAGTTTTATATGTTATTCTAATATCTAAACCGTTTAGAAATTTGCCTATGTTAGAGCTGCAATTACCTAGGTATAATATAACTTTGTATGCAGTTGTATTTTCATTGATATTAGGGTAAATTATATTTATACTTTTTTGGAGAATCATATCAATTATATTAATTGAATATCCATTGTTTATTGCAATCTGTTTGATTATGTTTAACTCGGTCTGAAAATTAGTTTTTTTTAAAGGTAGGAAGATTAGTCTCTGAATCATACTTTGACAAGCGGCTAGTTTATGATGAATTGGATGACATGAGGAATTGTGTATTTTTAATATGGTAGTACCAGTACGTGAAGGTTTCATGGTGAAATCTAGGAAATGTATACAGTTGTTAAAGTCGAGTTCAATTGTAAATTTTATATTAGGATAATTTGTCTATGTATTCAAGAAAAATATTTAATTAGCGTTCAGATCCTGTAAAATATGCTAAACCGTCATCAACATATCTGTGCTAGTATTTTAATAATTTTAGGTAATTTAAATGTATGTCTAATATCTAAAAATCCCCAGATTTTTATATTTTTAAAATTTCCGTATGATTGTCTTACACTATTACAATTATATAAATATTTCTTTACTCTTAAAGTTTATTTATTCGAGATGTAACGTCCGAAGAAGCTACTGTGTAGCGAAACATCTTACGTGTTGTTAAAAAATATAGTGGAATAATTAATTTAGACGAGGTTAACAACAATGAAGCAGAACTAGACATAGAATAACATTAAATTATAAATGTAAATCTATATAAGTACTATCTAAAATGAATATTATTTAGTTGTTTTTTTTTTCAATTGATTAAATTAATAAAAACATATCATTCGAGTATCATTACTTGTTTTCCTTAGAACCTCAAATCTGCATTAAATTCATAAATATCTAGAGTCCGATCCCCTACAATGAAGTCAACATAGGTAGTTTTATTGCATTCATTCAGTCAGAACCATTTTTTGTGAAGTTTCCTTAAAAAATGTGCCGAACGCAACTTGAATACAACCCCTAAAACTTTAGGGATTCTTCTATCTTAAAACATAACTTATTTAAATCTGCAATACGGAAATAAAAATGGCGTTGCTATGTATTTAATGATAACCATTTACACAGGTTTTAGATTGACCAAATGTCATGTATTGTTTTATACTCTTGTCAAAATTAGAAAGCAATACAATTTTGTTTTATTTGGTAGACCAAGGTATCCTTTTTACTTAGCTAAAATAAAAATAAAATCATTTATAGAAAAAATAAAACCGACCTAAAAAATGCATTAAAAAGTAAAAAATGTCCTGAAAATTTCACTCTCTAAAGTCGACGCCAGACTTACACTTAGTTTCTTAATTACACAAATATATTTATGTATTAAGTGTTTTGATGCCTAATACCCTCTTACTGTCTTTATTAGTTTGGCTACAACTTCCTCTTTATTAAAATTTTCAAGATTTTCGTGTTTAGTGTCGGTTTTATCTTTTTATACAAATTTTTATTTGATATATTTTAGTTCTGTTTATACGAGTGTTTTATTATAAAATATCCGCTGGGTTCTGCGTATGTAACATACATACTTTGTTCCTGATAATATGGCGAACGCATATATTGCTCAATGTCGCGTTCCATAAACAATTCAAAATAATATCATTCCGCCATTTTCAACATTTTTTCAATATGCTTGCTATGGAATCATACAGTCAATATCCTAAGTATTCCCTGAAAACTTCATTCAAACTTGTCTAACCATCGGGGAGTAATCCCATGCAAACAAGGTCTACAAGCTTTACTTTTAGTGATATTAAAAATATTGAACATAAAAGTGTTATGGTTTTCATTAAATCTTCAGGATTGTAGCCTACTCTAAAACCTACGTTTTTTAATAATTTTTCTAGACCTCTCGTATATCTGGGATCATATGGGATTACTTTGACCTTATTGGGAGCTTCAGGTGCTTGAGGAGTAGTGGCATCTTTTAAAATTTTCTTATGCTTATGTCTATTGACTAATTTATGTACAAAAAAAAAATACATTATATCCATTACTTTTAACTATATTTCTAATTCGATTCATTTCATTGTTAAAACTTTCTTTACTTAATAGAAAGTTGATAAACCTGTAAGTTAAGAATTGAAATGCTGCCATTTTGTGTTGACTGCAATGAAATGAGTCGGATGTTATATACCTATCAGTATTAGTAAATTTTCTATAAATATCAAATTCTAATTTATCGTTATTTCTAATAACTAACGTGTCGAGAAAAGGTAATTGCCCATTGTTCTCCTTTTCGTACGTAAAATTAATGGAAGGATATTAATTGTTTATTGTTTCTAAGAAAGTGTCCAAATTTTCTGTTTTAGTATCAAAAATAGCAAATATATCGTCTAGGTATCCATACCACCCCCTTGGGAAATACTTGAGTTTTTTTTGAATTTTCTAATCTACCATAAACAAATTTGCAAGGAATGGAGATAAGCAATTGCCCATCGCAGTTCCCTCAATATTCCAAGGGGGCGGTAGAGGGGGTAATTACCCCGCCCCCAGACACCCAATACCTAATATTGAAAATATTTAAAATTATTTTGCCTCGAACATTTTTAACAATAAATTATTAAACGGAAAATTTGATAGATATTACTGTGATAATTTTTCGATGTATGAATAATATTCGACTGGTATGGCAACAACGTCTAGCACACGTAAAGCGTTTGGCGGTCTTACCCCCCTCGCCACTGTCAGAATGTATACACGAAAAACACGGCGCGGGATGGGAGAAAAGAACGATAAATGCTTTTGTCTTGCCTATTGCAGTAAAAGGACTAAAATTTGTAAATGCAAGGTCTCCATTTAATTTATATATGGTATGTAATATGTATTAGATATATTATCGTAATTTTAAAACTATTAATAGTTACTATTTTATTTGCAAATATTTTATCGTTACTTTAGTTTCTCAATTTTAAAAATAAAGTTATGTACGGCTAAATAATAATTTTTTAATTCCCTAATCTTTGTTTAAAATTTGCCTAATAAACGGGTGTTCGCCCATTACCTATTTCCGACAGTCTGACGTTTTGTCTGTTATCGGCATAGCTCAAAAACTACTTATGCGATTGGCTTCAACATTTGGTAAAAAATCAATTAAAGGTCATATGTAAAAATGAAATATGGCGGAACAAAACGGCCGCTCATCCAGTTGAATTTCACAACTTTGTTTTCATAATCTATAAAAAATAAATTTTGTAATTTTCTTTAAGGGTTTCCATGGTTACAGTTGTTTCCACGGTAAATATTCGAAGAATAAAGTTATTTGAGGATGAAAATATTGGCCCTTAAAAAGAAAATTTTATTCCAGGAAATGTTTTACCATACAGGATTCAGGTTAAAATTTTACCAGTTCATTTCTGTTTAACACTTTATTTTTGTGTAGAATTTTAAACCAATTGGCTAAGTAATCTTTAACTGAATTTTTAAATAATTCATTCAGCGGCGATTTTGTTCCACCCCAGTGGGTAAACAAACACCAGTTTATCCCTATACGACACTTGGTTTTTGTGTAAAATTTGAGGTTCATTCAATAAGCAGTTTCTTAATAATGATCTTTTAAAGAGTTTTTGAGGTCGCCACTTGCTTGGCCATACTATATTTTTACTAAAATGTTACCATTTGATTCCATAGGATCCCTTAATTTTGGCCCAAAATTTGAGATCGACCAGATAAGTAGTTTTTGAGGTATGCCGCGTACAATCGGGCCGACAGAAATAGAGCATATGTTTTTTGGGTTTATGGACCCTAAACCGCAATCTACAAACATAGATGAAAGATTATTTTTTACGATTGCAAGAGAAGTAAAACTGTGTTATTTGTATGTAATGGAATTCTGTACTTTTTGTCCATTTGAATAATTCAAATAAGGAAGTGAATTACGAGAGCAAGTACAAAGTAAGGTATGAGGGTAAGTATGAAGTCAATACCAAAATAATATCTATTCCTCCTACGGAATCTACGGAATAGTTTAAGTTGGGTCTATGAAATATAACACAAAAAGTATTTACTAACTATGAACTAATGTTCTTCTTTTTTGAGTGCCGTCTTCCACCGAAGGTTGGCGCCTGGCTATTTGTATCTTG
Source organism: Kuschelorhynchus macadamiae (assembly GCA_030620095.1). Taxonomy (NCBI): domain Eukaryota; kingdom Metazoa; phylum Arthropoda; class Insecta; order Coleoptera; family Curculionidae; genus Kuschelorhynchus; species Kuschelorhynchus macadamiae. The sequence continues at coordinate 1,276,795 of JAUTXW010005245.1, forward strand.
GAGACAGCTGCACAAAAAAGAGATCTAGTACTTTTGCCGTACCATTCCCTCAGGTTTTTAAGCCACGATGTGCGTCTTCGACCTGGCGCTCGTCGCCCTTCTATCTTTCCATGTATAATGAGCTGCAGTAAACTGTATTTTTCCCCTCGCTTTACATGGCCAAGGTATTCCAGTTTCCGTCTTTTTATAATGTTGTCAGTTGTTGTGTTGAGACGGCGTAAGGCGTCAACATTGCTTACTCGCTCTGTCCACGATAGTTTCTGCAGCCGCACATTTCAGACGCCTTGATTTTCTTACAATGTATACTTAACAATGTCCACCCTTCAATACCATAAAGCAATATTGAAAAAATATAGCACTTTATCAAACGTAAATTTACACTTAGACTGAGTTATCGGCATGTTAGCATTTTTTTCATTTTAACAAAGTCGGCTCGTGCTTTTTCGATGCGAATGTTAATTTCCTGTCCAATATCCCATTTCGAGTTTAAGTAGTGTCCAAGATAAGTATATCGGGTAACTCTTTCAATGTTCTCATTTCCCAGAGTGATCTGGACATTATTATCGATTGCTTCTTTGCAGACTATCATGAATTTGGTTTTCTTTATATTCATTTTAAGACCATAATTGTTACTGGCTTCGTGAACTCGTGTCAGCAACCACTGGAGATCTTCTAGGGAGCTACCAAGTAAAACAGTGTCATCAACGTAACGGTTAATATTTATTGATACTGCGTTTACACAAATTCCTTTTTATTCATCAGTCAAAGCCTCCGAATATGTTCGAAACAAATATTAAAAAGCAGTGGTGACAACACACATTCCTGTCTAACACCCCTTAGGCTCAGTGGCGGCTCGCGGGTGAAAAAGTAAGTGAAGTGCAAATGAAGCAAGAAAATATGGGAATAATTTTTTTCCAGAATTTTTTTTATATTTGGAAGGGGTAGAATATTTTCTTACCACTTACCTAAATTTTGTATACTAAATCAATTCTCCTATCCTTCATAGTAGCAAATTTATTTATAACATCCTCATAAAATGGATGAGTTGCCCTAATCTCCCCCAGAAATTCCTTTTGATTTGAAATATTGCCTAGAGAAGTAAATCTTTCTTGAGATATTGTATTTTTTAAATAAGTTTTTACACGTTTAAGGCAAGAAAAATTGCTTTCCACTGAAGCTCTTGTCGATGGTATTGTCAAAATAAGGGCAAACACTTTATATGCTTTAGTTAAAATATCTTTATTTTCATTAATTTTTTTCACTTGCTCTTGCAGCGATATATTCCAACTACTGTCATTGGTAAAAATAAGACCAAGCTCATTTTTAAGTTATTGGTTTTTGAAAATATTTTCCCATATAACTGTAACAAATTTTCAAACGGGCCAGTCGGAAAAAAAAATTAGCAGAATCTGCCAAACATAAAAATGTTAAGTTTTTCACAGTCTTGAAAGCTTAATTTCCATTAAAATATGATCCAATATTTCATAAAAAAGGGTTCTATACTTAGCCATAATTTCTTCAGGTGAAAGCTTAGCAAGCTCACGTTTGTAATGATTTATTTCTGTAATAGAATTTGCTTTATCAAACATGGTATTTAAAAAATGTTCATTTCTTTTTTTACAGAGCGCCTCACGAAAGCGTTTTATATTGAATATGCAAAAATGAATGTCAAGCGATTTGTTTTGAAGAACGCAAATAGTATGTCCGTGATTGAAAAAATGTCATCAAACGCTAATGCCAGAAACGTGAATTCAAAATCGTTCATCTCACCTAAAAATCCTCTCGCAAGCCGCATTGATTTTTCATCAGATTTGTCACAGTTTGTAATGAATTCAAAGACGTCTTTTAATTTATTCTAGAACAATCACATTTACTAACTTCGAATTTGAAGACCAACGAGTTTCTGTAATTGTTGGTATACGCCTCGTAGATGCAGTGGTAAGATCATACTTTCGTTTGGCTGAATGATGAAAAAATGAGGGAATTTAGGCACTCATTTACAATTCTTTGTTGTAAATCTTGGAATGAAGTCGATTGAGTCGTATAGATTTTGCTTTTTAAATGACCCCATAGAAAGAAATCCAGAGGTAATAAATCTGGCGATCTTGGGGGCCATTCAATAGAACCTTTTCTTCCAATCCATCGACCTGGAACCGTCCTGTTGGAACATCAACCTATCCTCAACGTATCGCCGATCATTCTGATTTTCAATTATTGCTGTTAACGCTGGCTCTATTTCGTCTTGTAATAATTGTAAATATATTTCACCTGTCAAATTTCCAGACAAGAAAAAAGAAGCAACTATATGACCTCCAAAAATACCAGCCCAAATATTTCATTTTTGTGGCTGTTGGGTGTGTACTTCATGATAAATTCTGGGATGAGAATCGAACCAATATCGGCAGTTATGACGATTTGCCACGCCGTTTAAGAAAAGAGCATTCATTAAAGAAACAATTGTTGAACAGAAGGTTTTCATCGTTTATAATTCGTTCACTAATAAATTTACAATATTGTAATTGCCGATCAAAATCGTCTTCATTCATTCTTACATAAGATGTATTTTGTACGGATAGAAACTATGGGCTTTAAGAATCGTTTGGATACTACATCGACTAACACCAGACACAGTTTCCAATTGGCGGGTATTTAACGTAGGATCTAGATAAACTTGCCCTAAAACCATTGTTTCCGTTCTTTCGTTTCTTATGGGATTTTGAATGTTGCGTTTTTTATTGGCCACTTCCAGAACATATTTTCGATGCACGTTGCTGTTCTCATGTCGCTCATTAAATATTTGTGATGTTCTATTAGCGCACTATTTTTTTTCGTAAAATATTTCGATCATTTCAATCTTTTTTCTGTGCTGTGTACCATGGTTAATTTAAAGAGCATTAAAAGCTATTTTATCAACAAGGTTTTAACTCTTATTTAAAATCAGTAAAAGGTATTCCTTCTCTTACCTTTTTTCAAGAAAGAATTTAACACAATAACAACTTTGCCACAACCAACTAGTTTGTTTATAAATAATTTACCGTCAATACGCATTAACAACAATGCGTTGAAGCTGGCTCACAGATAATCAATCCTATCCAGTTTTATTTATTTTTAGACTTTACATTTGGCATCCTTAAATAGTCATAAGAGATAAAAATACATAAACTAAGAAAATGAAACTCCTCAGTGTATTTTTATGACACTTGCTGGCAAATTTGACGCTATAATTGATCTCCACTAATCTGATGTATTAAAGTCTACTTTAAGTTTTAATTCAATAAATCTCCTAAACTACTGGACCAAAGTACATATATTTTATTATCATTTTGAAGGGAATCGAAAGACCTTTAAAATGAGGTTTTCAAAAATAATAAGCTGCCCGTAAATGCCTCTGCTTCGTTTTCGATGTGCCACCCTCAGGCCCATCTTTCCTATTGGGCCCCGCGATCGATGGGGCCCCCGAAGCTTCCTAATTTCTGCCATATCGCTAACCGATAACCGATAAATATATTTTCTGTTTGTAATACCTATTTTGTTAATAGCATTTTTTAGATTCTAATGACAACAAGGGTCCTGCTAATACTGGCAACTATCTCTGGTTGCCTACGTACTTGTGGTATAGCCAGACTACTTCAGCTTCTAAACAGAAGAGATCGAATCAGAATCTGTAGACCGAGACCATCCATATGGCGGAAACGCAACAACTCAGCTCAGTTCACCTAAAACTGTTTCAGTGGAACAACAACAGTTTTTCAATCCAGAAAACATTTCACAAGACCCTGCCGATTCGGTTTACTACTCATCTAGAAGCTACAATGAAGCAGATGATAAATCAGTAACTAGGCATTTCAATAAAACATTGTTGACCCGTTAACTGAAAAACAATGAAAGTATCTAAAGAAAATGGTTGCTTTACTCGCCTGCAAAGAAATCTGTATTTTGTTTTTCATTCTGCTTATTTAACCCTTCTGGTATCTTCTATGCTCTTCAAATGGGTTTAATGATTGGAAACACATTAATAATATAATTTTAACACATGAAAATAGCCCAGCACATACAAATCAATGATGAGTTATGGTGCCAAGTCAAGCGGTTGGTAGAATAGTTACAGAATTATTATCTTAATATCAAAAAGAAGTGGATTACTGGAAAAATGTACTTAAACCAAATTATTGGCATCGAGAGGTCTTTCGTTTCGTGGTGACAATGAAATCTTTGGATCCCCCAACAATGGAAATTATTTGGGATGTGCTGAGTTATTAAGTGAATTTGATCCATTCCTTCCATTGAGATCACTTAAAAAAATATGGAGATCTTGGAAAAGGAAAATTTTCTTATTTATTAACAAATAGCTCTAATGAGTCTATTGACGTAATGGAAAAATAGGTCCTAAACAAAATTATAAATGAAGTTAACTTAGCAAAATATTTTTCCATTAGCGTTAACAGTACCCCCGATCTGTCTCATGTTGACCAGCTAACTTTTGTAATTTGATACGTAAAAAACCATGGTCCTGTTGAAAGGTTTCTGCAGTGTATTCCTATTAAAGGGTATAAATCTGAGTATTTAGGTGAAACCATCCTAAGTTTTTTAGAGACTCATGATATATCCATAAAAGATTGCAGTGGATAAAGTTATGATAATGCTTCAAATATGTCGGGGAAGTATACTGATCTACAAGCCAGTATCAAAGAGAAATGTGAAGTTGGTGCCTTTGTACCATGTGCGGGACATTCTCTTAATTTGGTTGGGTCCATGCCACTAGGTGAGTATCAGAGGCAACAGGTTATTTTCAAATGGTTTAAAAACTGTACAATTTTTTTTTGGGGCTCTACCCACCGATGGGATATATTGACTGAACATTTAAGTTCCAAAAGAGTTATTAAAAATCTTTCACAAACGAGATGGTCTGCAGGAGCTGATGCAGGAGAAAGGTCATAAACAAATCATTGAAGCTTTAATGTCTCTTGCAGATGATACGGAACAGCCACGAGAAACTAGGCAAGAAGCCCTTAGTTTTTACAAAATAATGTAAAACCTAGAATTTCTTATCATAACCGAGATCTGGAGCTCCATATTGGAAAGAATCGACTAATCAAGTAACTATCTCCAGAAAGAAACAGCAATAATGGATGTTGCAACTAATATATTTACTTCACTTGATTATTTTATTATTATTCTCAGAGATAAACTTGATGACTTTGAATCGTCTGCCAAAAAGAAAAATCCGGTCTCTGACTATAAAGACTTATCTAAGAGAACAAAAAGTAGAGGCTCCCGCGAGGCATTTTTTGATGGCCCGGCCCCGTCAGTTCAACTAAACGGGAAAAAGAAATTTGAAGTATAGACCCTTCTCCCCATAATAGATACCCTGAGCTTTTATCTGAAACAGCGACTAAGTTCGTATAAGGCAGCCATGTCAAACATGCGGCCCAGTGAGTATTTTTCTGCGGCTCAAATCAGTTTTGAAAACAGCCAGATAATGCGGCCCGCGAACGTTGAAAACCGTTTTTGAAAGAGCGCGCCGCTGCAACAACGATTGGTATAATAAAATGTATAATTGTACATAGTGCCATCTATGTTTAGGAGGATGAACTACTCATAATCAACCTAAAACCTAAAGCCAAACGTTATCTGGCTTGTTCCATGAAATTCTATCGCGCAAAAACACAGATGACGCTATCTGCACATTCTGGAAATGCGTATATAAGCCGTGTTCGATTAGTTCAGTCGTTCAGTGTTTAGTCAATTATGAGCCAGTTGCGATAAAGTTTCGAGTTGAGTTGCGCACTTATTATTACAACACTTAACAGTACCTATTATAATTTATTTCGGATACAGTTTTTAACATTTCTTTCAAAACCAAGTGGAAGTAAGAGGAAACTTGTAGATGAGCATCGCATCTTTGAAGAAAAGGGGGAATTAAAGTTTTTTTATTGTGAAGTGAAAAAACAAGTTATTTGTTTGATTTGTAATAGTACAGTCGGTGTCCAAAAATTATATAATATAAAACGTCACTATGATATTCATAAAACTATGTTTGGCAAGTATACAGGCATGGTCAGAAACGAAAAGTTAAATAAGTTAAAATCACGGTTGAAAGATCAGCAGCTTATGTTTACACGTCCAAAGCAAGAAAATGAATCTGTCCTTCAAGCGAGCTAGGTACTGTCGGAGTTGATCGCGAAACACTCAAAACCGTGTGTTGAGGGTGAATTTATAAAAGAAGAGCGCGAAGGCGTTTGAAATATATCTTTGTCCCGGAATACCGTCGCTGAAAGAGTTACTGAGTTGGTTGCCAATATAAGTGATCAGATAAAAACAAAACCAGACTCTTTCATGGCATTTTCTATTGCCTGTGACCAAAGTACGGATGTGTGTGGTGTGGCGCAAACCGCTGTTTTTCTTCGTGCGGTTGATACAGATATCAATGTGTATGAAGAATTACTGGAATTAGTACCATTGCATGATACAACAACTGTAAAGGATGCTGTTTACAGACTTCTGCAAAAGTACAATTTAGATTTGTCAAAACTGTGTTCCGTTTCCGTCTGGCAGTCCTTCAAGGACTGAGTAAAAAATGGCTTCGTTAAAATATTACAGACAAAGATCAGAGAAACGGGCAGTGACAAACCAGATTTTCATCATATTCATTGTATAATCCACTAAGCTGGAAGGTGTTTTAAAGTCAGTGAAAAAAATTATAAACTTCGTAAGGTCACGAAGCCTTAATCAGCGACAGTTTTCTGCATTTTTTGGTGATTTAGAAAGTGAGTTCACAGGTTTACCACATTATGCAGAGGTGCGATGGCTTTCGTGTTCTATGGTACTCGACCGGCTTTGGAAACTCAAAGAAGAAATACGCGTTTTCATGGAAACAAAAGGAGACCTTTTTTACAAGATTTT